>CM023483.1:145561847-145618030 GCA_013339685.2 Hyalomma asiaticum
GGACCCCTGAGGAATGTAAGAAGACGGGGCCGGGGACAGTCGAAAATGAACTTTCGAGCTATGTGGACACATATGATACCATTTTATAATCCAGTAAACGCATTTGTTGATTTACAGACCGCACTTGGCTTATATGAGGAATTCTCTTGTGGTTAGACTCGGTAAATAAGTCGAGACGCCATTACTTTATTTCCTTAACTATTTCTGTATTTCTTTAGTTCATCACTAAGGTTCGATTTTGAGGAATCTGTTCCTTTCGCTTAAGAAATTGCTGCTTTAGCCTTATAACAATTTATTTTTAGCTGCCTAGAAAAACCGTAACAAACATATACATACATTTTCCATGAAAAGCAAGGCTTCCTTCCGCATAAAGAAAAGATGCACAGATTATATCAGCTACACATCTATCAGCCTATTTTGTTGCGAGACACGCCGTTTTGACATCTATTTCTGTTCATAGTATAGAACATATTGTACGTATTCGTTGTACGATGCATATGATTTTTCATGTTCGTCTGGAGCAAGCCAGCAGAACCAAGGCCCATATCCACAAAAACAACTTGAAGATGTTCACAAAAAATGTTTCAGCCAATCACAATACTGGATATAATTAGCAAAGGCCTCCAGCCAGCGGCAAAAATCATTTACGAAAGGCCAGTTTTGTAAATAAGCAATGCGCGTGCTGTCTTGTCATCTGCACTTCAGTCTCTTGTATAGCTGCAGTGGCTTCACTGTAATTTCCTAAATTTCTTTATTATGAAACAGACACTCTGCCGAAGAAGCATTCCTGTTTTGCACATACACAGCTGTGCAAACCAGCGTGTCTGTGCGTGCAAAAGCTCATAAAGCTTTTTTCATGGCACCGTGTCACACTGCAGCAGGCAACACAGTATGAATATATTGTATTGAATCATATTGTAATTTTATGGATATGAAGAAGTCGAGTCGCCACAACTTTATTTTATTGACTGTTCCTGTGTTTCTTTAGTTCCTCACTAAGGTTTGATTGTGTGGAATCTCTTCCTATCGCCTAAAAAATTGCTGCTTTGGGAGTAATTTTTATGCACAATGTGGCATAACAGTTTATCATTCTATAAATGATTCTACACATCACGCCTAAGTAATCGGCGTGGTTCAGAGTGTGTCACACTGCTGTAGGCAACACTGTGAACTATATTGTAAATTTATAATTATGTAGCACCATCTGGCACAAGAGTTTATTGTTTTTTAAATGATACCACGCATCACACCTAAGTAATCGGCGTTCATAGTGTGTGTGTGTGTGTGAGAGAGAGCTCTTTATTGAAAGGCAGAGAATTTAGCCGGCGCTGAAATATCGCTGACATGCTACGCTGCGTGGGGAGGGAGTTTGGGGAGAGAAAGACGAGTAGAAAGAAGTACAAGATACAGTGAAAAAGAAAAGAGAAAGAAAAATTGGGCTTTGTGTTTCTGACTCTGATGCCTAATTGCGTCCAGTGATATTTCACCTTTGCACCAACCCGCAGTGATGTGATAGGATGTGTTGCATGATGGGTGAGTGATGGTGACGACGGAGATAAAGTTAAAGTCTATCGAGTTGACCTATAGTATTTAAATATGTAAACAAAAAGTCCATCGCACGTCTCTGTTGTGTGGGGCAAGCTAGAGGGCCTAAAACACACTGAGGTGATAAAGGGAGCTGCGTAAGTGACTGCATGCAATGTTCACAGAGCGCACGCTCATCATTGTACGCTCGGCACTCAAACAAAATAGGCTCTAAGGTTTCAGTAGAGCCACAGTTGCTGCAGTGTGGGCTTGTCTCCTGATGGAAGCGGTGCCGTAAGTCGTTGGAATATGCAATGTTCAGCCGTAGTCGATGATACAAAGTTTCCAGATGTCGAGGAATGTTGGATTGTAGTTTTGATTTGGGATCTGGGTCGACTGAGTATAAGAAAGGGTGATGATGTGTCGGCAACTTCCATAGCCGGTTCGTTTCCTAAAACGCCATCTGCGTCATGCACCACGTCATGTAAAACTTCTAGCATATAAGTCACTCGTGCTCCCGAAGCTAGAATACGCTTCTCCCATCTGGTCACCTCATCAAACATTCCTTATCAGTGCCCCAGAAGCCATTCAGAATTGCGCAGCAAGGTTCATTCAATCATCATATTCTTATAACACCAGCGTATCACTGCTAAAAGCACAGATTGGTTTAAACACGCTATCATCCCGCCGTCGCATTGATTCATTAACCCTTTTTCATGAGTTTTTCTACAGCTCGCTTCATCATGCCCCATATATATTGGCCCCGCCTCCGCGCACATCACTGCGCACAGGCCACCACTTGCAAGTGACTCGACCACGCAGCCGCACTACCACTTTTTCTGCATCTTTCTTTTGTCGATCATCAGCGGACTGGAACAGCCTTCCCCGCCATATCGTCGAAACCACCTGCTCATCATCATTTTCTGATAAACTAAAATATGCCATGATTCAATGAATGTGTGTAGCCATTATTTGATGTAAAATTGTGTAATACCCCACCCCTTATGTAATACCTCCAGTGTGAGGTCTTTAAGGAAAATAAAGTGAAGTGAAGTTTCTTCGTAAGCGAATCGTTTAGCCATTTGGGAAGCATCAGATTTGGTGAAATAGATTCGCTTATAGTTTTGATATCGAAGACCGTTACGTGCTGCTTCGTCGGCTCTTAGGGGCGAAGCCCCTTAAAGCGGCACCCGTTCGTCCCTCGTCGTAGTCGTAGTAGTGCGTAACCAGTCTTACGCTTTGACCTCCAAGGTGGTGCCGGTGGGAGATTTCTCCTGTGCGTTGTTGAACAATAAAAAATTCGCAGCGTACGCGTTAACTAAAAGCCGAATTCTTCTGTCTCTCATTCCCCATTAGCAGCCATTTCGTGCGTCCCCGATGTATGTAGTAGTAGTAGTAGTAGTAGTTAGTAGTAGGTAGCCACCGGCGCGTGCCTGCTGGAGCGCACGCACGCGCCGAGGGCGAGCGCGTGGCACCTGGCGCTCGCCCTCGCCGCGAGCGCCGGGAGCCACGCGCTCCCCGGCAAACTCGACACTGCCCCGGCAAACGCGAGAGACAACGTTGGCGCAGGCAGCCTCTCCTAGCGAGTTTCTTGATTGAGAAATACCGACTGCTCGCGTTGGAGAAGCGTTCACCGGCAAAACCCATATATATATATATATATATATATATATATATATATATATATATATATATATATATATATATATATATATATATATATATATACACTGGATCTTGACTTGCAATGAAGTGCCGGTGGGAGATTTCACTTGTGCATTGTGCATAGTTGAACCGTGAGGATTCGTAGCATGCGCGTTAACTAAATTAATCCGGAACTCGGCACGATCTACGATGCACATCCCGAGCTTCGCCCACTCATCATCATTCACTCCGTGGATATGCTGTAATTTTTTTCGTTGGGCGGAATGCCGCACTGAGCTGGTATCCATTGAAATGTAATGCAGTGTCCTGCGGTAAAAGCCAGGTGATGTAAATAGGCAATGTCGGCAGAAACGGGTTGATGATTAGTTTTCTTCAGGTGGTTGTACAATGTTTGCAGCGCTCCTTTGGAGTCGGTAAAAATTGCCCATCGGCCGGGCTTTTGGCGCACGATATACAGGATAGCTTCCTTAATGCCGTGAAGTTCCGCTGTCATGGAAGATGTTTTCCGCTGCAGCCGATAGGAACGCATTTCTCCTGTTGAGGGCACATAATGGCCACAGGAAGAAGCCTCTTGAGTCGTTGAAGCATCAGTGTAAATATGCGTGTGATGGGGATATTTCTCGGCTAAGTAGAGGAGAGTAGCTTGCAACAGCGCGACCTGTGGCAGGCGCCTCTTTGCTTCGTTTATGCCAGGTACAAACCGGATAATATTTAGCGGCGAGTGTCCAGGGAGGAAAGGTGGTAGACAGTATTTATTTATTTATTTTATTTATTAAAGGTACTTTCAGGGCCCGAAGGCATTACAGAAAGGAGTGGTGAAAAATAATAAGTGCAGTTAAGAGCGAAGAAAAAAAAAGAAAAAAAAATTACAGCGCGTCTTGTACAGCGAGCTTGAAATCATGAAGGTTCGTTATACAGGCAATGGAGGCGGGAAGGTGGTTCCAGGCGGCGCTTGTTCTTGGGACAAATGAGTCGTTGCACAATCGGCTGCGACAGGATGGTAGGCCGACCTTAAAGCGATGATCGATCCTTGGTGATATGAAACGAGGTGGATGAAACAGGGCGTCCTTCAAAGAGCTGTTATAATGGTAGATTTTATGAAAAAGATTAAGGCGAGACAATTTGCGGCGCAATAAAAGATCAGGCAAGTTCAGGGTGCTCTTCATGGATGTGACACTGGAATGACGTGAATAATTTGATAAGATGAAACGTGCTGCGCGATTCTGAATGGCTTCGAGAGTTTGAATGAGAATGGCATGAGTTGGGTCCCATATGGTGCATGCATACTCTAATTTTGATCTGACCAATGTTTTGTACAGTGTTAACTTGAGTGACGATGGAGCGGAAGAAAAGTTTCGACGCAGATACCCAAGCATGCGGTTAGCGTTGTTAGTCACATAATCTACGTGCTTATTCCATGAAAGATTAGAAGATATATAAACACCAAGGTATTTATAGTTGTCAACAGATGGTAATGGAATGTTATTGAGGGAATAGGTACGCGGACAGTGGATGGCAGTGTGACGTGAAACTCGCATGCTCTTGCATTTAGCTATATTGAGTGTCATGAACCATGCCTTACACCATGTGAATATGCTGTGGCGCTGTGGCTGGTTAATAGAAGGGAGTTTCAGCATTTGCACAGCTTCACCAAAGCCAGACTTAGTGTAGGTTATGTGGGCGCGATACTAAAGGTGTTTTTTCCCTTGGAGGGCATGTCGAAGATGTGTCCGCATGGTTTCTTGCGTGGCAAGGATCTCTAACGAGAGACAGACCGCTTCCGCTACTGTTTCAGAGGCTGATGACCCTCCCAAACAGATTCTCAGGCAGCTGTTTCGCGCAGCTTCCAGAGACTTCTTATTCGCTGGTGATAATCTGTGGAGTAGCGGTAGGCAATAGCGCAATGTGCCTTCAACGTAGGCTTTGTCAAGCAGAACCATTGAGCGGCAGTTGCAGCCCCATCTTGTTCCCGCCATGAACTTGAATACTTGAGATGCTGCAGCTATTCTTGCTCTTAGTTTCTTCACCTGAGGTGACCAAGAGATATTTCAGTCTACCACAATTCCAAGGAATTGCTGAGAGCGCACATATGCCAGTGGCCGTCCGCCGAGAAGGAGCGGATATTTGGTCATTTTCTTTCTCGTAAAAGCCATGGCAGTACGCTTTTCTGGCGAAAGATGAAGACCCCGGTGAGCCAAACATTTCGACGGCTTTAGTAATGTCTTTTGAAGCCGTTGTTGAGTGATATAGCGCGAACTTGACGCGCTCCAGATGCATATGTCATCGGCGTAAATGGTGATGTGTACTCCTCGCGGCAGGTTCCTTGTGACATGATTCAAGGTAAGGTTGAATAAGAGCGGGCTAAGCACAGCACCTTGGGGTACACCCTTCTCCACAATATAAGATAGCGTAGGGCCGTGCGGAGTCGCCATATTTTCCGCTCTTTCAAATAGTTTTCAATCCACTTGTATAGCCTACCTCCAACGCCAAGACTGGCCATGGCTGTGAGAATGGCATGGTGAAAAACAGAATCAAAAGCTGCCTTGATGTCAAGGAAGACAGCTGTTGGGATGTGCCCAGCACGAAGGTGCTCTTCAAGGGAAGAGACGAGGACGATGACGTTGTCGATGGCGGACCTGTTTCGACGGAATCCGTTCACTTCCTCAGGAAACGCATTGCGGCTTTTGAGAAACCATGTCATTCTTTTACATATCGTGCGTTCCATGAGCCTGCCTACACAGCTCAGTAGGGCGATGGGTCGGTAAGATGCACAGCTTGTTGGCTGCTTACCGGGTTTCAATATTGCCACAATTTTCGCCAGCTTCCATTCCGTTCGAAGTTCGCCAGATGTCCACGAAGAATTATAATATTCTAGTAGTCGTATGCGGGAAGTGTAAGTCAGCTTTGCGATGGCTTCATAGCTTATTTCATCATGCCCCGGAGATGTGCGCCTGTTCGTTTCGGTGTGCCACTGAGCAGAGCATAGTCATTCGGCAGCTTGATGGACATGAAGATCATCAATATTCCTTTTCAGGACAATTGCAGCACTCAGCCCAGAGAGAGAGAGAGAGAGCAAGGCGGAGAAGACCAAGAAGCAGCACTGCCTCGTGCCAAAAGTGACGAACTTAATTAAGACACTCCATGACTGTGAGTTCTAAATAAAATGTTCCATCAAGAACTCTGCAACATCATTGTGCTTACATTTCCCGGAGCCAATTCCTATGTTCAGTGAGATGTATGCTGTCTTTATTATGCTGAAGCTGCCTATTATATGCCGCTGTTCCAGTACCTGGCTGTTCTCTTATGAGAGGAAATACCACACATTTGTTGTAGCGTAACTTTTGGCGCACGGACGTTGAAGGAGGACACACACACACAGCTCTCTGTGTGAGTGTGTCCTCCTTCTATGTCCATGTGCCAAATTTGTGCTACAACAAATGTGTGAATATGATGTACCAACAAGCCTAAATCTCCAATATGAGGAATGTCTCCTCTTTATTCCAATATTCACTGCTGTGCTGCAGATACCACTTAAGGATAACTGCTGGGATGTTGCATGCCAAACCCACGAAAATGATTGTCAAGCGTGCTGTTTTAGACGGCTTCGGAAACATGGGCCACCTGGGGCTTTTTACATACAGCGAAATTGTATAGCACAATAAAGGCATCTAGCACTACGCCTCCATCAATGTGCGACGGCCATGGCCGGGATTGGACCTTTGGCTCGGCAGCTGAGCACCATCACAGCGGCTGGGCCTTTTCACCAGTGTTGCACACGTTCCTCCAAAACAGGAACTCGCTCCTTCCCACTTTTGTAACGAGTTCCCGGGCCGTTACAAGTTCCTCTAGTCAGAAAGGAACGCGTTCCAGTTACATTTGGAAAATTGGAACGTGTCGTTACATTTACGTTACATTTGAGTTTTAAGATTCAACATAGTGTCGGAAAATTCATAGGCGAAATTAAGTGAGCACTTTAAAAATTGACGTTGAGATGTGCGAATTTGAAACTCAACAGCAGTATATTATCTGGAGATAAGAAATGTGAAAAGAAACGCTTCTGGACATTAGTTCTGGGAGCAGCGAAAGTACTCCCGACATGTTCACTGCGACTTTGACCCTAGTCTATTACAAGCGCAACACATAGTGGCTCTTCCGATCAGCAGTCAGAATAGTGCGCTTCAGATGTGCAAAGAGAAGAGTAGAGTTTTGGGCCAGTTGGCGCAAAGCTCAGGACAAGAGAGTGATACGAACAAGACGGGCGCTAACTAGCAACTATGATGGTTTATTGGAAATCGTGCGCATGGCCGTGTTGCCCTGCTGCGACGATGTATTTCCAATAAACCATCACAGATGCCAGTTCCCGTGTCGTTCGTCTCGCTGTCCTGTCCCGTGCTTTGCTCTTCACTCTCCTAGTATGCAAATGGAAAGTCACTCGCATTCACCAATGCATGTGAGTACCAAGTATGTTTAACACAGAAGATATCAATAAACATTTCCATTTGCATTCGCATATAAAAGTTTGTGCTTGACCCACACGTATAAATACTGGAACAAGATTTCCAGATATCATCATCATCATCAGCCTGTTTAGGTCCACTGCAGGACGAAGGCCTCTGCCAACGATTTCCAATCCACCCTATCCTGAGCGAGTTGGTTCCACTTTATGCCCGCAAACTTTTTAATTTCATCGCTCCATCTAACCATTTGCCTACCTCTGTTGCGTTTTCCCTCTCTTGGTATCCATTCCGTCGCTCTTACTGTCCACCTATTATCCTTCCTCCTCATGGCATGTCCTGCCCAGGTCCACTTCTTTCTTTTAATTGATGAGATAATATCGGCTACACCTGTCTGTTCTCTGATCCATTCCGCTCGTTTTTTATCTCTTAGCGTTACCCCTATCATTTTTCTTTCCATTGCACGTTGCGTGCTCCTTAGTTTCATCTCTAGTTTTTTCGTTATTCTCCATGTTTCTGCACCGTATGTTAGTACTGGGAGAATGCAGTGATTGAATACTTTTCGCTTTAATGAGAGCGGTAAGTTTCCGGTCATGATTTCGTAATACCTTCCGAATGCGCTCCAGCCCAGCCTTATTCAACGGAGAATTTCGTTTTCCTGGGTAGGAGTTCCTGATATTAACTGTCCCAGATATACATATTCGTTTACACATTGTAAGGGTTCATTGTTGATTTTAAATTCCTGTTCCTTAGCTAAGCTATTGAGCATAACTTTGGTCTTTTGCCTATTCATTTTTAATCCAATTTTAATGCTTCCCCTGTTTAGGTCATCAATCATGTTTTGTAATTCGTAACCATCATTGCTAAAGAGCACAATGTCATCTGCAAATCTTAAATTGTTTAGATATTCTCCGTCTATTCGAATGCCCTTTTCTTCCCAGTCTAGACGTTTAAAGACTTCCTCTAAACATGCAGTGAATAGCCTCGGGGATATTGTATCTCCCTGTCTTACACTTCTCCTGATCGGGATTTCTCTGCTTCTCTCATGTAGGAGTAGTGTGGCTGTGCAATCTTTGTATATGTTGTTTATAGTTTTCACGTATACGCCAGGTACCCCTTGTCGACGTAGAGCTTCTAGAACTGCTTGTATTTCTATGGAGTCAAATGCTTTCTCGTAGTCGATAAACGCCATATAAAGAGGTTTGTTATATTCCGCGTACTTCTCAATTACTAGGTTGATAGCGTGGCTGTGGTCCATTGTCGAGTAACCTTTCCTAAAACCAGCTTGTTCTCTCGGTTGGTTAAAGTCGAGTGTTTCTCTTACCCTCGTAGAAATTACCTTTGTAAATAGCTTGTATATTACTGGGAGTAGGCTGATTGGTCTGTAATTATTTAACTCCTTTATGTCACCTTCCTTGTGGATAAGGATTATATTAGCATTTTTCCAGCTGTGCGGTACGCTACATGCCTTGATACATTTCGTGAACAGCGATGCAAGTTCTTCAAGTACAATATCTCCTCCGTCTTTGATCAAGTCGGCTGTCATAGCATCGTCCCCAGCTGCTTTACCGCGGGACATGCCTTTGGCAGCTTTTTTGACTTCGTCAGCGGTTATACATGGAATTTCGGTGTCCTCCTCTGGTTCTATTTCTGTTAAGGTTGTATGGTCTGTCTGAGAGCTGTACAGTTCCGAGTAGAAACATTCTGCTACCTTTACTATTTCGGTGAAACTGTTGATAACGTTACCTTGTTTATCTTTTAGCGCATGCATTTTGTTTTGTCCTAAGTGCAGTTTCTTTTTGACCGATTTAATGCTGGTGCCTTTTTCTACTGCTTTCTCTATTTCTCTCATGTTAAAGTTTCTTACATCTCTTTGCCTGGCTTTATTGATCAACTTTGATAATTCTGCGAATTCTGTCTTATTTTTTGATGAAGTTACTTTCATTTGTTGGCGTTTTTTTATTAAGTCCTTGGTAGATTGGGACAGCTTACTGTTTGCTTGCTTTGTTGTTTTACCCCCGACTTCTATCGCGGTTTCAAGGATTGTTTTCGTTATGGTTTTGTTTATATGTTCTAAATCGTCACCGTTTTCGTCTAAAGCCTCGAACTTGTTGCTTAGGGCGACTTTAAATTCTTCGTCCTTCGCTCTGATTACCTCTACATTACATTTCTTTCTAGTAAATTATTTAGTTCTTGTTTTCTTTAGGTTAAGTACAATCTTTGCCCTTACTAGTCTGTGATCGCTGCATTTTATCTTCCCCACTACTTCTGTGTCTTGAATTATACCTGGTTGTTCGCACATTATAAAGTCAATTTCATTCTTCGTTTCCCCGTTAGGGCTTTTCCACGTCCACTTCCTATTCTTGTGTTTCTTGAAGAACGTATTCATTATTCGAAGCTGGTTCCTTTCGGCAAATTGTACTAGCATTTCCCCACGGTTATTCCTACGGCCGACGCCGTAGTTGCCAATCGCCTGCTCTCCACTTTGTTTCGTTCCTACTTTTGCGTTGAAATCCCCCATGTCTACTGCGTATTGTGTCCGTACTTTCTTTATTATTAATTCGATATCCTCGTAGAACTGCTCTACTTGTAAGTCGTCGTAGCTCGTTGTTGGCGCATATCCCTGGATTATCTTAAGTTTATACCGCTTATTTAGTTTTACTACGACGCATGCTACCCTTTCGTTAATGCGGTAGAATTCATCTACGTTACCCGCTATATTTTTGTGGATTAGGAACCCAACGCCGTATTCTCTCTTTTCGGGTAATCCTCTATAGCCGAGGACGTGTCCATTGTTTAAGACTATGTAAGCTTCATCTGCTCTCCTAACTTCGCTAAGGCCAATGACGTCCCAATGAACTTCCTCTAGTTCCTCGAGTAATTCCGCTAATCTAGCTTCGCTTGAGAGGGATCTTGCATTGAACGTTCCAATTTTTAGATTCCAGTGGAGGCCTGTCCGGGTCCAGTGATTGTTACTGCCCTCTGCTGCTTCACAGAGCTGACCGCCGCCATGGAGAGACGTTCTGCAGCTGCTGGACACTGAGGGCGACGGTTTAATTGTAGACATCGTGTGGGAGGTGGTGGCCAAGTACTTCACCAGGGAGGCCAATTCCTGTTCTGGTGTAGGAGTGAGTTGTAAACGGCACTTGAACGACTGAAAGCCTTTCAGGTGTCCAACCGTCGCCAGGCCCCCCCTAGCGACGTAATCTCGAGCTTATAATAACCATCCTTGGAAAAAAAAAATAAGGGGGGGGGGGGGGGTTGGGCGTCGATCCTGTGACCCTTGGCGGTCTCAGTGGCGGCGGTTCCGCATCGTTAAACGCGCATGCTTACAAAGCATTTCATGCGCGATAACGTCTATGCGCGTTACTATTTTGTACAGTATTTGGTCTCAAAATGTCCCCGATTATCTAGTTTTGCTGATCGCGACATCCAGGACGTCATCCTTTCTACAATTGCTCTGACAGGTAGATCGACGCGCGTAGAAAATCGTGTTTTAGCGAGCCGTTTTAACTGCTCCGTTGTCGCTAATCAGGCATGTTTTCGCGTGCCGCATTCCGTGCGTAGCCCGAACGTTGTAGTAGAAGTTAGGGTAAAAGAAATTGTTGAGACCTTCCACGTGGGTAAAACATAAGTTTTTTTGTTTCTTTATTTTTTTGCGACGTAAGTGAACGGAAAAACAAAACAAATCGCTGGTTGTAAGTCGTGGTTGCATGATGTGCAATGAGTGATGAAATCTATAATTTCCTATGCCGTAATGGACCTGCGAAGACAAAATGGAAATATATAGGCATCAAGGGAGGTAGCAGTCACACAGATATATACACACATATCTATATACAGCGGCACATCCACGCAAACGTACAGAAGAAGAAGTCAAAGTTCATTTTCCATTCTGTCTTACAGAAAGAAAGGACTGTGAAAAATAGCTGTGTTAGTCAGCTTAACTAGTTCACAGCCCCATGAAGAAAAAGAAAAGCAGAAAATAAGTATACAGTAAAAAGTCGGAGCGGTAGCAGCACCGCGGTAAACATGGCGATATGGCACCTCACGGGCAGTGCGCCATGACAGGGCGTACACATTGTAGTTGTGATTTTAATACATATACGAACCACAGATTGAAAACTAAGTTATTACACTGTGTAGAAAACAAACATGATAACGCGATTGTCATCCAGAAACAAAATATAAGACATATACACTGCATAAAAGGACATTATACAGATTACAGCATTATACATTATATAGATTAGAACCCTAGAAGTATCTACATTCAAGTGAAAAAAGCAAATATATATCTAAGAGTTTTGATTTGGGACTGAGAGAAAAATATTTAACTGAATGTACTATTGATTTAAAGATCAAGTATTATATTGTTGCAAATAATTCATGGATGTCGTGGTATGAGCAGTTGAATAAGTCGAAACCTTTTAGGTCACAATAATTCAGAAGAGCTGGAAGAGCGTACGATAAACGCTGTTTGCCGGAGTTTAACCGTGTTTTATCAACCTCCCATTTCTCTCCATGACGGGTGGGGTAGTTTAGATTCCTTGCACGCAGGTTGGCCAGACTGCGTAGATTTTTTATGTGCCTAATAGTTTCTGATCTGAATTTTCGGCTTAATGCATAATTATATAGCTGGTGTACCTTAATTATTCCTGAGCTACGAAATAAGGGTCTAGTGGATGCCACAAAATGAGCATTGAATATATGCCTAATACATTTTTTCTGAAGCATGTATATTTTATCAACATTAGTAGCCGTCGTTGTACCCCACACCAATGACAATAGTTTAAATGAGAGTTAAAAAGTGAATGATATAGCAAAAGCTTAATTTTTTTTTTGGAAGCAAATACCGAATTCGACCGATTACGCCTGTTACCTGAGCTAGTTTTTGCAAGACATATCCCACATGATAATCCCAGGTCATGTTCTCGGAAAAAATTGTGCCATGACATTTAAAATTGTCAACAATCTCAATTTTGCGAGTACTCAGTATTATATCTTGGTGAGATGGAATTTTTTTGTTCTTAGCTCGAAATATAACAGCTTTTGTTTTGTTTTCGTTAATACGCATAGCATTTGCTGCTGACCATCTTTCTAGCATTTTCATTGTTTTGTTACAAGTTTTTATAAGCTCGTTAATGTCATGCCCTGAAAAGAATATACTGGTATCATCGGCATATATGATATCTTTGGCCTCGTTGGAAATATTTATGATATCGTTGAGATATATGTTAAATAATAGTGGTCCCAATATACTGCCTTGCGGCACTCCACATAGCACAGGTTGCACACTGGAGAAAGAGTTGTTTACGCATACAACTTGTCGTCTGCTGGATAGGTAAGAGTCCATAAGCGATAGGGCCTGGCCTCGAATACCATAGCAATGTAATTTATTTAGCAGTATTTTATGATTAACTAAATCAAAGGCCTTGGAAAAATCGACAAAAACGCCAAGAACGAGTGCCTTTTCTTCGAATTTTGTAAGTATGTACTCTTTTTGCTCCAGAAGCGCTAGTTCAGCGGATTTATTTTTTCTAAATCCATACTGAGCAGGCGTAAGTAAATTATGCTTTTCAATAAAACTTGAAATTCGAGTGTGTAGAAGTTTTTCAAAGGCCTTTGAGAACACAGGTAAAATCGAAACCGGTCTATAATTACCTTATAAATTTATCCCGCCGAGGGGATAAAGCTGCATGCCTAAACAAATTTTTCCACTCGGTATTCTTACCCAAACACAGCTGTGATTATCAACCAACTAGTATAAGCATTGCGCCTATGCTTCCGGTTGAGCTTAGTGTTAACGGAATTGAAAAATTCTTGAAGGACATAGATGAGAGCAAATCTAGTGGCCCAGATGGAATTTCTCCGCGTGTACTCAAGCGTTGCGCGGGGCCAATTTCTATGTACCTTTTTGCAATCTTTGAAAAATCTTCAGTGACAGGTACCCTACCACATGACTGGAAAATTGCGCACGTGGTACCGATACATAAAGGTGGTTCCAAAAAAGACGTTGGTAACTACAGACCAATATCTCTTACGTCTATTCCATGTAAAATACTCGAACATATTTTATACAAAGAAATAATAAATTATTTAAACAAGCATAAGGTTCTAATCAACGAGCAGCACGGGTTTCGCAGAGGGCTGTCTTGCACAACACAATTGGTAGAATTTTATCACGATGTAATATCGGGTGTAGATACTGTAGGACAAGTTGACGGTGTATTCCTGGATTTTCGGAAAGCCTTCGATACGGTGTCACATTCACTCTTACTGTTTAAACTTGCCACCCTGAACATTGATAAGACTGTTTTAAAATGGATCGAAAGCTATCTTTCTCAAAGAAGACAAAGAGTGGTATTAAATGGAAAATGCTCTGAATATGCAGATGTCACCTCAGGGGTCCCACAGGGCTCCGTTTTGGGTCCGCTATTGTTTCTAATTTATGTTAATGATATCTCTGCAGGAATTTCATCTTCTATACGGTTGTTGGCGGATGACTGTGTTGTGTACAGAAAAATTTTCGATCCCAATGATGCATCAGAACTTCAGAAGGACTTATCACTCATTGATAGCTGGTGTACCAAATGGAAAATGAATTTGAATATAACAAAGTGTGTACATATATCATTTACTAAAAAGATGAAACCATTTCAGTCACGGTACCACCTGAACAATGTACAGTTAAAACAAGATAGTACATATAAGTATCTAGGTGTGCTGCTATCATCTGAATGTTCATGGAGGCCTCAGGTGGACACTCTCATAGCGAAAGCTGGTAAGCCTTTAAGTTTTATTCAAAGAAATCTGCGATGTTCACATGTGAATTTAAAACGCATGGCATACACTACTTGTATTAGACCTATCTTGGAATATGGTTGTGTCGTGTGGGACCCCGCCGAGGTAACCTTCATTGCTGCTCTTGAACAAATTCAAAATCGCGCGGCCAGATTCGTATTGGGACGGTACGGAAGGAGGGAGAGCTGCACTACAATGAAGGCTGAACTAGGATGGGAGTGTCTTTGTGACCGTCGCCGTAAATAGAGATTGAAGTTTCTTTATTTGATTTACAACAACAAAACTGGAATTAACCGAGAAACTTACCTACACAAACCTCATTACATATCAAAACGTTTTGATCATAGTTGTAAAATCCTGGAATACCAAGCTAAAACGAACATGTATACCATTCATTTTTTCCCCAAACAATTAAACAGTGGAATAAGCTAACTGAAAAGCAAGTACATAGTGTGAACGAAGGTGTATTCTATTCAATGCTATAATCCCATGTTGTAACCTGAACGAAGATGTATTTATGTGTGAGCAAAATTGTATTATGTGTGTGAACAAAGATGTATTTCAGTTATTGATGTATGTACAAAGTTGTATTATGTGGGCGAACGAAGATGTACGTCATTTATTGATGTAACCCCCCCCCCCCCCAGCTATAACGCCTTCGGGCGCTGCGGGGTATCTCATGAATAAAGAATAAAGAATAAATAAATCATTTCGATCGCCTTTTTTATAAAGTACAGTCACTTTTGCCACTTGCATATTGACAGGAAAAACAAACTTCGTTAAACAGACATTAAAAATGTGTGCTAAAATAGGAGCGATAACATCAGAAACTTCCTTAACAGGGGGTATTTGAATTCCATCAACATTACAACTGGTACTATTTTTTATACCTTTTATTGTTGACGAGACTTCGTGGGTGGTGATAGGAGATAAGTACAGTGACTGAACATTTCGATTTTTAACGTACTCGCAAGCATCATCCGTACTTCCGGTTGTAGTCATATGAGTAAAAAAATTATTAAATGCGTCAGCCAATTCTGGCCCATCTACATCTTTGCCGTTGACTTTCAGCTCGGAAACAGGGGCGGTAGTGTGACCACGATGAAGGAGCGTGTTTAATCTAGCCCATAAAACGTCGGAACGATTGCCAGGAACGTCAAGATACATAGATTGATAGTGTGTTCTCGCGGACCGTAAACATTTTGTAAGTTTGTTGCGATAGCTCTTGAAGGCCGCTAGGTTCTCCGGTAAACGTGTTCGCAGAAAGGTTTGGTAAAGTTTATCTCTTTTTTTCATTTGATCACGCAACTCAGGCGTTATCCAAGGTTTTCGCATTTTACGGTTTAATCTGCGTTCTTTTAGCGGAAAATGCACATGATATGTTCGTTTGAAAATTGCAAGAAGTTTATCGTAAGCGTCATCTGCATCTACAATTTTTGTTATATCGGTCCAGTCTATCTGCAACAGACTTTCACGAAATGCACCCAGCGCCTCTTCCGTAATTGATTGAAACATGATTGTCCGGGGCTTTGTTGTATATTGTGTCATTAGCGCTGCACATAAAAATATCGGAAGATACAATACGACAGAACACCCGACCTAATATTTATCTCGGACAAATTTGTGATAAAAAGATCAAGAACTGACTCGCATTCAAGGGTCACTCTGGTGGGTACTGTAATTGTGTTCATGAAGCCATTAGACGTAATGACAGCATTAAGGTCACGAGAAATAGAGCTGGTAGATCCAACGTCAATGTTGAAATCTCCTCCAGCAATAAGTATATGCTTATTTTCTGTCATATATGCCAGGAATTGATCATAAAAACTGAGAAACGCGGCATTATCACCATGTGGTGGTCGATAGCAAACTGAAAACACGGTGTTGTTGGCACGAACACAAAGCACTTCATAATCAGGGGTAGTCCAAGTAAAGCAATCCAACAATTCACATTGAATGGTATCAGATATTAACAGAGCAACGCCCCCACCACGACCACTCTGGCGGTTTAAATAAAATGTCCTGTAACTAGAGAGCTTAAATATATCCATTTCATTACTGCTCCACGTTTCAGTGAGCATTATGGCCGAGTATTTGAATGAAAACTCGGTGAAAAACTCTTCCAGGCACGATACCTTATTTCTTATCAACCTAGCATTTAAGTGCACACATGTACATGAATTACTAGGTAGCTGACATACGACATCATTCAGGTCATTTGGTAGGTAATAACGGTAAGAACTCATGTTGATTATTTTTACAAAGTAATACAACCGGGATTAGGTAATCTAAAGTCGATGAAGGTCATCATAGCTCCGAATTTGAACCGCACGCGCCCCCTTCGTCTTCCGTACAAGAACTTTACCGTGACTGTACCAAACATATTCGTAGCTCTTATCCCTAGCTACGTTCTTCGATTCCTTGAGCAGTTCCCTGCAGTGCCGAGTCAGATTTTCTTCGACAAAAACAGCTGAGTCAGACTGGTTCAAGTTTCTTTTCTTTGCTAACCATGAATCTCTAGTCTGCTGTTGAGCAAAGCGAACAATTATTCCTGGTATTTTCTCCGGTTTGGCTGGAAGTCTGTGGACAGACACTACCTCTGATGCCTCCAGGTGAGGGACTTTGAGCTTGTCAGCGACTGTGTTTAGTGATTCTATCAGATTCTCATTTGGCCCTGCAGGGACTCCGTGAATTTCCAAGTTCAACCTTCTGTTTCTGTTCTCCAATTCACTTATCTGTCGTTCTAGCTCGCTGTGTGTGGTTTGGCGAGAAGCCTCTTTTTCCTCCAGTTCCGCCACCTTCTTTCGTAGTTCTTTAAGTTCGTTGTCTTGGCGACTGATTGTTTTTTCAAAATCATCAAACTTGTTCGACATGAACCTCAGACTCTGCTCCATCCTATCAACCTTTTCTGTCAACAGCGGAAGACTTGCAAGTTTTTCACTAATGGAAGCAAGAATAGCTTTCATATCTGAACCCTCTAGGCTGTTACTCTGGGCTGAAGCTGAACCCCCATTACGGCAAGGTGGACACCGCCATATTTCCTTCTGGGCAGCATTTTTCGCCTTGAAAGACTTTTCTGTAATTACTGCACACTTTCCGACATGATACATGCCACTGCACTCGCTACACCCCACAGGAATACACTCAGCAGATATAGGCAGATGGCATGATGAACACAATGTCGACATCGTAAAAAACAAAAGGCCTATGGCCGCGGCGGAACTATACAGGAAATAACAAGAAAGTGCTTGAACCCTAATAACTGACCTGTGACAACGTAAAATCAGTTCCGAGGTTAGCAGTGCTCGCAGGGTGCCGCCGCCGCTGCCGAACTGACACCACCGCAGGAAAGACGCTGTTTATCTTCCTTCGTTCCGTCAGAGTGACGCCTGCGCAGTGGTACCAGGAAAAACACGCAAACTATCTACTGTGGTGGTGAAGGCATATTATCGTGTACATTTATTATAGGAAGTGGATTCAGAGTGTTAAATTCGTCCGAATTTCTTCGGCCAGCTAAAAGATTTGTGTAAAGGTTAGTAGTGTACGGCTTGTCTTAAGGCAAGGAGTAATCAAGGAGTAATTTATATTCCTTATTGCGCTTGCAATGTTAATTTCGGCATGAATCTATCTATCGAGCTATCTATCTACAGTTGAACCCACTTATAACAATACCGGTTATAACAATATATCGGTTATAACAATGGTTAGCTGCTGCACCATCAACTTTTGTATGTTTTCTATGGTGAACCAACCCTCTTTTAACAATGTTTGCATGCCCTATTGTTGGTTATAACAATGAAGTCTGGCTGCTGGGTGTACTGTGTATCGGTGCCAAGAGGTAATTGATTGTGAAATCTTTGAAAAGAAAGCGAACTTTTGCCACTGCACACTTGCTGTTCCCCTCTACAAAAGGCTGCCCCATTGTCATACGATGGAAACCAGTTCCTAAACATGAGGCTTACCCTGAAAAAAAAATGTTGGTAACAAAGGACACTGGTTCCAAAGCTGGTTTTGAGGAACTTCAGCAATCTTTCCCAGAAAGGCCTCAGCACTATTTTCTCTGGCTACTGAAATCAAAGGTGGAGATTAAAATAACCCTGCTGCAGGGAGGGATGGGTATGGAGCGGGGTCCTTTGTGTGCAGCTTAAAGTTGGTTCAGGGGCATCTATTGGGCATTTTTACGCTCATTGTCATGCTGTGAAGCATACTGAGTATGGGAAGAGGCTTTTAGCCATTGTCCCACCCACTAACACATACACAAACCAGCCTGGGTTCCCCTCATTTAGCTTTTTTTTCATGCAACCCTGTTATAACAATTATCGGTTATAACACTGTGATTTTCATGGCGCTTCAATATTGTTATAAGTGGGTTGGACTGTATCTATTTTCTCCGTCCGCTTCTTACGAGTTGCTATTATCGGAGACCGTCGGTTGGTTATGTCCAGCGTCGCATGCATGGGTTTCCTGTCTTCCAGATATGCCATCCGCCTTTCCGATCCTCAACTTTTTCGCTCAGAATTAGGATTCCTTTTATTACTTTAATAGTCTGACTGACAGTTCTGAGTATGTTACTTTTTTTAATAGTCTGATTGACAGCTCTGAGCATGTTACTTTTGCTTAGTTCTCACGATTTTAAAGCATTTGTGATCATGTTCCTTTGTAGTTATTTATGGTGGCGCGTATTGTGTGTCGGTGTGAAGAATTCGAACTACATGGCAGTCAGTCTGAGGCACACAGGGTTTGCACTGCTGCTTGTGGACCGCTGTATTCGGGTACTGAAAGCGCAGGGTAACGTCGCCGCATTTTACCGACCGGTTTCGTAAACAAGGGAACGCTGGTCGGATACGTTAGGATGAGGACACGCTAGACCTCATTCTGAGGTATTCTATTCTAGCCACTGTACTCATACGGGAAGGAATGCCGCTAAGTGGTTGCCGCCGAAAGAACACCCACTCGGGATAAGTAGTTTCAAGGTCGCTGTCCGCGGGCCTGGGAAACGAAAATGACCGCGACCGCTTAGTGATAGATGGGCCCTCGTTTGCCTGTTCCTTTCGGTGCGCGTTGAAACGGCGCTACTCATGGCCCTACGGGCTGATTACCTTCTGACAACTTGTGTGACGAATTCTGGAAGGGCATGTGCCGTCCGGCGGGCAGACAAATGCTGTCCGTCGTGCGGATACAGTACGTGTTCGAGCCTGGCTGTCAGTGCCAGCGGACATCGACAGTGACGCCAGTCCTAATGCATGGGAATGGGAAACAACACGTACTGCACGGTAAACCTATTCGCTTGCGTGTTGTGAATTATGTTCTCTGAACCGACACCGCAATGAAAGTCTTGGCGCCATCGGTTCACACTGTGTGGGCCCTGTGTGTTATTGGTTTGCTCGTAACTCTGTTTATCAAAGGGCTCAAGAAGTAATGAAAGAGCGGAGATTCGGACCTGAGCAGACGCTTTGGCGGTTCAACAAAACGCCCCCTTCACCGGCCAAAGGCGCTGCCGTCGTGCACTGGAGTCATCGAGGGACTCCGACAACGGACCGTTCAACACATAAGGGGCAATTGACTATTACTATCTGATGAGTTTGCCGATGAATCGTATAACGTGGGACTATTTCCTTGTTTGTTATGGTGCATTTTTCCACAGGTTATGATACTAGAAGGCGACATAGTCTTTCAATCGCCCCATATCAGTCGGCTAATAGTGTTTTTAAGTATTCTTTCTTTCCGCGAACGATCGTCGAGTGGAATGCCCTAGATGCGCCCACCGTTGAAACTGACAGCATAGAAATGTTTGACTCATTGCTTGCCAGTTGATTGTGTAAAGTTCCTTCCTTTGTATTTTATGCCTTTTGCCTTATATTTTTGCTTGAGCGAGTTGTCTTTGTCTTTGCTTCACCTTGTCATTATGTACTTTCTACTACTGTTTTGCTTAGCGAGTTTTTTGTTTTTTACTTTATATTGTCTTCATTTTATGCTACTGTTTTCCCTGAATAAGTTCTACGTTTTACTCATCATTGTAACCCCACTCTGCAACGACTCCAATAGGAGTTAGCAGTATTGTCAAATAAAATAAATAAATAAGGAATACGATTTAATAGTATGTTCAATTTGTACAGCAGCCATTCATGTGATGGCAAAATGACATTGATGTGTAGGGAATAAATAAATAAATAAATAAATAAATAAATAAATAAATAAATAAATAAATAAATAAATAAAATGCGTCACATGCATTATTTCAGCGGACGCCTACCAAAAAATGAAGGCCGGAACTAAAAGTGATGTATCTCAATGTGAAAGGTTCGCAGTAGCACAGCCCAAGTAGCAAAGACGTGCACGCGTGCTACTGAGCGTGGGTCTAATTCTTATGATATCAAGACATGGTAAAAACAATATCTAACGTGAACTACAATGCAAGAAATGGACCGATTTACATTTAGAATAGAAGACTCTCTTTTTGTTGTGCGAATAAGAAGGAACATCAAATAAACCGTACCTGTACTTTCTTCGTCTCTAGCACACATTCTGCCGCAATTAAAGAGCGCTTGTCTGCAAGGACTCCATCGGCGCATCGGTCTCGTCGCTGGGCATGTGGACTGATGCTCGGGTAGGAACTTTGATGTCGCCGTAGCTCACGGATCATCTCCGATCATCGCTGCTGACATCAAGCCCTCGCGGCGATGACTACATAATCTCTCCTTGGTTGGGGAGCCGAACGGCTAGGCACGCACGAGGTATCGCAAACGAGGCTTGCTTCTTCATCCGAAACACTCCAGGTGCAAGATATGACACCGTGTAGGCGCGCTCACGTCGGAAATGTCCGGTGAAAAGACGCGTCTGCCGCACCTTGCTCTTTTGTGGCCGGTTAGGTGTGCGTGGAGCAGCATTGCACGGCGATTGCAATATGCCTGTTGGCTTTGTTCAAACACCTAGGAGCACCCTTAAGCGTCGGTATTCTGTCGTCTAAAAGTCGCCGCCTAATTAAAATGCTCTTTTGGGGCACCGTGCAAACGTCGGCTCTACTGTCAAAGCGTGGTGTCCGCAAACTCGCGGATAACGAAAGCCCCAGCGATTGTCTGACCGCCGCGGCAGCCGAAAAACAGGAATACAGATGCTTAAAATGCCCGTCCCCTGCGTCCCTGTCTCTCGCCCCGCCGACGCCACAGGTGAAGAGATGCTGTTCCGCGATTTTCGAACGTCGAGGGAAAGATGTCTACAGTGTGTCCATCCTTCAGAACGACCCGTGCTTGCTGTTCAGACTGGCTCAGACAAAGCGAAAGACTGCTGTCCCTCCCCACGTCATCAGTCCCGCCGCGCGCGCTTACCTGCCCTCCTACGGGCGCCTGCGACTAACTAGCCTCCGTAGTATCACACCTGCCACTGCTCGCTTGCTTTGCCGAACGGTCTCCTGAGTACAAAATGCCAGTGGCGCCGAGGCCCACACATGGGAGCCGTAACCGCATTCTCAGAACCAATGCGCTGAGCGGCGATAGCAAAGCACGCGTTGACAGTGTCTCAGCGGAGCCGTGGCGGCGGGATCTCAAGGGATGAAACGAATTCCTCGGTTGGCTCCGGTTCGGCCTGCACGGTCGTACATGGCCGGTTGAAAGCCGGAAATTTTTCCTCCAGCTACATGGAGCGGCTGTTTGACTGCACTGGCGAAAGGGAAGCTTCGCCCTCGTCGAAGCATCGAAGCAAGAGAGTAACGGAATGACGTTTTGCACATGGTTTTCTTTTGAGTGAGCGAGACTGCTAACAGCAAAGCGGGGACTCGAGGCTCGACCTCGGCGGTTGTGGCCTGGCCTACCCATCCTGCATGTGGACCTGTGGAACGCTTATAAAAGGAACGTCGTTCCCATTGCCGTTACTTCATAAATGCAACGCGTTACCGTTACAGTTCCACCAACTCTTAAAGAAACGATAGCGTTCCTTCATTCCTCCAAAAAGGAACCAGTTCCAGGAACGTCGTTCCTTGACGTCGTTCCTTGGAACGACGTTCCGTACAACACTGATTTTCACATGCATTCTCTATGCTGGTATATGCCGAGCGTGTCCAGGAGTTCGAAAGCAGATTCTAGATTTCCAAAAGCGTCTTTAATAGGATGTGTCTAACGCTTTTGTCTTTACGTGAAAGCCTTTGGCGTTTAGCGTTTCCGCGAATTAAAACACTCTTTTGGTGAAAAAACATGAAAATGGAGCGGAACACAGGTGAGAAATTACACATGGAAGTTCACACATTTCTGGGTGTAGATTAAAACAAAATATCAGTGAAATATTAGTGGGCGTGTGAACAGCACTACGATGCAGTTCACTAATCCATTCTGCTTTGTCGTCCAGGTTACGGCATGGATGCACTTCAGCTTCGTACCGCTATCTTCAGCGATAAGTGACACCAGCCGGCTGTCCTGCCAACCCAACGAGACGGAACCAACATCCTGCCCGTGTGACAGTGACGTGTTTACGGTCATCCCTCTACCGAAGGAAGGATTCGGATTGACGGCAGCATCATCGACGGCTGCCTATATGAAGAGCTGGCGAAGCCCCGGCGCCCTTAGTGGGTGTGTGAACAGCACTACCATGCAGTTCACTAATCCATTCTGCTTTGTCGTCCAGGTTACGGCATGGATGCACTTCAGCTTCGTACCGCTATCTTCAGCGATAAGTGACACCAGCCGGCTCTCCTGTCAACCCAACGAGACGGAACCAACATCCTGCCCGTGTGACAGTGACGTGTTTACGGTCATCCCTCTACCGAAGGAAGGATTCGGATTGACGGCAACATCATCGACGGCTGCCTATACACCTTTCCGTCGGCACTCTCGCACCGGCGAGCAGGAACCTGTTTTTGTCGTCTGCTACGGCTCTCCGCGCCACTCCCCCCTTCGTTGGGCTGTTTGTTGCGCCGAGCCGCCCATACGTTTTGCCGTGCTTGAACGGTGCGCGCGCTGTTTTTCGCTCACTAAAGCGATTTAAAATGTTCTTTAAGAACAGTCAATCGACAGGGCATCACTGCATTGTCTACGGTTGCACGTACAACCAGAAGAAAAGAAACGCTGCACGTAAACAGCTGTGCACCAAGCACAACGTTGCGCAGGAGGAGTGCGGCTGCGCGCTCACTGACGTACTCGTGCGAAAACGCCGCACCGCTCATGTTCCCATGTGGTCTAACGCTAATGTCGCCAACACACCTTCAACCCTAGTCAGTGCCGTTCTTAGAATATGGTGCGAATGTCCCAGATTTCTTCTTTCATTCTCTCCCTACTTGATTAGCTTCAACCATGAGAGCTAAACGCGTTTCACGGTACTACCAAAGCAAGGGGTTTTGGTACGGACATTCCTTTTTCTTTTCCTTTTTTGTTGCTCTTGTCCTTGCTGATGTATGCCTCCGGCCTGTGCAGTGCAAATCAGGTGGGCATGTTTTGTTGAAAGGCAAACGTGCTTCAGCGCCTTATGTGACGCGGACGCTTCCTTCAAAAGAAAAAAAAAAGTGGAGAGCTCGACAGAAGTCGATAATGAACTAGGCTGCGAGAACGGATTGCTTCTTGACCATGAGTGCGATAAATGAGAAACCCGATTAGGAAAAAAATATCGAGGTCTCACACACCGTGGGAGCCAATATTATGCCAAGATGCCAGCGATGTAACTGTAAGTGTTAGCCACGTTATTCATTAAAGAGAAAGTCAGCACGCAATAGCCGACAGTTGAAGGAATTCTAGCCAAGAGTAGCTATCTAGCGCTGGTTTTGAGTAGATGCCGCACATATGCCATGGTGTATACATCATGCCACAACATTATTACGTTGTTATGCACACAGATATACTGTGTCATTTACTGACTGGCCATCACACCTTGTTAAAGTTTAATTGCTTTGTTAGCAGTGTCCGAACGCCGTTGCATTACTTATTGAGTTTTGCCGTTATGTTGAGTAATGACCATATCGAGCAACGATCATGTCGTGTCATGAACATGATTATAGAATATCACATCCCTCGAATTGTAGTTTGACACCCATTTCAACCCCCTTAAAGCTCTCATGTTGAGTCATAATCATGTCGTGCCATGACCATGTCGTGTCATGAAAATGACTAACTCATATCAAATCTTCTCCTGTGCCTTTTGTTTTACAACCGGTATCAAACCCCCTTTTGCATAATGATGCTCATGTCATTTCATGTAGGCGATGTCATGAACATGATTACAGTATATCTTACGTCACATCCCTCGAGGTTTACTTTTCCTTTGACCCCCATCTTCACCGCTTCCGTTAATTTTCGCTCTGTCATGCTCATGTCATATTACGTATCTCATGTCATGAACATGACTAACTCGTATCGCCTCTCTCGATCTATATCTTTTGTTGGGCACCGATCTTGACCCCTTCTCGTTGATTTTTTCTTCGTCATGCTCGTGTCATATGTATTTCATGTCATGAACGTGACTAACTCGCGTCTCTGGACCTGTATATTTCATTTGACACCCATCTTGACCTCCTTCCTTTACATTTGTTTTTGCAGAGTCATGCTCATGACATGAGCACACCATGTCATGTCATGAACGTGACTATGACCGATATTACATTCTTCGACATGCACCATTTGTTTGACACCCATATCGATCCCCTTCCAATAGTATTATGTTTCCAGAGTCATGCTCATGTCATAGCATGACCTGAGCACATCATGTATTGTCATGAACGTGACTATCACCAATATTAAATTCTTCGACATGCAAATTTTTTTTGACACCCATATCGATCCCCTTCCAACAGTATTATGTTTCCAGAGTCATGCTCATGTCATAGCATGACCTGAGCACATCATGTCGTGTCATGAACCTAACTACGACCAATATTACATTTTTCGACATGCACCTTTTGTTTGGCACCCACATCGATCCCCTTCCAATAGTATTATGTTTCCAGAGTCATGCTGATGTCATAGCATGACCTGAGCACATCATGTCATGTCATGAACCTAACTACGACCAATATTACATTCTTGGACATGCACCTTTTGTTTGACACCCACATCGATCCCCTTCAAATAGTATTATGTTTCCAGAGTCATGCTCATGTCATAGCATGACATGAGAACATCATGTCATGTCATGAAACTAACTACGACCAATATTACATTCTTCGACATGCAAAATTTGTTTGACACCCATATCGATCCCCTTCCAACAGTATTATGTTTCCAGAGTCATGCTCATGTCATAGCATGACATGAGAACATCATGTCATGTCATGAACCTAACTACGACCAATATTACATTCTTCGACATGCAAAATTTGTTTGACACCCATATCGATCCCCTTCCAATAGTATTATGTTTCCAGAGTCATGCTCATGTCATAGCATGACATGAGAACATCATGTCATGTCATGCACGTGACTATGACCAATATCACATCCTTCGAGATTCACCTTTCGTTTGACACCCATCTCGACCGCCTTCTTACAGCTTCAAGCTTTTCCTTGTATTATGCGTCATTAATAACATGCTTTGTAAAATGAGGTCATTCTTTAATCGTGATTTGGTAATTATCACGGTGCACTCTCGTTATCGTAACCAGTCTAACCTACCTTGTGTGACTTACCAAGATTAGTTTGGGATTTTCAATGATTGATTTCTGGACACGCTCACTTTCATAGTTATAGTCATGAGCATGACTTAAAGCCTGGCTATCATGCTGATTATGCCCGAGTCATGTCTGCGTTAAACCAAGGGTTCCTTTGATATATCGCGTTACGTGATTAGTCATTTATTCCTCAAGGCATCGTTTCTTGTGATAATATTCCATAATTTTGGAACCACTCTCTTTTAAGGTGACTGAAACATTAAGGTTACTCTAATTCAGACATTAAGGCCTTCGCCTTAATGAGTGGCACCATTGTCAGCAAAAGCAACAGTATTTTTATTATGATACGAGTAATCTTACAACAGTAACTCAAACCAAGAAGAGGCGACAATGTTCCCGGTTTCCCAGTTTTACTGCTACCAACCGGCCCCGCTGATTCCGCTTCTGCCCGCGAAATAAGACGCAAAACAATGCCGATAACAACTGTCCTGCTAATCAGTCAGATCCCGCATACTCAAAAATTAACCTACCTAACGATTCCGCGATGTTTACTATTAGCGAAAGCAAGATCTTTCTGAAACACACACAACGAATGCACGCGCCCGCACGGAGAGCCCGGCGAGCAAACAGCCCAAGATGGCGCCGCCGCTAGACGTCGCTAGCGGCATTTCATGGCGGCGCCCAGGAGGGCTCTATTGGAAAGGTCTATATGAAGAGCTGGCGAAGCCCCGGCGCCCTTAGTGGGCGTGTGAACAGCACTGCCATGCAGTTCACTAATCCATGCTGCTTTGTCGTCCAGGTTACGGCATGGATGCACTTCAGTTTCGTACCGCTATCTTCAGCGATAAGTGACACCAGCCGGCTCTCCTGTCAACCCAACGAGACGGAACCAACATCCTGCCCGTGTGACAGTGACGTGTTTACGGTCATCCCTCTACCGAAGGATGGATTCGGATTGACGGCAACATCATCGACGGCTGCCTATATGAAGAGCTGGCGAAGCCCCGGCGCCCTTAGTGGGCGTGTGAACAGCACAACCATGCAGTTCGCTAATCCATTCTGCTTTGTCGTCCAGGTTACGGCATGGATGCACTTCAGCTTCGTACCGCTATCTTCAGCGATAAGTGACACCAGCCGGCTGTCCTGTCAACCCAACGAGACGGAACCAACATCCTGCCCGTGTGACAGTGACGTGTTTACGGTCATCCCTCTACCGAAGGAAGGATTCGGATTGAAGGCAACATCATCGACGGCTGCCTATATGAAGAGCTGGCGAAACCCCGGCGCCCTTAGTGGGCGTGTGAACAGCACTACCATGCAGTTCACTAATCCATTCTGCTTTGTCGTCCAGGTTACGGCATGGATGCACTTCAGCTTCGTACCGCTATCTTCAGCGATAAGTGACACCAGCCGGCTCTCCTGTCAACCCAACGAGACGGAACCAACATCCTGCCCGTGTGACAGTGACGTGTTTACGGTCATCCCTCTACCGAAGGAAGGATTCGGATTGACGGCAACATCATCGACGGCTGCCTATATGAAGAGCTGGCGAAGCCCCGGCGCCCTTAGTGGGCGTGTGAACAGCACTACCATGCAGTTCACTAATCCATTCTGCTTTGTCGTCCAGGTTAGTTCTGTTACATCTCTGTACGCTAAAAAGTCGAATAACGTTTGTTTGTTGCTGTTCCCACGCCCGGGAGTTTTGCTTTGTGTTTTTCATGAGTGCTTTGACGTTGTAACTCAATTACTTATGCTGTGCGGTGATGTTGAGCTCAATCCCGGGCCTAACACTAGAGCCCAAGTGCAAAGCCCTCTTACTGATTCACAGGCTAAGAAGTTTAATGATATGTTCGCGATGCTACAATCTGTAAACACGCGTACCGAAAAAATGGAAAGGGACCAAACGGATTTAATCAAATCTGTTGATGAGCTTAAAAAAACACAGGCGAGTTTTCAAGAAAATCTTACTGTCTTGGACAAACGATTAACAGAGGTAGAGCGCAAAACGGTCGCCCTTGAGGAAGAGATACAGCGCCTTCGCCAGTCGATCAGCCATGCTAGCAGCGAAAATGATCGACTGCGTGCTAAGCAAGTCGAGCTCGAGGACATGCAGCGGCGAGACAACCTCTTATTCTATGGGATACCTGATGCCCAGTCAGAGTCCTGGGTCCAGTCAGAAGATAAACTGAAGAATGTGCTTTCATCCAGGTTGAAATTAAGACCCTCTGAAATACTACTAATCGAAAGAGCACACAGGCTTGGCGGCTATTCTTCCAATAAGTGCCGGCCAATCATTGCAGAATTTTCTTCCTTCAAGCTCAAGCAGCGAATACTTCTCAGCAGTTCTAAGCTGAATGGGGAGAATGTTACCGTTAGTGAAGACTATTCGCCTGCTACTCGCCTTGCTAGAAGGAAACTGGCTGAATTCGGCAAAACCCAATCCTCAAGTTTTAAGCTTCGCCTTAACAAACTGTACGTAAATAAAAAGTGCTACACCTACAGCCCCTCTGATGATTGCGTGCATGAAATCTCGGGAGCCTTTAAGCCATCAGTCGAAATTTCAGCGGACGCGCACGAATCGCCTACTTCCCAAGCGTCGCACAACACTGAATAGCGCTGCGCAAGGGGAAGTGGATCAAAGCTACCGGTGACAAACCAACTTTCATTTCTTTTCACAAATATTCGAAGCCTAATTGCAAAACGTGATGATCTTTGCTCTGCTATCGATGCTTGTGACGCCGACATAATCTGTCTTACTGAAACGTGGTTGTCTGCGCAGGTTGATAATAGTGAATTGTTTGATTGCAAAAAACACTACAACATTTACCGGTGTGACAGAGGTGTTCGGTGTGGCGGAGGCGTGCTTATCGCAGTTTCGGACGCGATTTTGTCTTTTCCAATTCATTTTACTAACACTTTAGAACTTGTTCTGGTTGAAATACAAACGTGTACTAAGAAATTGATATTAGGCGCTTGCTATCGACCACCATCCTTTTCATCAACTTTTGCTGACGAGCTACATGATGTCATTTACATGTTAACAGTACGGTATCCGAATTTTCCGCTCCTTTTAGTGGGTGACTTTAACTTCCCCAATATAGTTTGGTCTAACGTGCATTCCACATGTCATCCTTTCACCGGTATGGGCGACGCGTTTTTGAATTTGTGCAACGATTTTAACTTGACCCAGCTAGTAACGCAGGCAACACGAATTACGTCTACCACATCCAACATCTTAGATCTAGTGCTCACCACTGCGCCTGATCTTTTCCATTCCGCATCCTACTTAGAGGGGCTAAGCGACCACTTGCTGCTTCATTTTTCTTTCGCCTGCACAGTGCCTCACAGTAGCAACCACAAGAAATATATCCGGGACTATAAGCGTGCAGATTTCGATGCTATTAATCATGATCTCTCTGCTTTTTTGGGTGACTACATGCACAACTTTTATGATCGGTCCGTAAATACTAACTGGACTTTATTCAAAGAGAAGGTTATATCACTCACAGAACAATATGTATCACGCATAGTCATCACATCCAACCGGCAATCGCCATGGTTCAGTCAATCGCTAAAAAGACTACGCAATAAGAAAAAACGCATTTTCCGCTCTGCAAGGGTAGCCGGCACTCAAGAACGTTGGAATGCTTATCAGACCGTGACTACTGAGTACAAACAAGCCCTCAAACATGCCAAGGATTCATTTTTCAATACTACATTACCATCTCTTCTAATTACTAACCCTAAGCAATTTTGGAATGTAGTCAATAAAAGAGACAATTCCGCTATCACCCTTAAAGATGGAAACAATCACCCAATCAAACTTGATGAATCCGCAAATGTTCTAGACTCTGTATTTGTTTCTGCTTTTTCGAAAACTGTGAGTTCCGTAACTCCCACCTACGCAGGTACTGATTTCTTAACAATGGACCCCATTGTCTTTGACACTGTTGGCATAGAAAAAATAATACAAAACCTAAAAGTTTCACCATCGTGTGGCGTTGACGACATACATTCTAAGTTTTTAATTAGTACTAAAGTGTACAGTGCCATAATTCTCACTAATATATTTCAGCAATCGCTTCAGACCGGTTGCATTCCGGAAGACTGGAAGGTAGGGAAGGTGATTCCCTTGCACAAGTCTGGGGATAGGCATTCTCCATATAGTTATCGACCCATCTCACTCACATGCATTTCATGTAAAATTATGGGACATGTTATTTGCTCTCATCTCGTATCTTTTCTACAGTCAAATGCCTTTTTTACAAATCATCAGCATGGATTTCGCAAGTCATTTTCATGTGAAACACAACTTTTGACATTCACACATGACCTAAACACCATCCTTGACGGGGGTTCCATTGTCGACTGCATATTCCTAGACTTCTCAAAAGCGTTTGACAAGGTTTCTCATCAACTGCTTCTTTTAAAACTCAGTAAACTTAACATTGATCCTAACGTTCTTCAATGGCTGCACTCTTTTCTCACTGATCGTTCCCAATTTGTCACTCTAAATAACACCTCCTCCATCACTTCTACAGTTGAATCGGGCGTGCCTCAAGGCTCTGTACTGGGACCCTTGCTTTTTCTCATCTATATAAACGATTTACCTGATAATCCATGTTCATCAATTAACCTGTTTGCTGATGACTGTGCTATATACCGCGTTATTAACAGTGACTGTGACGTTGTTCTTCTTCAGTCTGATATAAACCGGGTTCGTGACTGGACTAACACGTGGAACATGGAATTAAACACTAACAAATGCAAGCACATGCGCGTTTCTCGTCGCAATACAACACTGCCCTCTTATCATCTTAATAATACTAACCTAGAACCTGTGTCCTGTTACAAATATCTAGGTGTACTCATCTCTTCTGATCTTTCCTGGAAGATGCATGTACATCATTTAACCAATAACGCTAATCGCACGCTGGGCTTTATACGCCGTAATTTTTATCTTTCTGCCAGTCCTGTAAAATTACTTCTTTATAAATCATTAGTTCGTTCCAAACTGGAATATGCTGCATCTGTGTGGGATCCCAGTCAAGAAATGCTCACTCATCAGCTTGAATCCATCCAGAATCGGGCTGCTCGTTTCATTCTTTCTAACTATCATCGCACCTCCAGCGTCACTTCCATGAAAACAACTTTATCATTACCTCTGCTTTCACAACGTAGGAAAATATCTCGCCTCTGCCTGTTCCACAAGGTATATTATGACAATCCGGTTCTTAAGAATAAATTGATAATCCCTTCTTATGTATCCGCCCGCATCGACCATCGTCATAAGGTTGGTATTGCCACATGCCACACCAACCATTTTTTCAATTCATTCATCCCCCGTACGTCAGCAAGTTGGAATCACCTTCCCCGATCTGTCGTCGAGATTGCTGATAACTCTAAATTTAAGGTTGCTGTAACTAACCTGTTGTTGTCATAATGGTATTATTTTTAGGATTATAGTATTTCCATTCTTGAGTATTTCCTTTCTTGCTCACCCTTGTCTTTTTTTGTTTTTTTTACACGTCTTGACAAATACCGCTGCAACGATGTATTCTTTGGTTTATAGGCACGTGCTTGAGCTTGGGTGTTATTTCGTTTGCATTGATTCCTTTTTATAATAGACACTGTTATGCTTTGCATTTATTAATTATCTGTTCTTTTGTTTTTTTTGTTCTTTTACTGTGCATTATTTATTGTTGGTTTCCTTCATTGTATATATGTAACCCCCAAAATTAGTGCTTTTTTATGTACGTTGTATTCAAATTGTAACCCACTCCCCTCTGTAATGCCCTCGGGCCCTGAGGGTACTGAAATAAATAAATAAATAAATAAATAAATAAATAAATAAATAAATAACAGAAAGGAGATCAACAGAAAAGAGCCTTTCTTGTAATGCGAAACAGAGAAGACTGCGTTTTCACAGGAAATTTAAACAGAAATGACCTGTTAAATTACGGAAAGTCTGAAAACAGAAAAGATGCCTTTACAGAAATGTTCTGGCAAGGCCAGAGAATTTGTGTTTTGCTTTTTTTTAGAAAATATTTCTTACTGTGTACGCCACGAGCGGAGAACAAAACTACAGGGCGAGCCAACACGACCGAGTCGGCTGGGGCCCATTAACGAAAGGGCGGCGCGGTCTTAAATAGCATTTCGGTCTCCTTTCAAACATCCGACTGAAGATCGCTCAGAAGACATCGGCTGCTGTGTTCCCACGGGGCTTGCGTTGGTAGCGAATTGCAGGATCCTCCAAAAGTCGTGGAGCAAGCGACCGTTCCGACGCAGAGTATATTCTGTCAACACGCTGCCGGCTTCCGCTGATGGGCGACAAGGTCCGCCGAAAACGGGAAAACTTGGCCCTCCCTCCCTCAGTGACGAAGTCTCGACGAAAGAGCCGTATCATAGCGGAACAACTCCCAGGCGCCAGCATGGGCGCAGGAAATCGCGCGGGAAAAAAACCATGACGTGGGGGGATAGGAGGCTTTCGCTTTGTGTGAGCCAGTCCCAACAGCAAGCAGCGGTCGTTATGAAGGCTGAGCGCACTGTAGAGATCTCCCACTTGACAATCGAAAATCAGGGAACACCATCTGGCCTCCTCCTGTTGCAATGAGTGCCGATGTGGAATTTTAGATTGCTTCCTGGCCATGACTACAGCCGATGTTTAAACCGACTGAATGCAAGGGAAATAAACCTGTCCCTGTTTGTCAACAATGTGACGTCACGCAGAGCATCGCCATCGACATCGCGGCGGACCAGTTTCGCAGTGGTTGGCAAGAAGCTCCGGCGGCTCCTGCAGTTTGCTCGGGCTTTGCACGCGATGGTACGTCCCTTCCCGAGGCTGCGCGCCGGCGGTTTGTCGAAAAGAGGCTGCAAATTCGTGGAATGCAGTATTCGTACTCCTACACCATTTCGGAACGGAAGAATAACCCTGAAACCTTGAACAAACGTTCGACTCTGTGTGTACCTCGCGAGGATGCATGGCCCGTACAATGCAGAGGCCATGGAGCGTTACTGATCGCTCAAAGCGTACGGCTTAGTGAAAGGCCACGTGCATCTAGTGCTTGTCTCGAACTGGGGCACCAACACTTTCCGTCGACTGCTGTCATTCGGAAATCCAGAAGAAAAAAATAAACGGTGCCGCTGCCTTAATTTTGTCGCGCGTTTGGCACATCCTACAGCGCAAAAGCTAACCACCGTGTCAAAGCGGCCAGGTAACGCGCACAAAAACCAGTACGCACACGGTCCATCCGTACGGCAGCATGGAACCACGCACTGCAACTTTTGCCAACCAGGCATGGAATGCATGTTTTTCAAAGCAAACACCGCCATGCCCTACGAGCTGCAGGCAGCGTGCGCACTGTACCTGCATGGCCGGTTGAGCTTGTAGCGCTCATTTGCATTTCCTTCTGTTCTTTCTGCTGAGGAACAAAGCTTTTATACGGTCGAAAACAGGCGAGACTGGTACTGCTATCGCGTCCGAAAACACAAACAAAATTTTCCTTTGGAGTGCTAGCCCGAAGCAAGTTGCAGCGAAGTGAGCGCGAAATGAGAAAATCTGCACAACGCTCGGAACCACCGCTTACTGAAGGAATGCTTCCGTTTCAAAGTGCGTTCAAAACGCTCACACTTTTTTCTTTGTGTTTTAAGGCTAGTCCTCTTGAAAGTAAACACGTCAGCTACCCACTCCGGGAGCTCAGAAAATCGAGACGGGGCACCCGAGTTGATAAAATATACATGCTCACAAATGCTGCGGAAGCACAAATAACAAAACGCCTAAAAGCTCTAGGTAACAGGCTAGCACTTACAAGTTACCAGCGATGAAATGTAATCCAAAAATCTTGTTACTGTCCGATGGCTGCTGTTTTACACAGCTCGCACCCACGCTTTCCGTCACTGTGTCGTTTGGACTTCGGAAATCGAGGAGGAAAAAAAAAAAAAAAACCAAGGACCCGATGCCGCGGCCTTTTATCGCGCGTTTGGCATATCCTCCATCGCAAAAGCTAACCACCATGTCAAGGCGACCAGGTGCACGCGCACAAAACAAACGAGTACAAACTCGATCCACCCGTACGGCAGCATGCAACCACGCCGAACGCTGCAATGTTTCGCCAACCAGTCCGTTCGCACGTGCGCGCTGGGGTCACGTGGCTGATGTCACGGCCCCTTCATGACGTACCCCAGGACAGGTCTATTGACACATCGCACAGCTATGATTAGTCCAATGTCTGAGTTGTGCTCCGTCAAACAATACGACTGGAGTGTCAAAAAGGTCGCCGAGGAACTTCAAGAAGCACGGGCAGGTATGGTTTATTTGGTGTTCTTTCTTATTCGCATAACGAAAAGAGAGTTTCGTATCCTATGTGTAAATCGATCCATTTGTTACATTGTATTTCAAGTGAGATATTGTTTTTACCATGTCTTGATCTCATAAACATTACACCCATGCTCAGTAGCACGCGTGCACGTTTTTCCTACTTGGGTTGTGCTGTTGTGCTGCTGCGAACCTTTCATGTGTCACATACGTCGTTTTTGCTTGCAGACCTCATTTCTTGGTTGGTGCCCGATGAAATGATGCATGTGAGGCATTTTATTTATTTATTTATTTATTTATTTATTTATTTATTTATTTATTTATTTATTTATTTATTTATTTCCCGCACATCAATGTCATTTCGCCATTGCATGAACGCGGGGCTGCTGTACAAATTGAACAGATAAAGCTTATCCCATAGAACGCCAAAAGAAAAGAAGTAATGCTCCCACATTATATAATTCGTCGGTAAGCTCATAAGCTGATCGTGGAGTTCGAATTCTGCACACCGACGCGCACTGCGCACCACCATAAATAACAATGAAAGAACAGTATTACAAATGCTTTAAAATTGTGAGAACTAAGCAAAAGTAATATATTCAGAACTGTCAATTGGACTAGTAAACCACTAAAAAGGCTACAAATTTGGAGGTAAAATGTTTAGGAGAGGAAATGATCACGACATATCGTGAAATGTTGTTCCAGTATTATAGGCGTGGCTGAAGCACAGACTATTATTCGCGAATGTAAATCGACAGGTCTAGTATTTATAGTTGTTAGTGTTAAATGCAGGCTTGCTACTCACATGCATTAGTCAATGTGAGTGACTTTCTATTTGCATATCTGAAGCGCACTATTCTGACTGCTCATTGGGATACCCATTACGTGTTGCACTTGTAATAGACTAGAGTCCAAATCGCTGTGAAGATGTCGGGAGTGCGTTCGGTGCTCCCTGAAAATATGTCTAGAAGCATTTATTTTCACATTCGGAGGGTGCCTTTCTCAAGAAGCCCATGTCGGCGGTTTGTAATGCGCCTTATCATGGGCGTTACTTGGGCAATTTGTTGGCATAGTAGTTGGACAGTATATGTAGCCTTGCCGTTGTGTTGGATGTGGAGCCCTAGTATGCGAAGTCTATCTGCCCTTGGAATTTGGTTGCCATTCAAATGGAAGGTCACGTCTGGTGGTTTGTCTCTTTTTCCGTTTTTTGAACACGAGCAGAAGCTCCGATTTTTCAGCTGCGCAGGTGAGTCATCCGGGAATGGCGTACCCTTGGACTACATTGACGGCTTCCTGTAGTGCATCTTGAACGGCGCCGTCCGACCCTTTTGTCACCCAGATTGTGACGTCATCGGCGCACAGAGCGTGCTGCACATTCGGAAGCTGTTCCAGGAGCGGTACGTGGTAGCTTTGCCATGGCCACGTTGAACAGGGTAGGCGAGAGAACCCTGCAGAGTACCTCTGCCAGAAAGCTTTATTGTGTCTCACCGAATTTCACCAAGGCCCATGGTTGCTGTGCGGTCAGATAAGAAGGCTCGAACATAATTATAGGTGCGCTGACCACATCGGGAGGAGGCGAGGTTCTTTAATATGAGGTCATGCGAGACGTAGTCGAATGCCCCCTTGAGGTTGCCCCCGTCTGCGCAGCACTTGGGCCATCCACAACATCCTCAAGTTGTAGAAATATGCCTTGTGTAGACATATTTCTGCGATAGCCAAACATGGTGTTAGGGAAAAACTCTCTCGCCTCAAGGTAGTCCTGCAGACGCATAAGAACAACGTGCTCGAAGAGCTTTCCGACACAAGAAGTGAGGGATATCGGTCGGAGATTTTGAAGGGACAAGGGTTTGTCAGGTTTTGGTATTAATGTGATGTCCGCGTGCCGCCATTCTTGAGGGAGCGTTCCATTTTTCCAATGCTGATTGTAGAAATTAGTGAGCTGCTGGATGGCCTGGTCGTCGAGATTGCGTAGTGCAGTGTAATGGATTGAAAAACAAGACTGAAAAGATCAGGCGTGGAACTAGCCTTCTTCGAACGGAGCGAGAACTTCTTTTGCAAGCCCCAGATTGCACGTGGCACTTGCCTCCCTCCGTGGAGAGAGCATTGTCCCGATGCTCGGATGCAGTGCTGTGAGTCTTGTGTGGCACGTCACTCGGAGGAGTATGGTTTCATGCGCATAGTGTGCACAACGTCGGGTGTAGGAGAACGCGTTCTCGAAGGGCTGCAAGGTACGACCTCGTAGTTGACATCGCTGTGTTGTCGGACTACCTCGTAGGGACCGAAGTATCTCCTCAGTAGTTTCTCGGAGAGCCCTCGTCGGCGAATAGGAGTGAAAACCCACGCTTTCTCGCCTGGACGATAGGGGACATATCTGTGGCGTAGGTTGTAACGTTGTGCGTCCGAGTTCTGCTGCCTAATAATACGGACGCGCGCAAGCTGTCGTGCTTCCTCCGCACACGGAGTGAACTCGTCAGCGTCTGTATCTCTGTCATCGCCGTCGTGCAGCAACATGGCACCAAGCATCGTGGTTACATCGCGGCCATAGAGAAGACTGAATGGCGTCCTTCGCGTCGTTTCTTGCTTTGCCGTATTATAGACGAATGTAACGTACGGTAAAATGTCGTCCCAATTTTTGAGGTCAACGTCAACGTACATACTGAGCATGTCCGCAATAGTCTTGTTCAGGCGTTCTGTTAAGCCGTTAGTTTGAGGGCGGTAGGCCGTCGTTTTGCGGTGGGCTGTGCCGCTGAGTTCAAGAACTGTCTTGAGGAGTGCTGCCATGAAGGCAGTACCTGTATCTGTTATTATTACTGCAGGTGCACCCGGCCTCAAGACGACGTTTTCAACAAAAACCCGCGCTGCCTCTATAGCGATACCGCTTGGTAATACTTTTGTCTCGGCATAGCGCGTAAGATAATCCGTGGCGACTATTGCCCACTTGTTTCCTGACGCCGAAGTCGGGAATGGTCCCAGAAGGTCCATCCCAATTTGGGCAAAAGGCATGGCAGGCACCTGGACTGGTTGTAAAAGTCCCGCAGGCTTCAAAGGTGGAGTTTTCCGCCGTTGACAGTCCAGGCACGTGCGTACGTAATGTTTTACGATGGATGCCAGCTTCGGCCAATAGTACTTTTGCTGGATTCTGGCCATTGTGCGCGTGTATCCCAGGTGGCCGGACGTCGGTTCATCGTGGCAGGCTCCAAGTATTTCCTCACACAAGACGTTGGGACTACAAGTAAGTAGGCGCTTCCGTTCGACGAGAAGTTCTTGTACAGAGCATTGTTGCGCAAGCAGAAGGATGGCAAGTTTCTTGCGAAACGTCGAGGTACGCTTGTGGTACGGTCTTCCAGCTCCTTGAATCTGTGGTCCCGCCCATTCCGTTCTAACTTTCCTGAGCTTATCCGCCAAGTGTTCACTAATTATCGAAAAGTCGGCTGCAGTTCCGACCAGTGCCGTCACGTCATGACGGTCGATCTTAACACTGTTCTCATCGCTTACGATTTCGTCATTCGTCAAATCGTCGGAATTCGGCGGCTCTTCCTTTGTTTTCAATGGGGAATTTTCATCTTTTCGGCAATTGGCAACCTCCCCCCAAAAGGTCGCGTCATTTAGTTTCCCCGGCGGAGGCTGGGGGATCTCCCTCTGGCGAAGTCAGTGGCACTTGGCCGAGTTGGTGACGAACGTGCAGGAGAAGGGGAGCGCGACCGCAAACCAAGGGAACCGTCGCGCCTACTATCTGCATTCGCATCGACGTAAGGTCGGTTGTTGGGGCGACGAGGAGCAGACGACGGAAATCCTTGATAGCCTGCTGTACGATAAGGACAATAGCGGCATATGTGTGATGAGTGCACGTATTTCAAAGTGCGCGCCGTGTTTCAAAGTGCGCGCCATAAAAAAATGAAAGCAAGACGAAGACGACGTTGGCACGAGCGCTAAAGATAAAGCAATGAATAAAAGCTGCACCAATGCGAGAAGGCCACAATTACAGCTACGAGCAATCAGAATTCAACACGAAGACACAAGAACACCAATGATGAAGGCCCACGATGAAGATGGGGATTAAAAAGCGCCAAGAGAACGGGCGAGGGGGAGACCAGGGAGAGACCGGGGAGAAGAACCGGAGCAGACGTGGCTGAGGCGTGGTGGCAGGAAGAAGCGGACCAGGGCGCGGGAGTGGCGGCCGAGTTCCTGTGACCAGGCCGCTGCAGGCTTCCACCTGGGCGTGTACCCGAGCGGTACAGCACCTGGCGTTGGCCAGGCTTTCCAGCATCTGGCGTTGGCCAGGCTTTCTACCGGCTTCCCATCGTCTGGCGTTGGCCAGGCATTCCACCGGCTCTCCATCGTCTGGCGTTGGCCAGGCATAACCGCGTCTCCGGTTCGGTGTCCCAGCGTCGGCTGAGGAACGCCGAGAGGTTGCTGACCCGACTCGCCCGACGCTACCCTCCCTCCGAGCGACACCTCGATCCAAGTCCGCTCCAAGTGCGTCTGCTGCCTCCACCTCGCCATCTACTTTCATGTGCCCACCAGAACGGTGACAGCCTCTTCTTCTGAACTATCTCTTACACACCGTTAATTATTCTCTCTATCATTCATAGTTGTGTTAAGTTTTCCTCTACTTCTTATGCTTCGTCCTGTCTTTATCCTTTCCTCTCTTTAATCCGTTTCTGTAAATACAGCGAGTGTTGTTTGTTTTGTTTTGCACAAACGGTCTCGTCTATCCTTCCTCGATGACTGTCAAGCCATCGACTATTGAACACACGAACCTACACGAGGGCACGCTAATTCGGTAGCCCCGTGACAATATGTGGCCAGCTTCTCCACAATGAAAGCAGGGTGGCCTGTAGTCGGCAGTGCGCCAAATGTCCGTTTTTCGGAGCGGTGGTCGCGTTGGAGCTCCCCGGTAGTACCAAGGTACTGTCGGCGGTTGCTGCTGGAAGTACTGCGGCGTCGGCGTGATAGGCGGCGGTTGGCAGACAACTTCTGCATAGCTGGGACTGGGATGCGTTTGGATGTTTCGTGCGGGGGGCGAAAGCGTTTGCCTTACCTCCTGGCGCACAACTTCAGAAACTGACGCAATCGCGCATTCATTTGGAGTGACGAGCAGTTTCTTGACTTCTTGCACGATTTCGCGTATCAGTTGGCGCAAACGCTCATCACTTGATGACAATGCTGTAACGGCCGCGGCGTTCGTTGGTCCACTATTGTCGACGCGGTCGTACTGGCGGTAGCGCAGCTGTAGTGCGCGTTCTATGGCCATCGACCCCTTCAGAAATTCGTCGACGCTCTTTGGCGGGTTTCGCACAAGACCGGCAAACAGCTGCTCCTTTATACCGCGCATGAGGTGGCTGAGCTTTTTCGCGTCGGACATATGGCGGTCGGCTCGACGAAATAGACGGGTCATGTCCTCAACAAACATGGTGACTGTTTCGTTGGGCTTTTGTTTGCGCGATTCGATGAGTCGCTGAGCTTGCTCTCGCCTTTCGGTGCTTCCGAACGTGTCGAGAAACTTTCGGGTGAACTCTTACCGAGATGACCAGTTGCCTTCACGATTCGTGAACCACGTTAGGGCGCCGTCTTGAAGGAAGAAGTAAACGTGTACTAACTTCTGTCCTGCGCCGACGTTCCACCCGCTGACACTGGCGACGCGCTCAAACTCCTCGAGCCAGTCTTCGGCGTCCTCGTAGGCAATGCCGTGAAAAGTGGGAGGAGATCGAGGGTTCAGGACAGTCACCTGTAATGGGCCTGGGTTTCCCATGCCTTGAGTACTCCGCTCGGTCACGGTCGCACTTTCTGGTAGCGGACCGCACTCTGGGATCAGGCCTAACAGCCGGCGGCTGGCACGATGAACCGGTGTTTCAACGCATGGAAATCGTTCTGGACTGGATGCAAGGCTGTGGAGGGGTGTCTCGATCATTTACCCAGCACCTCCACCAGTGTCGCGACGCAGGAACAGCAGGAATCAGGAACAGAGCAGGACACTTTAATTGAAGAACAAGACTGAAAAGATCAAGCGTGGAACTCGTCTTCTTCTTTTGCAAGTGCCCCGCCGCAGTGGTCTAGTGGTTATGGCACTCGGCTGCAGATCCGAAGGTCGCGGGATCGAATCCCGTCCGCGGCGCCTGCATTTTGATGGAGGCGAAATGTTGAGGCCCGTGTGCTGTGCGATGTCAGTGCACGTTAAAGAACCCCAGGTGGTCAAAATTTCCGGAGACCTCCACTACGGCGTCTCTCATTTGGGACGTTAAACTCCACAAATCAAATCCATCTTTTGCAAGCCGCAGATTGTACGTGGCAATATCATTAGTTTGATGTTATGACTGTCACAAAATAGTGCCTATTTTGAAGTAAAACCCGGCGTCGAAAGGCCGAAACAACAACAAGAAAAGCGGCGCTCGGAGCAGGCACCGAAAGTCACGCCGCGCCTACAAAAGGCCAGAATGTTGTAGAAGCTTTCTTATCGCGGCGAGGGCGCGCCCGGGACAGACGTAAGGAGAGAGAGAAGGCGGAGAGTACACACCGACGCTCCCCGCGCAGTAAGAGAGAGAAAGAGGCGCCGCCCAACGAAGAAGGTTCGAGAGTGGGCGAGAAGGTTCCCAACTGTGTGTGTGCTTTGGGTCACGTGGCCCTACGGAACCTTCTAGTGCCCTTTCCCAGGGCAATATAAACAGTCGGACACGGGCCGCGGGGGGGGGGGGGGGGGCGAAGAAGAGACGAAGAGAGAGTAGAGGAGTTGCAAGTAAAAAGAAGCAAGAAGTCGTGCGCGACTCAGACGCCGAGCCAGCTGACAGGCCACCTGCAAGCCTCGAGTGAGAAGACGCCGAGTGTCTTGGTGAATAGGACTCTTTTGTGTTTTGTTCCTTGTTGCAGTGCATGAGCTTGTTAGTGTGGTTGGCTTTGTGTAACTTTGCGACCCATCTGTTTTTGAGTTTGTGAAAGCCGTGTTGTGTACGTTTGTGCGACTGCCTATTTGATGAAAATATATTTGTTTTGTTTGGTCACCCTTGGCTCTGACTCGGTCTTTGAACCACTGCTGGCGTTTTGCTAGTGTGCTAAAGGGGACCAAAAATCTTATTGTCCAAGCTTTCGAGGGATCTTTTTCGGTGAAGCAAGACGTTGGTTCTTGGAATTATTTCCGGCGATCGCGTCCCGTACATCATAGCACGGGTTTGGTGACAATATTTCGGGCGTCCGCGACTAGGACTTCTTTGGCGCTTAAGTGTGTTCAAAGTACCGAGGACGAGCCTTGGGTTGTGTACGTGTTGAGTAGACGATATTGTGTGTTGCACCACGTTCTCGCTAAGCTGTGTGGAGAGAACATTTTGAGAGTGGAAGTATAGGCAGATACTTGTTTGTGCACGCGGCTAGATTTTGTTGAAGGGCACCATGGATCTTGAGGAGTTGATTGCCCTTGGTGAAAAGATGGGTCTAACTGGAGCTGAGTTACGGAAGTGGGTTACCCAGAAAGAAAAAGAAGCGAGAGAAGCCAAAGAACAAGATGATGATGATATATGTTGTTTAATGGCGCAAGGGCCAAGCTTGGCCAAAGAGCGCCAGGTCATTGGTAATGAGTGGTAATGACGAGACAGAAAAGTATCTCTTGGTTGTAAAGGGACATAAAATACTGGATGGCGAGATGTAATGTGGCTGTAAAGTGGCCTAAAGTAGATTCGCTGTATGGAGGCGTAAAATATGGGTGTGATATCTATGCGCATTGAAGGCGACGCGGGAAGCGAAACAGATGGTATAAAAGAAACTGGTGTATTTGAACAGCACTACTCCCTTCCCAAGACCCTTCGGCTGAAGGACCTGGAGGGAAGTGCTTCCCTCTAAAATATACCGTAGCAGTGGCCTCTACTGAGAGACCGTGCTACAGGTCACCTGGAAATGTAACGTTAAAACTAGGCACATCCTTTAAAAACGCGAGGAGTGAATCAAATCTAAAAATGGGTGCGTTGCTTAAAAACATAGGAGGATGTAATGGACGCTGCTGCTGCAATGGCAAACCAAAATGTTTTTTCCTGTATGGCTCTAGAGCAGCACATTCCAGAAGGATATGAAGGACTGTTAGTGGTTCACCGCATTTATCACATATTGGTGGATCGCCACCGGACAAAAGATATGCGTGTGTAGTGTATGTGTGCCCAATCCTAAGTCTGCAGAGTATCACTTGTTTGCGGCGTGTCTTCGATACCGGCGGCCAGTTATCTAGATAGGGTTTTATGACATGTAGTTTGTTATGCTGTTGTTCGTTCCACATTCGCTGCCAGTATGCCCTAACCACTTTATTCAGTAAGGGCTTTAGGTCCATTACTGGGACAGCTATGCATGACATTGGAGCGCTTTCGCGAACGGACGTAGCAAGCTTGTCTGCCAGTTCATTACCTTCTATATTACGGTGGCCTGGCACCCAGCATAGCACGACTTGCTGGTTTGATGCATAGACTGTGCATTAAATGGTGTAAAGAGATACAATCACAGGATTTTTGTGTCTTTTCAGTGTTTTTATGGCTTTTACGACACTTAGAGAGTCTGTATATACAACCGCTTTAGGTATACTGACATTCTTGATGTGCTTGACGGCCGCCAGTATCGCATAAGCTTCTGCAGTAAAAATGCTTGTGTTAGGATTTAGAACACCGGCATCCGAAAGGGATGGTCCGATGGCCGCATAAGACACGCCGGCGGGAGACTTAGAGGCATCTGTGAAAAATGCAGGACACGAATATCTGTGCTGCAATTCTAGGTAGTGCATGCGGATATGTAAGGCAGGTGCATGCTTGGTAATATTTAAAAACGATAGATCGCAACTGATAAGCTGCCACTGCCACGGTGGAGGCTCCTTTGCAGGAGCCATTAGACAGTGTTCGAAGATTGGGACATTCATTTCCTCAGCCAGAGCTCTCACACGCAGCGAGTAGGGCTTTCTTACTGCAGGACGGTTGTGAAATATGCGAGAGTCGGACAAATCGTGGATAGTTGAGTGGGCTGGATGTTCTTTGTGGGCCGTCACTTTTAGGAAATACATGTATGAGAGGTATGTTCTCTGCAAATGAAGCGACCACTGATTTGTTTCAGCATACAGGCTTTCTACGGGGCTCGTCCTGAATGCGCCCGTAGAGAGACGGAGGCCTAGGTGGTGTACAGGGTCCAGCATCTTCAAGGTGCTTGGTGTAGCAGATTGATAGACTATGGCCCCATAGTCAAGACGTGTGCGTATAAGGCTCTTATACAAGTTCAATAGACATTTGGTGTCACTTCCCCATGCAGTGTGCGACAACACCTTTATGATATTCATAGCTTTCATGCTCTTCTCTTTTATATAACTTATATGTGCCACAAAAGTTAGCTTGGTGTCTAGAATTACACCTAAGAACTTGTGATCAGTAGTCACAGGTAGACGCTGACCCTGCAAGTGAACATCAGGTTCAATATCAACTCCTCTCCTTCTGCAAAAGAGAACGCAGGTGCTCTTCTGTGGGTTCAGTCTGAACCCATTCTCTTCTGCCCACTTAGATACTTTGTTCAGTCCAACCTGGACCTGCCGCTGGCACACTGCCAGATTGCTCGATTTAAAACCTATCTGTACATCGTCCACGTATGTTGAATAAAACAAGTTACGCGGGATGTACAAACGCAGGGAATTCATTTTTATGATAAACAATGTGCAGCTAAGGACCCCGCCCTGCGGCACTCCGGTTTCCTGGACAAACGGTCGTGACAAAACATTGCCCACACGAACCCGGAATGTGCGATTCGACAGATAGCTTTCTATGACGTTCAACATATTGCCACGTATTCCAAAGTGCGAGAGGTCTCTGAGGATTCCAAACCTCCACGTGGTGTCGTAAGCTTTTTCCATGTCAAGGACAACAGAAAGAAAAAACTGTTTGTGAACAAAAGCTTGTCGAATCTGTGCTTCAATACGAATTAGGTGGTCAGTGGTGGATCGACTATCACGAAACCCACATTGGTATGGGTCAAGAAGTTTATTTGTTTCGAGGAAATGTATTAGACGAGAGTTTATCATTTTCTCGAAGACCTTGCAGAGGCAGCTCGTTAGGGCTATGGGCCGGTAACTCCCTGCACATGACGGATCCTTCCCCTGTTTCAGAATGGGAATTATGATGGCCTGTTTCCAGGCAGAGGGGATTTCGCCAAATGTCCATATAGAATTGTATAGTGAGAGGAGTGTTTTCTTTGTTTCAGGGGGCAGGTTTTTCAACATTTCATAAAGTATACGGTCAGACCCTGGGGCAGATTTGTTACAGCAGCTAAGTGCTGCATGCAGCTCGGCTAATGAGAAAGGTTGATTGTATGCCTCGTTTCCGGTGCTTTTTCTTTCCAGTTTTTTCCCTTCTATGACTGCTTTGTATTGCTTAAATGTTTCAGAATAGTGAGACGAACTGGAGACATGTTCAAAATGTGCACCCAGGAAGTTGGCCTGTTCCTCCAGGTTGTCTCCCTGCGTGGTCACTAAAGGAAGTGGCTGCGTTTGTCGGCCTCTTACTCTATTAATCCTATTCCAAACCTTAGCCTCATCTGTGTAAGAATTTATGTTTGATAAGAATTTCTGCCAACTCTCTCTTCTGGCCTCACGACGCGTTCTCCTGCCTTGTGACTTGATTTTCTTGAAATTTACAAGGTTTTCGTCAGTAGGAGAATCGCGAAGCAGCCTCCATGCTTTGTTTTGCTGCCTACGCGCGTTCCGACATGCCTGGTTCCACCATGGTACATGGCGTTTGGTGGAAAGTCCACTTGACTGGGAGATACACTTAGAAGCGGCCTCAATTAGGAAATTAGTGAAATATTCAGCTCCTCCATCGATCCCTAAAGCATCTATGTCAGACCACGAGATACCACTGGCGACAGCACGAAATTTCTCCCAATTGGCTGTATCAACCCTCCACCGGGGAGGCTGTGGTGGAGGTTCATTTTCTTTAGCACTTTTCAGCAGAATCGGGAAATGGTCGCTCCCGTAGGAATTGTTAATAACTTGCCATCTAAATTCAGTCAGAATGGATGGGGAAACTATGGATAGATCGATGGAAGAATAAGTTTTAGTTGCGAGGCTGTAGTAGGTAGCCTCCTTTTTGTTCAAGATACATGCACCGGAGGATAAAAGAAAGTCTTCAATAAGACGGCCTCGCGCATCAATGCGACAGTCACCCCACAGGCCGCTGTGCGCATTGAGGTCACCTAAAATGAGGTAGGGCTCAGGTAGCTCATGTATTAGACGTTGGAATTCCTGTTTGTGCAACTTATAATTTGGCGGTATGTACAGTGAGCAGATGGTTACCAGCTTGTTTAAAAGGACTGCGCGAATGGCCACTGCCTCGAGTAAGGTTTGAAGTGGGAGATGGCGACAAGCTACACTTCGGTCTACTATGATGGCAACACCGCCAGATGACACGGAAGCATCATCGCGGTCTTTCCGAAAAATAGCATGGTGTCGAAGAAAATTTGTGTGTTTGCTGTTTAAGTGCGTTTCTTGTACACACAGCACTTTAGGACAGTGTTCGTGGAGGACTTCCTGGACATCATCGAGGTTTCTGAGCAGGCCTCTGACGTTCCAGTGTATTATTGATGTCTCCATTTTGAGTATTAATTAGTGCTGTGTGTACGGAAAGAGAAAGTGCTGCGTTATTTTACGAACCTTTTCCAGGCCCCGTGACTGGAATTTTATTTCTCTTGGAGCGTTCGAGGGAGCCTCTCCACTCCCCATGAGCTCCTTCTGACGTTTCACACGAGATAGTGTCCATCGCCTCTTCCGAGGCCTGGGACACTCTCTCCAGTGAGCGACCTGTGTGCCGTGAAGGCTTGGCCCTCGCGGGCAAAGCCTTTGCCCCCACCGGTGCGGAAGTGGAGGGAACCTCTTTCGCCTCGGAGCTGCCCTGGCTGCTGCCAGAGCTAGCCGAGGCCACCGGTGTGGCCGGGTTCAGGGACGGCAGGGCAGCCGTGGCTGCTCCCACCTTAGGGGCAGTTGCCACAGCCGGTGGATCGCAGTGCGGTGGCCGGGCTAGTGGCAGAGGCCGGTGCGACGCTGCCCCCTGACGCGCCGCGCTGGCGTAGGATGCGCCATGAAATATGGAGCACCTTGTCCTGGCTTCCCTATAGGAGATGTTCTCTTTTACTTTGATAGTGATAATTTCTTTTTCCCTTTTCCAGATGCTGCATGATCGAGAATACGCAGGGTGATCGCCTTCACAGTTGACGCAGTGGGCTTGGGCATTACAGCTTTCTGAAGTGTGCTCCTTGTCTCCGCATTTTGCGCAGGTAAGGTGGCCTCGACAGTTTTGTGAGCCGTGGCCGTACTTCTGGCACTTAAAGCATCGACGGGGGTTAGGGATGTAGGGCCTGACACGAGTTTTCGTATAACCGGTTTCTATGGTTTCTGGGAGTGCACTGGAGGCAAACGTGATGATAAGATGTTTTGTTGGAATTTCATTGTTGTCTCTTCTGATTTTTATCCTTCTAACTTCAATGACATGTTGTTCTTTCCAACCTTCCAATAACTCTGCCTCGGTAAGGTCAATGAAGTCGATTTCTGATATGACGCCTCGTACGGTATTCAATGAACGGTGTGGAGTGACTGTTATAGGTGTATCGGCAAATGCTTTAAGTCCAGAAAGTTTGTCGTGTTGGAGCTTGTCACAGACCTCAAGGAGTAGGTCGCCGCTTGCCATTTTGGTTGCTTTATAGCCTGGTCCAATGGTCTCCGTCAATGATTTGGCCACAAGGAAAGGAGAAATGACTCTGACTGGTTTTTCAGGTTTCTGGCTGTGTACTACATGGTACCTAGGGAAGGATTCTTTGGGCTGCGAGAGAAAGTTCAATGTGCCTTCGGTGCGCACACGCTTTGCAGCGGCGCGATCAGGGAGAAGTGGAAACGCTTTATGCATAATGTAAGTAATTACTTCGGCAACGATGGCAGCCACCCACCACGGAGCCCAACAAGGGGACGGTGCAGGAAGGATGCTGATCACTTGCACACGCCAGCCGTACATCGCCGCTATAACCTAATGCTCCTAACCAAGGTTGGTTACTTGCACACGGTTAACCCAAGCCGCCTACGGAAATTAGGAAGTAACAGAAGAGAGGAGATGACAGGACAGCATAGACAGGGAATAGGAAAGAGAAAGATCGGAGAGGAGGACAGGAAAAGGCGACCAGCCGGTTTCCCCTGGGTGGGTCAGCCCAGGGGTGCCGTCTACGGGAAGCACGGGCCAAAGGGGTGTGTTGCCGCCGCTGGGGGGCCTTAAAGGTCCAATCACCCAGCATTGGCTCAACCCCCAGGTTCCCCTTTTCCCCGGACACGGCTAAGCCACGCACGGCGACACGTGGGAGGAGGTCGAAACCCCCCCATTGGCTCGGGTCCGTGGTGTCGCCACACACCAAACGCCTGCTCACGCAGACGCCCCTGCGGGGAGAACAAGAAAGACAAGAGAGGGAACGAGAAAGGGAAGCGAAAGAGAGACAAATGAAAGAAGAAAGAGAAGCTAAAGAACGAGAAAGGGAAGCGATGGAGAGACAAATGAAAGAAGAAAGAGAAAGATTGGAACATCAGCTGAAAGCTGAGGTCGAGAAGGAGAGGATAGCGGCTGAAAGAGCAAAAGAAGAAAGAGAGGCGAATGAGCGCCAGATAAGAGAACAGAGAGAAGCGGAGATGGCTTAGAGAGAAAGGCAAAGACAGCATGAATTGGAGCTGGAACGTCTCCGATTGCAACAGCGCCTTGACACGCCCGTACGAGTCGACAGCACGGAAAGAGTGCTCGTTCCGACTGAATCCAAGCAAGCTGCTTGTGGCGTTCGAGAGAAAAGATGATTTAGACGCCTACTTGCACAGATTCGAAACCGTTGCTAGAAGTCAGAATTGGCCGGAAGAGCAATGGGCAACGGCGTTGAGTACTTCTTTGAGCGGCGAAGCGCTCAGTGTGTATGGCAGGTTGACGCCTGCGGATGCCTCCAACTATGCAAGGGTTAAAGCCGCTTTGCTGAAACGATTCAGATTTACTGTAGAAGGCTTCCGAGACAAGTTCAGGACGGGAAAGCGAGAGACTGCTACGCAGTATGCTGCGCGACTCAGCCACTATTTTGATCGGTGGACTGAACGTTCAGGAATTGAACAGGAGTACGGTGCGCTTAGAGAGCTTCTTATTAATGGTGAATTCCATTGGCAGATTCGGAGCACTTCCGGTAGCAGTTTTTCTGCTCCACGCGGGGCAAGTCTGTTCCATTGGCAGATTGAGAGTGCTCCCCCTGTGTTTCATTGGCAGATCCGGAGCAGCTCCGCCGCGAAATCCACTACACGGAGCAGCTCTCTCTACTCCGCGAAACGCGGCGGATTCGACCGGAAGTTGCAAGCGCCCGGCGCGTGCGCAGAACGTGGCGCACCACGTGACCGACGCTACGAGCTGCCCGGGCGAAGCTTCTAAATGAAGGCCGTTGATCCGCGACGTCACCAGGTCATGTGACCCCAAACCTAGGGACAGGGTTGCATAGGGATTTTTTCGCGACGAGAGCCACGGGGAATCTTCCGTAAAAGTGTTCCGTCACGGCCGCTGGATAAAAACGCACGTGCGTTGCTAATCCAGCGGCCGTGGTTCCGTGCCTCTGCGGCTCTAGAGTTCTCCGATGTCGATCGTCGCCGGCACCGATGGCCACCGTTAGCACGCCGACCGGTGTGATCAGCGTTTTGGCGCGTGATGTCGAACGCGGCGAGTCGCCGGCGCATCTGTCTGTCTACGTCTTTACGGCGATTCCAGTCGCGCGACGTTCGGCGACGTAGTACGCGAATCTGTCACCCGTAAGGACTTCGCAGGCTTCGAGAGTGAAGTTCTTGCAGGTGTGCCACCTTCCAAAACATGCAAGTATGACCTCTCTTACTTTTAGCTTTGACCTGTACAATTTATGTCGCATGCAACAGTCAGAGATGCAAGGCTTCCACGCATATCGGATAGCGTGTGGATATCCATGCTGCCGTTTTACTACGAAGATCGATTCTGATCGTGAACTATAGCGGCAACAATTGCTCCTCACGGATTTCCGCTTGCCGGGATCTCAGTAGATGAATACTACCGCATAGCAAGGTATTGCAGAGAAATTGAAAAACAGATAAAAAAAGGCACGCCTTCCACTTCTGGGAAAAACTACGTAAGGATGGAGTACATGTGAGCTACTCGAGGCAAGAAAACACACTTGTGTGTTAGCGATTCGTCGATCGTACTTGCTGCTTGTCAGATGCAATCTCTAAGAATAAGATTGTGACGGCAGTGTTGTTTTGATTTGAATGGCCAATCTCTATAACATACCACTTCTATTTTCATTGTGTATATGTTATTTTCACTCTGCATTTGTGGAAGTTAGTGTAAATCATGAATATATACATGTGTCACTTTCACTTGTTTCAACGGCAAATTAAATGCAGCTAGCAGCCAACAGCACCGCGTTTAGAGCTAAAATATCTGTTACAAGCGTGACTGTCGACAAAAATTCAAGAATAATTTGTTGTTTACAAGTGATCATCTTTGAGAACTGTTACCAAACAAGTGGAATTAATGGGAGAGTTAGGGTATCAACTAAATTTTTCTTGTGATATCGATTTGTACTTCATAGGGCTGCTGATACTACAACAGGAATCTAATGCCAAAGACGTGTGCGCAAACGCATTGTGCCATCTGCACCTACAAGAGCAGCTGACCACAAGTGCTGTGGTTGCATCACTTGCTCAGGAGGCTACGTAAGGATCACCTCAGCCGACCTGTCATCCAATTGGAAGTGTCACGCTGTACAAGCAACTAACCATTGCCCGTGCTGTTGATTTGTGCTTCGCAGGTGAAAGCATCCGTGTCTAGGTGTTTACATCTATGTGTGTTATTTGCCACTGCCGACTGGGTGTTATTGTCATTTTTTTTACAATTCTACCAACATTTTACAAGCCATTGAGGATTCCACGTGCAAAACACACACCTAAATACAGACAGTTCATCAGATCATATTCCTGTAACATTGCATTTATGATGATTTTAATGATGCTCTAGCATAACTGCAAACTTTGACTGCTCAGGTCTAGACGACAAAGGAGGACTGCACTGATTTAAGGCAGGGAAATAGGGGCCTAACTGAAGTGCAAACTCAAGCTCAAAGCCAGATGAATGAGTGAATAGGAGAGCCCGTCAATAGCTGGTGAGATGGGCTTGCAAATTGCTCAGGTCTCCCGTGTTCCTTTGACCTACGAGACGTTGACATCGCCCATGTTGCATGAAAAGAAAATTATTTATAGTGCTTTCCATTAAATATGTAAGCTTCTTGATCCAGTATTCTATGTTTGCTTGTGTTAAAGAACAGGTTGAGGAGGTTTTTGCACAACCTTTATCCATATGGCTGCGTTCAGTTTATGATTACCTAGTGAAATGCTGTTGAGTCCTCCTTAGAGCTTTCTTCTCCACAAGATATGCACTGGCCGGAAATGCCTAGCTAGCTCTTCATAAGAGCTCCATATTAATTATATAGGTGTTGGAATGCAAAGTGCATTCTTCTCCAAAACACTGCAGAATGTCAATTTAGCTGTTACAAGGTGCTTCCAAATTCCAAATAACCTGCTCCAAAGTGCTCCAGAATGAAATTTCTGCTGCTTCAAAAATTGCTCCAAATCAGATTGCTTGGTAGCATCACCAAGATACTCTTAATGGGAAATAGTTGGGGTGGTAGGATGAAGTGTAATGCTTTCACATAGGCAAGCTGTGAAAACTGTGGCAAAAGCGAAGCTGTGCTGCTATCGTTGATTGTGGAATAACTGGTAACGGTATCAAGTTCACTCTCACTGTCACTTACACGTGGCAGTGGGCTAAGGGCAAGAGCGTGTCTGCTTTTCTTTTCTCTGCATCTTGAGACAAGAGACAGACGGAGGTTCTTTCTTTCTTTGGTTCTTTGTTCCTTACTTTCTTTCTCTCTGTGTTGCCCTCTGAACCATCACTATCATGCAAGTAATGGGCTTTTATTTGTGTCTATATTGTCTCTATCGTAGTCACAGTAATGGAGCATTAGGCTGACCCAGCTGAGTCTAACAAGCAATTTCCTCGCTTAGTGCTTCGCACAACACAGATTTCCACAATGCGTGGGATCTGCAGGATTTTTTTTGTTCTAAGTTAATCACGGTATATTTCACCGAGGTATGTGTAGTAGTGAGTGTAAGCTATAAAAGCATGTTACATTTCAGATTAACTGTACTTAGTGTAAGCTTATATAACCCACCTTAAAACAAAAGATCTGTTAAATCAGGGTATAGGTAATACACATACATCAACATTAAGTGTGGCTTCCAAATAGTGTGCATATCCCCTGCAAGAGGTGTTTCACGGTATAGTGTAGCCAATGTAAGCTCATATAACCCACGCTAAGACTCAAGAAATGTTCACTTGGGGTGCAGGTAATTTGCATACTTTTACATCGAGTGTACCTTCACGGCAGTGTGCATTCCCCACGTAAGGGCTGTTTCATGGCGTAGTGACGCTATGCTGCTACGAAACCACCTTTACAGGTTGCTTACGTGTGGAAAAGAGTCTGTTCCTTTCAATTGCTTGGAAATTTTAGAAATTCTGGTAGACCATGTGATGCATTCACAGCTCAGTTACACTTCGTGGCCATACACAAATGATTACAGGCATCTCACCAACGTGAAAGCTGCACCTGCAGGTTTGACAAAGCATACTGCAGTTCAGAACTTTACTATTCCTCCCTTCATATTTTAAATGAGTATTGGAAAATCCTCGCATATCTTGTACACAGTCTCATCTCATTTAATTAATTAATTTCAGAAATTAATGTGATGACCTTGTAGCTGAGATAGCAGGTAACCTATCTTTTTGGCCTTGCAAAAGAGCATGCCTGTATATGTACACCTCATGAATCCAACAGACAGTGAGGCAAAGGAAGGCATAGGGGAAACTATTCGCAGTTTTTGCCTGTACTGTAGAAATTGAGACATAAATTGGACGAAATTCATCAGCAGCCAACCCATGTTGAGATGGTCATGTGCTACGTGATACCTTTTGGCAAAAAAGTGTTCCACACTTGCCACCATGGCTATAAGCGTGGAACCCATGAATAAATGTACAGAAATACCCATTATAGGGGACGAGGGAATTCCCGCCATTGTAGCTCATTTGGTAGAGCATTGCACACATTATGTACAAGTCAGAGGTTCGGTTCCTGCATGTATGTTTTTTCGCCCATCTCAGGCACTTACTTTCATTTCATCATCATCGTCAGCCTATCTCATGTCCACTGCAGGATGAAAGCCTCTCCCAACACTCGCCATCCTTGCTTGTCCTGCGTGAGCTGATTCCATTTGATGCCTGCGAATTTCTTAATTTCACCGCCCATCTTACTCTCTGCCGCCCACGGTTCCGCTTACCCTCTCTTGGTATCCGTTCCGTCGTTCTAATTGTCCATCGATTATCTAGCCTTCTCATCACGTGCCCTGCCCATGTCCATTTTTTTCTTCTTAGTATCGTTCGTGACATCAGCGACCCCCGTCCATTTTCTGACCCACTCGGCTGTCTTCCTATATCTTAGAGTAACACCTATCATTTTTCGTTACATTGCCGGCTGTGTGGTTCTTAAATTCCTCTCTAGCTTCTTTACAAAAATTTAACAGAACAACAAACATTGAAGCCTAGGAAAACATAGGGGAAGTTATTCCAATTAGTAATTATGATGTAATTTTTAAGGTAAGTAGAAAGGAATTAAAGTGGACGAAAAGACAAACCTGCCTTCTGTGGGAACCGAACCCACGACCTTCGGATATCGCGTCCGATGCTCTACCCACTGAGCTACGAAGGCGGTCGTCCCTCCGTCCACATTATTGGGTATTTTATGTATATCGAATCATAGGAGTGTTAGGCAGCGCCACTCGTAGCCGTTGTGGCGAGAGTAGCACACTCTTACTGCCAGGAGGTGTCACGTAGAACGTGATCTTATGTCGAGGTGGCTGCTGCCCAATAAACCCTCATATGCTACCTAAGGCACCAAGTCTGCCGCGACGAGACCCAAGCTATGAAATAACGGAAGCAAAGGGGTCAAGGGCCGCAGGCATCAAATTCGCAGGCACCATATTATGATATTGTAAAAAATTACAATATCACAATTACTAATTGGAATAACTTCCCCTATGTTTTCCTAGGCTTCAATGTTTGTTTCGTTAACTTGTTTGTAACAAATAAAGCGAACCCTTGACCCCCTTTCCTTTCGTTATCTCTAGCTTCTTTGTAATTCTCCAAGATTCTGCCCCTTAAGTCAGTGCTGGCAAGATGCAGTAGTTATATAGTTTCCGCTTGAGTGATGGTGGTAGGTTTCCGTTCATGAGTTGGGAATGTCTGCCCGTATGCGCGCCATCCCATGTTTATTCTACGGTGGATTTCTCTTACATGGGCAGGTGCTCCTGTCAGTAGCTGTTCTAGATATAGGTATTCTTCTATGACTTCTGATGCCTGGTTTTTGGTCGTGAAGACACATCTTTTCGCCGTGCCACTTAGCATTATCTTCGTTTTCTGCATGTTCATCCTTAATCCTACCTTAGCGCTTTCTTGGTTTAAGTCTTCAATCATATTTTGCAGTTCGTCGCCATCATTGCTAAAGAGTGCTATGTCGTCTGCAAATCGTAAGTTACTCAGATAATCACCATTAATCCTTAGCCCTTTCTCATCCCAGTCTAGGCTTTTGAAGATTTCTTCCAAACATGCAGTAAATAGCACTGGAGATTTTATCTCCTTGTCTGACACCTTTCTGTATTGGGATTTTCCTGCTTTTCCTAAAGAGGAATAGGGTGGCTGTGGAATCTTTGCAGATGTTGGCTATTGTGTTACGTAGCTATCACATATTCCTTGATGGTATAATGCTGCCAGAAGTGCAGGTATCTCTACCGAGTTGAAAGCCGTATAGAAGGGTTTGTTGTATTCAGCGGATTTCTCGATTACTTGATTGATCGCATGTAGGTGGTCTATGGTGGAGTGTCCTTTTCTGAACCCTGCTTGCTCTCTTGGTTGATTAAATTCAAGTGTGGCCCTTATTCTGTTTGAGATAACCTTTGTGAATATTTTGCAAAGTGCTGAGAGTAGACTGATCGGCCTGTAGTTTCTCAGGTCTAGCATCTCCCTTTTCATGTAATAGGAAATGTTTGCATTTGTCCAGCTGACTGACACACTTGAAGTTTTGAGGCATAGTGTGTATAGTGTCGCAAGCTTTCTAGTTAGGAGGTCTCCTCCACCTCTGATCAAGTCAGCGGTTATGCCATCTTCTCCAGCAGCTTTTCCGCGGGACATGCCCTGAATTGCTTTCCTAACCTCGTCCGCAGTGACGCATGGAATTTTGGAGTCCTGCTTGACATTTAATACTCTCATGGTGGGGAGACTCGTATTTGAGCTGTATAGTTCGGAACAGAAATCCTCGGCCACCTTGGCTATATCACTGAAGTTAGCAAATGTTCTTTCCCGCACAAAGCTTCCTTTTAGTTGTTTTGATGCTGACTCCTTTTCTGACGGCTGCTTCTATTTCTTTCACGTTGTGGTTACGTATGTCCCTGACTTTACTATTATTGATGAGCTTAGAGAGCTCGGCAAAATCTATCTTGTCTCTTAAGTTAGTTATTCTCATTTGTTGGCGTTGTTTGATTAAATTTTTAGTAGATTCAGATAGCTTATTCACATCTTGTCTCAATGCTTTGCCCCCGAACTTCAATTTCTGCTTTGGTGATCAGCTTAGTAATGTCTTCGTTCATCTTCTCTATATTCTCATCTTCTTCCTGTCCTAGAGCCTCATACTTGTTCTTAAGGGCAATTCTAAATTCTTCTGTTTTCGCCCTGACGCTTCGAGGTTGGCCTGTTTCCGTGTGATGAACTTTATCCTTGCTCGCTTTAGATTGAGGGTTATCTTCGCCCTTACTATTCCGTGGTGACAAATTTCTACATTGTTAACTACTTCCGTGTCTTGTACTATGCCTGGATCACTGCACATTGTGAAATATATTTTGTTTTTCTTTTCTCTGTTGGGGCTTTTTCACGTCCACTTCCTTTTCTTGCGTTTCTTAAAGAAAGTATTCATTACACGGAGGTGATTTCTTTCTGCGAACTCCACTAGAACCTGTCCTCTGCTATTCCTACCTCCTTCTCCGTAGTTCCCGACTGCCTGTTCTCTTAGCTTCTTTCCTAATTTCGCATTGAAGACCCCCATAACAATCGTATATTGGGTGTGTACCTTGTTCATTGCTGTTTCTACAGCCTCGTCATTGTGGCTGGTCATTGGTGTGTAACCTTGTACTGGTTTTAGTTTGTATCACCTATTTAACTTTATCACGACACCTGCTACCCTTTCATTGATCCTATAGAATTCTTCAATGTTACCCGCCATGTATTTGTGTATAAGGAATCCCACGCCGTACTCGTGCTTCTCTGGCAGTCCTCTGTAGCAGAAAACATGCCCTTCATTAAGCTATAAGTATCCTTCTCCTGGTTTCCTAACCTCACTAAGGCCAATGATATCCCAATTAACACCCCTTAATTCTTCTAGTAGTTCAGCTAGTCTGGCTTCACTTGAAAGAGTTCACGTGTTAAGAGTCGCTACGTTTAATTTCCAATGACGGCCTGTCTGAGTCCAGAGGCTTTTGAGTCTTTTGTTCCCATACCCGTGTGGTCGCATCCGCGACTAGAAGCTCCGTTGATGCCGTCGTAAGTCCAAGGCTTGGTTGGTTCGGTCACTTAGGAGGTGTTGGTCATGGCGTTGCACTTGGAAGGCCAGTTCCTGTTCTGGTGGTCAGGTGAGTTACGCAGATGAGCCATGATCGTGTGGGAGG
>CM023483.1:145618130-145709784 GCA_013339685.2 Hyalomma asiaticum
AATGCCTAGCTAGCTCTTCATAAGAGCTCCATATTAATTATATAGGTGTTGGAATGCAAAATGCATCTTTTTCTTATCCAAAACACTGCAGAATGTCAATTTAGCTGTTACAAGGTGCTTCCAAATTCCAAATAACCTGCTCCAAAGTGCTCCAGAATGAAATTTCTGCTGCTTCAAAAATTGCTCCAAATCAGATTGCTTGGTAGCATCACCAAGATACTCTTAATGGGAAATAGTTGGGGTGGTAGGATGAAGTGTAATGCTTTCACATAGGCAAGCTGTGAAAACTGTGGCAAAAGCGAAGCTGTGCTGCTATCGTTGATTGTGGAATAACTGGTAACGGTATCAAGTTCACTCTCACTGTCACTTACACGTGGCAGTGGGCTAAGGGCAAGAGCGTGTCTGCTTTTCTCTGCATCTTGAGACAAGAGACAGACGGAGGTTCTTTCTTTCTTTGGTTCTTTGTTCCTTACTTTCTTTCTCTCTGTGTTGCCCTCTGAACCATCACTATCATGCAAGTAATGGGCTTTTATTTGTGTCTATATTGTCTCTATCGTAGTCACAGTAATGGAGCATTAGGCCGACCCAGCTGAGTCTAACAAGCAATTTCCTCGCTTAGTGCTTCGCACAACGCAGATTTCCACAATGCGTGGGATCTGCAGGATTTTTTGTTCTAAGTTAATCACGGTATATTTCACCGAGGTATGTGTAGTAGTGAGTGTAAGCTATAAAAGCATGTTACATTTCAGATTAACTGTACTTAGTATAAGCTTATATAACCCACCTTAAAACAAAAAAATCTGTTAAATCAGGGTATAGGTAATACACATACATCACCATTAAGTGTGGCTTCACAATAGTGTGCATATCCCCTGCAAGAGGTGTTTCACGGTATAGTGTAGCCAATGTAAGCTCATATAACCCTCACCACTCTAAGACTCAAGAAATGTTCATTTGGGGTACAGGTAATTTGCATACTTTGACATTGAGTGTACCTTCACGGCAGTGTGCATTTCCTACGTAAGGGCTGTTTCACGGTGTAGTGACGCTATGCTGCTACGAAACCACCTTTACAGGTTGCTTACGTGTGGAAAAGAGTCTGTTCTTTTCAATTGCTTGGAAATTTTAGAAATTCTGGTAGACCATGTGATGCATTCACAGCTCAGCTACACTTCGTGGCCATACACAAATGATTACAGGCATCTCACCAACGTGAAAGCTGCACCTGCAGGTTTGACAAAGCATACTGCAGTTCAGAACTTTGCTATTCCTCCCTTCATATTTTAAATGAGTATTGGAAAATCCTCGCATATCTTGTACACAGTCTCATCTTATTTAATTAATTAATTTCAGAAATTAATGTGATGACCTTGTAGCTGAGATAGCAGGTAACCTATCTTTTTGGCCTTGCAAAAGAGCATGCCTGTATATGTACACCTCATGAATCCAACAGACAGTGAGGCAAAGGAAGGCATAGGGGAAACTATTCGCAGTTTTTGCCTGTACTGTAGAAATTGAGACATAAATTGGACGAAATTCATCAGCAGCCAACCCATGTTGAGATGGTCATGTGCTACGTGATACCTTTTGGCAAAAAAGTGTTCCACACTTGCCACCATGGCTATAAGCGTGGAACCCATGAATAAATGTACAGAAATACCCATTATAGGGGACGAGGGAATTCCCGCCATTGTAGCTCATTTGGTAGAGCATTGCACACATTTATTTATTTATTTATTTATTTTTACATACTGCAGCCCCGAAGGGCTATCGCAGGAGTGGGTTAGTAAAATACATCAAAGAGCAACATAGGAGTTGGCAAATACATAAAATACATAAAGAACATAACAAAATTCGCTGAACATCATTGGTTAGTAATATACAATAAAAGTCATCAAGTGATGCGGATCGAACATGCCCAGGTAGAGCATTCCACAATTCTATGGAATGAACAAAAAAACTATATTTAAACGCCACCGTACGATGAGAAAAAGTAGACATGTTTAACTCATGGTAATGTCGGGTGGTTGTTGGTCTAGCGGGTGCGATGTATTTGCTGAGTAGGGGGAATCGGGGGGAGTTTATTAAATTATAGAGAAATTTCAGGCATTCAACGTGACGACGGGAAGAGAGACTGGTAAGCTGAAGAATTGGAAGATGGGAACTAGGTGAAAAATACCGGTCATAGCGACGATAAATGAAGCGTACGGCTTTCTTCTGAACAGATTCTATTTTGTTGCTATCGGAAATTTTGTGTGGGTTCCACACAACAGAACCATTTTTCCAATATTGGACGAACCAAAGTTTTATACGTGAGGAGTCGAACGCTGAGAGGTGCTGAACGTAATGTGCGTTGCAGGTAGCCTAACTTTCTAAGCGCACGGTTACACATGAGTTCAATGTGATGAGACCAGGATAAATCCTGAGTGAAAATGAGACCAAGATATTTATATTGCGAAACTTTTCCGAGAGGGCAACCATTAAACGAATAAGTAAACGGAGAGGGAGAAGAACACTTCGTAAATGACATGGAAACCGTTTTCCGGAAGTTGATTTGCATTTGCCAAGTGTTACACCATGATTGAAAAGATGTAAAGGAATCATTAAGGATGACCTGATCATGAGGAGTTTTAATCGTATGATACAGAACACAGTCATCAGCATACATGCGGATTTTAACAGGAATATTACTTGGCAGATCATTAATGAAAATCAGAAACAAGAGTGGGCCTAATATTGAGCCTTGGGGTACGCCAGACGTTACAGTGCAAGTGGAGGAATGAGAAGACCTGAAGAGTACGCATTGAGACCTATTGGATAGAAAAGAAGAAATCCATTTTACTAATCTTTCGTTTTTAAGAATAACAGTGAGCTTGTTTAAGAGTTTATAATGTGACACAGTGTCGAAAGCCTTAGAAAAATCAATGAATATTGCGTCAATTTGATCACCTGCATCGAGGGCCTGGAGGATGTCGTGGGAAAATTCACAGAGCTGGGTTATGGTACTAAACCCGCGTCGAAAACCATGCTGGGCATCGGATAACACATTATTGCAGTCCAAGAATTCTATGATATGTTTGAAAATTATGTGCTCGAGTATTTTACAGGAATGGCTTGTGATAGAGATGGGTCTGTAGTTCAATAAAGACTGCTTGTTTCCGGATTTGAATAACGGAAGAATTTTACCCATTTTCCATGCAGTAGGGACAACAGACGTCGAGAGAGATTTCTGAAAGATAATGGTGAGATATCGACTAGTCCATAAGGAGTATCTAGTGAGGAATTCATTGTCAATGTCGTCAGGACTACCTTTTTTCTTTGGATCGAGCTTTAAAATGAGATTCAACACACCCTGGTTTGAAACAACAATGTCATTAATGGAGCTGCTAGTCTGCCCTGTAAAATGAGGAACATCGGAGTTATCAAGAGTGAAAACGGATTTAAAGTAATCATTAAATGAATTTGCAATCAGAGTGGCGTCACTTGTTACTATGTCATTTATTTCAAATGTATCAGTGGTGGATTCCATTGGTAGCACAGACCTCCAAAATTTACGTGGATTGTTTCTCAGCAATCCCGGGAGCGTAACTTGAAAATAAAAATCACGAGCGGCAGTAGTTTTGCTTCGAAGTTCCTCCTTTAGGGCAGTGAATTGTGCAGCAACAACAGCGTCACTAGTGCGTTTAGTACGCCGCATACGCCCAAGTCGTAGCGAAAGGTGCAACATTTCCCGTGTAATCCAAGGCAGCTCTGGATTCGTCTTTTTTGTTTTTAACGGAACAAAACGCGTGATGCACGTTGTAACAAGATCACTGAAAAATTTTGTTAAAGTGTCAACATCCTCAGAAATACTAATTGTTTCGAATTGGCTGAAAGAAGTGCTAAGTGTATCAATGATACCAGTATCATCAGCATTGCTCATATTGCGAAAAGTAGAATAAATGTATCGGGCATTCGGTACAGGACAAGAGATAGATACACAAACGGCTTTATGATCAGAAATACCCTCTACAACAGTGCACTCATAACCATAATCACAGACTCTGGGGCTGAAAAAAACAAGATCTAAGATTGCTGTGCCTCTTGTGGCGTCACTGACTATTTGTTTTAGGCCGGACGTCAGTGAAAAGTTTAGTGTCTCACGATACAGCTGGGAAGCGTGAACTAGCGGTGAAAACAATGTCCCGGGACATTAAAATCACCCATACATATTAGATTTGGCGAATGAGAAGCAATTTCTTGGACGAATGCACTCAAGGAAACCAAAGAGTCCGCGATTAGGTTAGGTGGACGGTAAAAGACACCAACAACAAAAGTCAATTTATCAAAATATACTTTACACCAAACTGATTCAGTTTGCGACGGAGCATCGAGCACAGAAAATTTTAAGTCGGACCGTAAGTATAAAGCAACGCCACCACCTCTTCCATTGGTGCGATCGGTTCTTATGACATTAAAGTCCGGCAACGATATCTCGGCATCAGAGATTTCGTTATGAAACCATGTTTCTGTGACGCCAATGACATGGGGAAAGTAGGATAAAGTTAGTGACAAGAAATCAGGAAACTTGTTGACTAAACTTCTTGCATTGATATTTAAAATACGAAGGTTATCGGGGAAATCACGGAGGCGTCAACAAGAACTGGAAGTAGTAGCCGAACGAGATGCCATTTCACTAGTATTTTGATTACTAGACTGAGAAATCGTGTTAGACTGCGCGTCCCAGTTGTAGCGTATGTTATCAATGAACACGTGGTCATAAACAATGCGCACGACAGAACCGCTGTTGCGATGGGTTCTGGTTGCCTCCCATAGCTTTCGTCTGATAAAACGTACGTTGTTCGAGTAGTCTTCAGAAATGCGTTGGTCGGAGCCTTTTAGTTTGGAAGCGTTTTTAAGAATATGAACTTTCTCACGAAAGTCCAATAACTTCAAAATGATAGGACGGGTGCGGCCTGTGTGACGTCTGCCTAACCTGTGACACCTTTCGATTTTTGGACAATCTATGCTCAGTGTTTCCGTGAAAAATTTTGAAACGACGTTGGTCAATGCTCTGTTATTATCATCTGGAGACTCGGAAATTCCGTGCAGAATCAAATTATTACGGCGCAGTGTATTCTCTAGATCATCGTTCTGAGCCGTGAGCGTAATCACCTTCTCATTAAGAGCACAAACTGAGCGTTTTAAATCGTCAATCGTCTACCATATCTTTAGGTACGTTAGACGCTGCACTGGACGACTCTAGAGCATTAAGACGTGACTCAACAGCTTCGAAGCGCGAATTTACGGAAGAATGAAGTACAGCAATATCCTGTTTTATTTTGTTTTGTCCAGCAAGCAGAGTGGAAAACATGGCAGAAACGGAAGGTTCATTGTCAAAGGATGTCACAACACTATCTGCACCACACACAACGCCGGACGGTGACACCGTAGATACAACAGCTCCAGTGCCAGGATTATTATTAGAAATACCCTTACCACCCTAGGCCCAGGGTTTAGCTCAACGTCTCCACTCAAGCCTAGGCAACTCACACAGTACGCAAGCTGAGCATAGATGGAAACAAATAGAGAAACAACAGATTGTGGGCAATAAAGCAGCAGCAAGAAACGGTTATTTGAATGGATACATCGTGCATTGTCCAAATAACATACCTGCACAATAAAGAAGCACCGCGTGAGCATTGTGCTGTCGCTGCTGCCGCCTTGCCCACTGAAGCTGTGCTGTGGCTGGGAGCCTTTTATATCCGTTGCTGATGACGTCACAAAGGTAGGCTTGGCGAAGATTTGATGACTCGATTGATATTCAGCGTGGACACTTGGGAACGGCGCAGGCGCAATGGTTGGACCAGGGCGATCTTTTGGCAAAGGGACCGGAAGGGCAGACTGCATGCATCTGCGGTGATCGGCCTGTTGATTTGCGCCAGTGGACGCGTTCCAAACCGCCACGCTGTCCTGGCAATGTACCGGGGAATCCACGAGGCTGGTCAGAAACTGCACATTATGCACATTATGTACAAGTCAGAGGTTCGGTTCCTGCATGTAGTGTTTTTTCGCCCATCTCAGGCACTTCCTTTCATTTCATCATCATCGTCAGCCTATCTCATGTCCACTGCAGGATGAAAGCCTCTCCCAACACTCGCCATCCTTGCTTGTCCTGCGTGAGCTGATTCCATTTGATGCCTGCGAATTTCTTAATTTCACCGCCCATCTTACTCTCTGCCGCCCACGGTTCCGCTTACCCTCTCTTGGTATCCGTTCCGTCGTTCTAACTGTCCATCGATTATCTAGCCTTCTCATCACGTGCCCTGCCCATGTCCATTTTTTCTTCTTAGTATCGTTCGTGACATCAGCGACCCCCGTCCATTTTCTGACCCACTCGGCTGTCTTCCTATATCTTAGAGTAACACCTATCATTTTTCGTTACATTGCCGGCTGTGTGGTTCTTAAATTCCTCTCTAGCTTCTTTACAAAAATTTAACAAAACAACAAACATTGAAGCCTAGGAAAACATAGGGGAAGTTATTCCAATTAGTAATTATGATGTAATTTTTTAAGGTAAGTAGAAAGGAATTAAAGTGGACGAAAAGACAAACCTGCCTTCTGTGGGAACCGAACCCACGACCTTCGGATATCGCGTCCGATGCTCTACCCACTGAGCTACGAAGGCGGTCGTCCCTCCGTCCACATTATTGGGTATTTTATGTATATCGAATCATAGGAGCGTTAGGCAGCGCCACTCGTAGCCGTTGTGGCGAGAGTAGCACACTCTTACTGCCAGGAGGTGTCACGTAGAACGTGATCTTATGTCGAGGTGGCTGCTGCCCAATAAACCCTCATATGCTACCTAAGGCACCAAGTCTGCCGCGACGAGACCCAAGCTATGAAATAACGGAAGGAAAGGGGTCAAGGGCCGCAGGCATCAAATTCGCAGGCACCATATTATGATATTGTAAAAAATTACAATATCATAATTACTAATTGGAATAACTTCCCCTATGTTTTCCTAGGCTTCAATGTTTGTTTCGTTAACTTGTTTGTAACAAATAAAGCGAACCCTTGACCCCCTTTCCTTTCGTTATCTCTAGCTTCTTTGTAATTCTCCAAGATTCTGCCCCTTAAGTCAGTGCTGGCAAGATGCAGTAGTTATATAGTTTCCGCTTGAGTGATGGTGGTAGGTTTCCGTTCATGAGTTGGGAATGTCTGCCCGTATGCGCGCCATCCCATGTTTATTCTACGGTGGATTTCTCTTACATGGGCAGGTGCTCCTGTCAGTAGCTGTTCTAGATATAGGTATTCTTCTATGACTTCTGATGCCTGGTTTTTGGTCGTGAAGACACATCTTTTCGCCGTGCCACTTAGCATTATCTTCGTTTTCTGCATGTTCATCCTTAATCCTACCTTAGCGCTTTCTTGGTTTAAGTCTTCAATCATATTTTGCAGTTCGTCGCCATCATTGCTAAAGAGTGCTATGTCGTCTGCAAATCGTAAGTTACTCAGATAATCACCATTAATCCTTAGCCCTTTCTCATCCCAGTCTAGGCTTTTGAAGATTTCTTCCAAACATGCAGTAAATAGCACTGGAGATTTTATCTCCTTGTCTGACACCTTTCTGTATTGGGATTTTCCTGCTTTTCCTAAAGAGGAATAGGGTGGCTGTAGAATCTTTGCAGATGTTGGCTGTTGTGTTTACGTAGCTATCACATATTCCTTGATGGTATAATGCTGCCAGAAGTGCAGGTATCTCTACCGAGTTGAAAGCCGTATAGAAGGGTTTGTTGTATTCAGCGGATTTCTCGATTACTTGATTGATCGCATGTAGGTGGTCTATGGTGGAGTGTCCTTTTCTGAACCCTGCTTGCTCTCTTGGTTGATTAAATTCAAGTGTGGCCCTTATTCTGTTTGAGATAACCTTTGTGAATATTTTGCAAAGTGCTGAGAGTAGACTGATCGGCCTGTAGTTTCTCAGGTCTAACATCTCCCTTCTTATGTAATAGGAAATGTTTGCATTTGTCCAGCTGACTGACACACTTGAAGTTTTGAGGCATAGTGTGTATAGTGTCGCAAGCTTTCTAGTTAGGAGGTCTCCTCCACCTCTGATCAAGTCAGCGGTTATGCCATCTTCTCCAGCAGCTTTTCCGCGGGACATGCCCTGAATTGCTTTCCTAACCTCGTCCGCAGTGACGCATGGAATTTTGGAGTCCTGCTTGACATTTAATGCTCTCATGGTGGGGAGACTCGTATTTGAGCTGTATAGTTCGGAACAGAAATCCTCGGCCACCTTGGCTATATCACTGAAGTTAGCAAATGTTCTTTCCCGCACAAAGCTTCCTTTTAGTTGTTTTGATGCTGACTCCTTTTCTGACGGCTGCTTCTATTTCTTTCACGTTGTAGTTACGTATGTCCCTGACTTTACTATGATTGATGAGCTTAGACAGCTCGGCAAAATCTATCTTGTCTCTTAAGTTAGTTATTCTCATTTGTTGGCATTGTTTGATTAAATTTTTAGTAGATTCAGATAGCTTATTCACATCTTGTCTCAATGCTTTGCCCCCAACTTCAATTTCTGCTTTGGTGATCAGCTTAGTAATGTCTTCGTTCATCTTCTCTATATTCTCATCTTCTTCCTGTCCTAGAGCCTCATACTTGTTCTTAAGGGCAATTCTAAATTCTTCTGTTTTCGCCCTGACGCTTCGAGGTTGGCCTGTTTCCGTGTGATGAACTTTATCCTTGCTCGCTTTAGATTGAGGGTTATCTTCGCCCTTACTATTCCGTGGTGACAAATTTCTACATTGTTAACTACTTCCGTGTCTTGTACTATGCCTGGATCACTGCACATTGTGAAATATATTTTGTTTTTCTTTTCTCTGTTGGGGCTTTTTCACGTCCACTTCCTTTTCTTGCGTTTCTTAAAGAAAGTATTCATTACACGGAGGTGATTTCTTTCTGCGAACTCCACTAGAACCTCTCCTCTGCTATTCCTACCTCCTTCTCCGTAGTTCCCGACTGCCTGTTCTCTTAGCTTCTTTCCTAATTTCGCATTGAAGACCCCCATAACAATCGTATATTGGGTGTGTACCTTGTTCATTGCTGTTTCTACAGCCTCGTCATTGTGGCTGGTCATTGGTGTGTAACCTTGTACTGGTTTTAGTTTGTATCACCTATTTAACTTTATCACGACACCTGCTACCCTTTCATTGATCCTATAGAATTCTTCAATGTTACCCGCCATGTCTTTGTGTATAAGGAATCCCACGCCGTACTCGTGCTTCTCTGGCAGTCCTCTGTAGCAGAAAACATGCCCTTCATTAAGCTATAAGTATCCTTCTCCTGGTTTCCTAACCTCACTAAGGCCAATGATATCCCAATTAATACCCCTTAATTCTTCTAGTAGTTCAGCTAGTCTGGCTTCACTTGAAAGAGTTCACGTGTTAAGAGTCGCTACGTTTAATTTCCAATGACGGCCTGTCTGAGTCCAGAGGCTTTTGAGTCTTTTGTTCCCATACCCGTGTGGTCGCATCCGCGACTAGAAGCTCCGTTGATGCCGTCGTAAGTCCAAGGCTTGGTTGGTTCGGTCACTTAGGAGGTGTTGGTCATGGCGTTGCACTTGGAAGGCCAGTTCCTGTTCTGGTGGTCAGGTGAGTTACGCAGATGAGCCATGATGGTGGTGGGAGCCCGTATGCATCATTTGTCCAAATGCTCCATCGGGGGAGGTGGTGCAGTGTGTGGTTAAGTCAGGCGAGGGCATAATTGTTAAAGGGAAGCAGGGGAAATGAAAGAAGATACCTCAGGAGCGTAGAGAAAAGACAAAAGATACAGAAAAAGAAATTGCACTCGAGGATTCGAACTCGGGACTCCTTGGTCTAACTACAAAAGCATGGCCAAGTCATCTGGGTTGCCGGGTTGCCGATGTGTTTAAGAACAGATTCCTGCTGCGCCCTCTCACGAATGGTGATGCGATGAATTTCAACATGTCCACGATGCAGCACATTTGCTGATTTTAAATACCAGGAAGGCATGGCTAATCGTCTCGACTGTGTCGCGTCTGTTTCTGCCATATTCCCGCCATCATGCTTAGTTTTGACAGTGCGCGTCTTGTCTTTATTTTTCCCTTTTTTTTCTCTCTCTCTACCGTGGCAAGGTGGTTGTTTCAGGGAGATAGAAAAAGGGAGGGTGCAAGCGTGCAAACATGTTACTTGAGCGTGCAAACATGTTACTTCTTTTACACTCTGAAACCAAGTTACAATGACCATTGTGATGTCATTTATATTTTGTCCCTTCAAGAAATGGAACCTTGATGGGCACACCAATCAGTGGTATCTTCTAAGTAATCACTGCCCTGATATTCTCGCATGCCTCAGGCATTGTTTCAGCATTCAGAGACCAGTAGGTGGCTTCTGCAGTGAAAAGGTCTAAATAATGGTAGCACTTTACATTTATTGAGCTTTACATTTACTGCACAGCAGCACTGGTGCTTTTTGTGATTAAATACACAGTGTTTTTCAAGCAATTATGGTTGCCCAGTTACATTTTACACCTTCTTTTCCTGCAGAAGTGCCATAATTACAAGGAGCTTTCCCACTTGGCAGAGAGATCAACATTATTCAAGAGGGAAAACTCCAGAAAAGGATTGAAGAAGAAGACCCATCTCATCTGCAGCACGAGAGAGCATTGCTGCAGTGATCACAAAGTATAGGAGAGAAATAAAGTTCCTGCATTTTCACAATGATCCATTAGCCAGCTGGCTTTTCTAAAACTGTGAAATAAAGTATTTATGGCAGACAGTGATTGAAGGGTTAATTTAGAATTTTGATTTAGCGGAAGTATTTTGGGGGGGGCGGGGGTGTATAAATCCCTGCATTCGTGACTTTCCACTAGATAACATGCACACATTATGGGACAACTTAAAATAGTGCTGCGAGGACTAAAGGTTGTCATATGTCACATGGGTGGTAATGTGTAGCTTTCCAAGGAAATTAAATTTAAGCAGGGTGAACAAATGTTTTACATCTAATGTGGAGCAGTTGTAGGTATAGCGCTTAGCAAATGAAATACGGTACTCGGGCCACATGGTGGGCAGTGCACTTTGTGCTACTGGGGTGCACTGGATGATCACAGAAAGACCTAGCTGAATCAACACTTCAAACAGTGTCCCACTTTCACCGAGCACTGCAACAATTAGTTCAGTGTCCCCAGCGCAAAACTATGACGTAGAAAGCATTGGCAGCCATGTGCTCCGAGTATCGAGTTTCGTTCACTGAGCACGATACAGTGCTCCCCTTCAGTTGATAGTTCGCGTTCATGTTGTCCGCTTCTGTTCTCTTGTGTCAACGTATTTGTACCTTACCCAATGTTAAAACATTGGGATAAAAACTTTTTTTGCTTTTATTACAGATATAGAAAAAAATCAATGCTGACTAGAGTGAGTTATTTCTGGTTCGGAATAAAAGGCTGTTGTACAACAACGACAGGAGTACACCATACTGCTTCCTGACAATTCGCAAACATTGACATCAAAACCACTCCCCTAGAAAAAGACATGAAATACACCAATTTGAAAAACATCCATTCTGACTAGACCCAAAAATGTCGCTTCGAGTTGATAGCAGAGAAATTGCTATTTCAAGTTGGTTAAAAATGCGAACCATTTTGATTGCAGAAAAAAAAGTTATACTTTAACCTAATGAAACACTTAAGTTCATAAAATGCTGTGCTTTCAGATGCAGTATAAGGCAACATATTTATCCATGACATCAATAAACTGGTTGCCATGACGCAGGATTGAGGCATCAACTTGAAACTGCGGGCACCAGCGGTGAACTACTGTACGTGTGATTCTTTTTGTAAATCCATCTTGCAAATTGCACTGTGACAGAGAGTGGAAGCCAGCACTGCTGGTGGACAGTCTCATTAGTACAAAATGTAGTCTTTTTCAGTCTTACCTTGCAAGTGATGGTGAGTGAAAAAGCATGTCGTCTCGTCAACAAGGTTAATACCTTGCAAGTGATCTCGATAGGCCACAAGCAAAGCGCCGTTGCTTGTTTTCAGATACAGGTAGAGTAGGAAGAAGCTATCTTCGATTTGAATAAGGAAATGGCTAACAATCAAAAGCGTGCTACAAGAAGTTTTGAATTCGTGTAGCTGAACGATTTTTGATAGCTCTTCATAGTTACCCGTGTGACCACCACTTAAAGATCTCCTCACCAGGCTACATGGCAAATTTTTGTTATACACTGGAGGTTTTTAAGTGCCCCGTAGGGAGTGTTCTACCACAAGAATATTTGAAATTGGTCTATTATTAGCAGACACACAAATGTTTCAACCGTGCGAAACCGGGATTTCAGGAGGCGAGGGTCACCACCAGTACGATGCCCTCACCACATACAGATTATGTGGGGTGAAGGAAGAAAAAGACAAAAAAATAAGGCGAAAAGTGCGATGCTGTTTGTCCTCTCCAAGGACTGCTGCTTCCTGATAGGGAAATTCATGGTTCGGGCTGCCAGCATGGTTTCTAGTAGTGCAGAGGTGTTCTTTGGTCATGCAGCGACACGTGGCAGTGTGGAGCATCATCCTCTCCTCTTGGCGCATGATGCGTATGAGAAGAGAGGAAGTGACGCTCAGTTTGAAATTCAAGCACCTTTCGCGGTGCATGGCAATGCAGTTCTTGGCAGGCATGATCGCGAGCACACAATGTACACAGTGCATTTGTCAGCTCAAAATGGCCAGACCTGGTGAGGGGCCCTTGAAGTCCTGCATGCTGTATGGTAAAACCGAATTGCAAGGTTCCTGTTCGACGAATACATAATGGCAAGTGCAGTACAAGGTGTTGGTTGATTCTTTGAACCTTTACTAAACACGTCACAAAGTAGAAAATCTGGTGGCCATGACAATGGGTGCCGCAAATCTCTGCTCCCACAAAGGGCATGCCACCTACGTGAATGCAGAGATGGAACTTTTGGAAGCCATATGTAATAGCTGTGGATACAGAGCCAAGAGAAAAATATGAAAGTACCCAAACACACAGTTGTACACAGCAGCATCTACAGAACTTCAACCTGCATAATGTGCAGGCATGCACTCAATCTGGTCAGCTTGATGACCATTTATTTTTTAGAAAGGCAGGACACAAAACGGCTGTTTTCACATCTACACCACGTTTGGGGTGCACTTGTGGCTTTGGTCTAGGCTCACTGGTGATCTTGATGGGGCACTAGGGGTGGAAAGTCCTTGGCCGTGGGCACTGCTGGCCTTGGCTTCAGCGATGTTTGTTGTGGAGGTTGGTGTGGCCTAGTTTTGCACGAGCCTGTGCCAGTAAGATGATCCCCACGACAAAGAGTGCACGTTGGCATGCAAAGGGCCCATTGCATGCTATGCTTCTCACCACATTGCCAATAACAATCCAGTTTTTGGGAGAGGGCACACATCGTACATGTGAGCTGGTTTCTGGAAATTAGTACAGGCATGACGGCTGCCCTTGCACTTGGTGCATCACTGTACCACAGACATGTATTTTATGGTTGGGGAGTGAACGTTATCTGGATAGAAGCTGCTTTCCCCATGGATTGGGATGCTATGATTTTGGCTTCTGGGTTGCAACACCTTAGGTCGCTTATGAATCCCTCTGGCGCCTCATTCCAGAATGGCCTGGAAATCCTGACTGCGCCGCTGGTAGGGCCGAGATGTACGCAGGTACAGGGTGCTGTTGATGTGCGGTTCGGCCATTATTGTGCAGCTCCGGTGCGGCATTCAGTGCTTGTCGAATACTTGGAGCTGGGTGCTTAACGGGGACAAGCCCGCCTCACGGGCGGAACACAACGCGGGACGCATGATGCAGCACGCATGATGCATCACGCATTTGCTGCATCTCATCGAACGCGTCTCGAACGATCGCAGAAGTGGCGTCGGGCGATCGACGTACGTACGTACGTACTGGCGTTGCTAGCATTTGGATGCACCGGAACAAGGTCGCTGAGAGGGCTCAATTGATTTCTGCAGATGTGAAGCACAAGGTCGATAGTCCCGCCGGTCAGTCCACTGGCTCATTGTACTGGCGAGTGGGGAGTGCAGCACGTCGGCAAGGCCCGCTGCGAAGAGGTGAGGCTTGGTGCAGCGTCGTGGCCGCCAAAGGCGGTGTCACGTACTGAACAGATCACCGGGTTCATTATTGTGAAACGGCGCCACGAAAGTAAGACGAAACACGGAAAGAAAAGACACAAACACAAGCGCCGAACTCAACTCCCAGTTGTGAGTTAGGCGCAGGTGTTTGGCCTTTCGGCGTTTCGTCTTACTTTTGTGGCGCCGTTTCACAATAATGAACCCGTGCCGACTAGCCCAGTTACCAGCGCAGATCATCGGAAACATCCAAAAGATGGTAGCGGTTACGTTGGTAGGCTTCTTGTCACATCCTACCAGATCCGTTGAGCGGTTTGGTGAGTCCTTGGAAGGATTTAGCGGGGCACAGGAACCAGAAATTGATGGAAGCGATATGATGAACGTCCATTCACTCTGGCACAACCAGCAAGAGATCCGTCGATCGTCGAAGGATACCGCCGAGCCATCCAACAACCGAACCACGCTGAAGATCACGCGCCTCGCACCATCCGAACCTCCGAACCACGACGATTCGAACTCGCCGTACCTAGGGAGCCTACATGACAGGCACAGAGAACACCTATATACAGGCAGTCATGCTGGCTCCCTAGCCGAGCAAGCGTGAAAAATCCCCAGAAAATGTTGTCCCTAGGTTTTATGTCACGTGAGTTGATGACGTCACGGATCAACGGCCTTCATTTAGAAGCACGCCTGCCCGGGCATGCACAGGCGCGCTCGTTCTCTGTCGCAGCTCGGAAGCAATCATGAGTGGTGCATCGCTGCGTCAGCTCGCGCTTTCACTGCTTGCGGAGAGCGACGACTCTAGTTCTAGTTCTGAATCGACCAGTGAGGACTCAAGCGATGAAGAAGCTAGCATATGCAAAAAGGTTTTCGACGTCATGTTTCGGCCGCCAGAGAAGAAAGCGAAAGTTGCGAGTTTTGTCGACGACGTCGTTCTGCAGTACTCGGATGAAGAGGTAACAATTGACGCATATACCTTTCCGAAATTCGCATTTTAACACTACTTGCTTTTGCTGGTGAAATGCAGTTCCGAAGGCACTTCAGGCTGCTTCGACGTGTTGCCAATGGATTGATCACAGGCTTCGCTTCTTCTCCGATGTGCCCGACACACAACCACGGCGGGAAGGCGGCGAAGTCTGCCGAGACGCACATTTTGAGCTTCATTCGGTGAGTATGTGAATTGTTATTGCTGCCTCTCCTTGAATTCGACCCGCGAAAGCGTGAACTAAAGAGTGCCGCCCGATCGCCTTACTACGCAGGTATGCAGCCAACAAGACATGTATGCGGGATGTGGCCGACAGGTTCGACCTGGCTGAAAGTACAGTACACAGGATACTTCAAAGAGTGGCGGACTACCTGTGTACGCTAGGTCCAACTGTCCTCACATTTCCCGATGACCTGGAGAAGCTGTCCAGGGATTTCGAGAATGTATGTTCACCTAACTTTTAATGCCTGCAAATAGACTGACGAACTGTTGATCCTTTTCTGCAGGTGTCCGGTGTGCCAGGTGTTGTTGGGTGCATTGATGGTTCTTACATCCGCATCCAGTGCCCTGAAAAGAAGATAGCTTCCACCTACGTCAATAGGCACCACTTCCTCTCGATGACACTGCAGGCTGTGTGCGACAACAAGAGGCGATTCAGTGACGTGCTCGTGGGAAGCTCGAGTAAGATACACGACTCCCGCGTGTTTCGTATGTCCTCGCTTGCAAAAAAACTCCCAGGCATATGTCGAGGTGACAGATACCACCTCCTAGGTGACGCAGCATATCCTGTAAGGCCGTATTTGCTTACCCCTTACAGAGATTATGGAACATTAACAAAAGAAAAGAAAAAATCAATTCAAAATTCTCGGCAACCCGCGTGCTGATTGAAAACTCATTTGGGATCCTGAAAAAACGCTTCCGCCAGCTTATGTATCTGGAGCTGCGGACTGTGTCTTGGCTCAATACTTTCATAATTGCTTGTTGCATCCTGCATAATCTGTGCATCGACACAGACGACGAACTGCTCGATGACAGTGATGAAGAGGAGCCTGGCGATGTGCAATGGTCCAAGCGCACAGACAGCAATGCATGCCAAGGCGATACTGAAGAAGACCCAGCACTGCGTAAGCTTGGAGAGTTGAAGCGAGATAAAGTGTTCGCAAAAATGTTTGGGCGACAATAAAAAAATCCACTAGACACTTTTGTTGCTTTCATGGCATGCCAGTCCACCAGTATAGCTGCAGTGCTTCGTTAATATATGCACTTCTCCTGTGGGAAAAACAAAACAAAACTAGCCTTGCTGATTTCATTCGCGTGTACAATCTGATCGCTTCTTTTGATCTTCATTTTCCACCCTCGTCACTTTCGTTTTTATTTTTCTATATGTATGTATATGCCTGTTCAAATAATGTGTATGAATGTATATACCGCATTATGTGTAAAACGTGTGAAACTCGCAAGTTTATGTGGAAGTGAACAAATAAATGCTTAATAAAATCAGTTTATTTATTTTCTCTTTCACTCGTCGCAGTTATTCCAAGGAGACGGCTCAGCATTTCTCCTTGTGCTGTCTCGCCTTCTCTTCCCGGCTTTCTTCTTTCTGCCTTTTTCTTTCCTCGTGTCGTGCTGCTCTCTGTGCTTCCTTCTGCGCATGCAGCTGCTTCATTTCTTCAAGAAAATATTTCATATCTTGCAGTCTTGATGTGGAAACACGCGGGGACCTGGTTTTTTGTCTTTCAGCGGTGTTTGTCTGTCCTTGCGATGAACTACTCTGAGTACTCTGCGAGCTTTGCGATTCTTCATCAATTTGTGATCCATCCGGCGTCTGCTCCGCATCCTCTGACGAACTATAACTTCTTTTTTTTGCTGGACACACTCCCAGTATCTTTCCTAAAAACGACGCCGTAGCCATCTCGTAACTCCTCTGGTTCGACGCTGTCGTCTAGAGCAGCTATCTTGTCCAGCTCCTCGTCGTATGGCACATCGCTGGGAGAACTTCCCGACTTCTTATTGTGGGTAGTAGCAGACGTTTTGCGCCTAATTACAGTCTTAAAGCGACTGCAGCATTGTTCTCCGGTCCTCGTTATGCCCATTGTTTTATTGAGGTTTTCCGCGATGCGGGCAAACATTTCCTTTTTATTTCTAAATTTTTTCATGGGTCCCACCTGGGGGAAATATTGCTCGTAATAATCAAGCAACAACTTCGTTTCGCCCTCCGTCCATTCGCAGGCTGCACCTGAAAAAGTTCAAACCACAATTAGATACATCATATGAAAATTAGCGGCAAATGGGCTTACTGCGGCGACTGGTCCTCTGGCTAGGTCCCGTGGCTCCATGCTGCTGTAGATCGTCCACACTGCTTCCAGGATCTGAGACTGAAAATTGACATTGAAAATGGACGAGAATGAGGGCTTGGCCGCACAGCGCTAAGCCACCGCGGCAGGAGAGACGACACCGTGACGGCTGCAATCGCAAAACGTCTTCCGTGCGGAGAAACTGCGAATTCACCGCACTAACGACACTTTTCTTTTTAATGTTAATAATTAGACAGTTTAGTAGGAACCTGAAGAACGTGAACGACAAATAATACAGCATCCTTTTTTTACAAACTGTGTTATTCACTGGGATATCAAGCAAAGTAACCGACTCGTGAATATTCATTATTGTCTCGGTTGTTTTTGCAGGCACCTGCAAATAAAATAACAAAATGGCTTGCGCAAGAGTATTGTCACCAGCGAATTACAGGGTACACATCTAAGGAAAGAAAATAAAACTTAAATTATGGCGTTAAATCATGTTTCTAGCTGTTATTCAACAAACGACGTAAAAGGGGCTTAAATGTAAGGTAAGACGCACCCGTGCTACTGTTGCACAAACTTCACACACACTGTGGCAAAAAGCAATGACAACATCGCGTCAGCACGTGCACAGCAGACCACGTGTAGGGAAGGTTTTTAACGATAGCCAAATCCACTCACCTTCCGCGTCGGTACGTGCCCGGTTCACCATCGACAAGAGGAGGACACTTGCACGCGGTGTGACTTCCATCAGAACACAGGAAGCAAAAATTCAAAACGGAACATGTTTTTTCACATACACCTCGTGCGCGAGTTCATGCCGAACAGGTTGGCGAAAACAGCGTGAAACACGAGGAATGCTGGGCGCTTCCGGAAGCGGATGTGCGCTAGCGCCCCCCTACCATTTGTTCCAGAGTCTGTGTTCCACTGGCAGATTTGCTTCGGTTGCCCTCCACCGGAGTGGAGTTCGTCGGCCACTCCGAATCTGCCATTGGGAGCAATTTCTCGTCACCCGAGCCTGTCTCTTTATCTGAAAGAGAGAAAAGCCGAGTCTCTCAGTGACATGCTGGAATTAGCAGACCAATTTTTGTAAGCGCCAGGGGGCACCAATCTTGGCAAGATCAGAAGAGAGGGTCCGGAAGATGTGAAGTCATCGACACCTGATGAGAGAAGAAGCCCCCCGAAACCTGTTACGAGGTGTTTCCTGTGCAATCGACTGGGACATCGTGCTAGTGACTGCCGAACTAATTTTTCTCGCCCGAGTGTGAAGTGCTTTAAATGCGGGCAGACCGGTCACAAAGCTGACACGTGTCGGAATGAAGTGAAAGAAGTCCATCAGGTATCGTGTGTATATGCCCCGCCGAAACAGGAAGAGGATGAAAAAGTTCAAGGCTTCTTGGAACTTAAGGACGGAAAGTTCCAATCGTTGGTGCCATAACGACTGTACGCACCGGAACACTGGATAAGAATATGCCAGTACTTACTGGAAAGGTGGCAGGAAGGCGTGTAAGCGTGCTACGGGATACTGGCAGCAGCACAGTAATTGTGCGAAGGAATTTGGTCCGGAACCACGAGCTCACAGGCGAAAAAGCTATCGTTTGCCTAATCGATAATACAGCGAGGAGGCTCCCTGAAGTGGAAACCCCCTACTGCTAACCTGCACTGCTAACCTCCCTGTCTTTCCTCCCTCCTTTCTCCTCCTCCTCCTCCCCTACTACAGTGGGATGGTTACGGCTCTGTGTATGGAGAACCCACTTTATAATCTGATCGTGGGAAATATCAGAGGTGCACGAGGCCCTAACGATCCGAAGCTTCGATGTGAAGAGCCGAAGAATGAACCTCATCGGGAACCACCAGCAGTAGCAGCTCGAACTCAATTCCAAGAGAAGCCTGTTGAGCGTTCTAGAATGCCGGACTCCGACAAGAATTCGGTACGAGCTTCATTCGAAGCCAAAGAGCCTCGCGAACGGCGAGAGAGTGCTGTACCCGTGACATCGCGCATTGAGGTACAGTCAGATGGGGTGCGCACTAACAGCGCAACTTCTGATGCAGGTCCGGAGAATGAGAATAAAACACTGTGCAAGGAAACTCCGAGGATCGACAGAGATGAGAAAGAACTGCAAATCGCATCGGAGCCAGCACAGCGTTGCGAAGAAGTGGATAAGGTGCGTTCACCACAACAGCTAACGCCAAGATTCACCCGCAAGAAAAAGAAAAAGGACAAACAGCGATGTAAGAGAAAGGCAGTCTCGAGATCCTGAATTTAACTGTCCGTTCGCAGGGTGAAACTGCATGTGTTGTGATTGATTGCAAGTGTTGGTGTCGAGTGAACGATGTTCTCATGTATCAATGTGTGTGTGTGTGTTACATTTAAATGTTTTGTAAACTTGGAGAAAATGCATGCATTCAGTGTTATTGTATTACGCGTGTGTACGCGATGAGTTGTGAAGCTTTCAAGTGATGTATTTTTTGAGTTGTGAAGCTTTCAAGTGATGTATTTTTATGTGACGTGTGTGTGCGCGATTCATTGTGAAAGTGTCGCGACGTTCCAAGTGTGGACTCATGTGTTTGAACTCTCAAGTGGACTTATGTGCTACTGATGAGAAGACTTGTGGAACTTTGTGTGGTTAATTTTGTGTGTTTTGAATATTATTTCATAATATTCTTAAAGTGGGGGCAGTGTCACAAAATAGTACCTATTTTGAAGTAAAACCCGGCGTCGAAAGGCCGAAACAACAACAAGAAAAGCGGCGCTCGGAGTAGGCACCGAATGTCACGCCGCGCCTACAAAAGGCCAGAATGTTGTAGAAGTTTTCTTATCGCCGCGAGCGCGCGCCCGGGACAGACGTAAGGAGAGAGAGAAGGCGGAGAGTACACACCGACGCTCCCCGCGCAGTAAGAGAGAGAAAGAGGCGCCGCCCAACGAAGAAGGTTCGAGAGTGGGCGAGAAGGTTCCCAACTGTGTGTGTGCTTTGGATCACGTGGCCCTAAGGAACCTTCTAGTGCCCTTTCCCAGGGCTATATAAACAGTCGGACACCGCGGGGGGGGGGGGGGGGGGCGAAGAAGAGACGAAGAGAGAGTAGAAGAGTTGCAAGTAAAAAAAATACCCGCACCTCCCCGAGGGGGATTGTGAGGATGCAGAGCATGTTGTTGTTTTGTTGTTATACCGGCGTTAATTACGTTGGCGTTACGGTGTTAAATTGCGTGCTAAATTGCGGTGGTCACCATCACACACATCGCGCGACGGCGACCGACCGACCACGGTGACACACAACGGACGAAGACGAAACGGTTAACGAACGTCTTTATTGAGCCAGCAGCGTCAGTCTTCTTAGAGTCGCGCACCACTCGCTTTGGGTACTTTGAGTACGATGGCCTTGTGGTCGGTGAAATGAAGCGTGAGTGGATCCGGTAGCAGCGGCTGTAGCTTGAAATTGCCGAAGCTGTCCGCGTCGGAACTGCATTGGGATCGACTGCTCGAAACGCTCGAACGCCTTGCGCGTGGGTCCGGAAGGTCGCGCTCGCGCGATCGATGAGCTTAGCGCGCTGGAACGGGCGGAGCTCGTCGACAACGACCCGGTTGCGTGCGCAATCTACACTCACCGGATCTTCGACGTGGTCATGAACATCCTGGGATTCGTTGGCGTTCATTCAGCGCATCGGACGGCGCTGCGCAATCAACCGAAGAAGCAACAGAGCCAGCGGGCGCATGCACGGGGTATATAAAGCAACTGCCGTGGAGAATGCGAGAAAGGCGCGCATGCGCGCTTTATCGTACAGCTGTCGAATGAGACACGGAGGGGAAGCGCGCCAGCGCGCAGACGGCGTGGAGAGGAGGAGGAGATAGGAGGGTACGAGCGCGCGTTATCGCACAGGCGGCGTGAAGAGAATGAGGAGCGGTGCGGACGGACGGCTACGAGTGACAGGCCCCCGCTATTAGATGCTCTGCATCTAAACGAAGAAGCAAGAAGTCGTGCGTGACTCAGACGCCGAGCCAGCTGACAGGCCACCTGCAAGCCTCGAGTGAGAAGACGCCGAGTGTCTTGGTGAATAGGACTCTTTTGTGTTTTGTTCCTTGTTGCAGTGCATGAGCTTGTTAGTGTGGTTGGCTTTGTGTAACTTTGCGACCCATCTGTTTTCGGGTTTGTGAAAGCCGTGTTGTGTACGTTTGTGTGACTGCCTATTTGATGAAAATATATTTGTTTTGTTTGGTCACCCTTGGCTCTGACTCGGTCTTTGAACCACTGCTGGCGTTTTGCTAGTGTGCTAAAGGGGACCAAAAATCTTATTGTCCAAGCTTTCGTGGGATCTCTTTCGAGGAACCAAGACGTTGGTTCTTGGAATTATTTCCGGCGATCGCGTCCCGTAATCATAGCATGGGTTTGGTGACGATGACCTGTTATTTATATTCGTCATGCAGCTATGTTGTGGCACACCAATTTTTGTATACATACCATAACGAAACGACCAGGAGAGCACCAAGACCGTGTCATGTAAATCATGCCGCTCATCATCATTTTCATGTTATGACCTGTTATGATCGTCATGCAGTTATGTTGTAGCATACCAATTTTTGTATACATACCATTAACGAAACGACCAGGAGAGCACGTAGACCGCGGCATATAAATCATGCCGCCCATGACATGCATATCATGATCTTCATGTTATGACCTGTGATTTATGTTCATCATGCAGTCATGTGGCATACCAATTTTCGTATACATCCCACTAACGAAATGTCCAGGAGAGCACAATGTCGTAGGCGGCTAGATAGATAGATAGATAGATAGATAGATAGATAGATAGATAGATAGATAGATAGATAGATACGCTCAAGGTCGCCGAAGTTCTCTAAGAGATGCTTCGCATTTAAAAACGAGCATGCAGCTTGGCCGAAAAGAGTGGTGCAAACGTCGCGATTTCTCCATAAGCACAGCGACAACTTCGTCGGCATAGACTTGCATCCAGTGAATTGACATAAGAGCCAGGCCATAAAGCCGCTCTTCAGCTCTCCGGTTCCACATACATGTTCTTACCCTTTTCAGTGTCGAGAAGCTTCGTTCTGCAGCAGCCGCACGCTGCTAAAAACTGCAAGGATCACCAGAATTGATAAATGCCGTGGCATGAACATGTCTAATTATAGACCAGAAGTGGTACTGATGACGGTGTAAGATTTGGAATGTGTTATTTACGGTGTTATCACGGTGTTATCGGTGACAGGTTGTTATCCTCTTTTAATGAGCGTCACATTATGCCCACATCTAATTATGGTTTTGGAATCACAGGGCGAGTTCCCAATTTCTTGATGAGTGTGTTCGGGAAGAGGGCTTTGTCGCATTCACGTAAAGCTTCCGTCGCAAAGCGGGGGAAAGTTCCTCCTCTTCCATGGCTTGCCATATAGTGTGACAGACTTCCCATTCACCATTTTATTGGAGGTATATGCGCTGTTGTAAGGCGCTCTGTGGTAAAAATAGAAGGTTGGATGCTTTGGCAACAGAAATTGCAAACTTTGCAGTGCTTTCCGATGGTTTGGAAAGCGCTCTTTGAAGGAAGCTTTCAGGTCACCTATCTATGGAATGAACGTGGCTCCGCCTGTAGTACTCTTCCGCAGAACTACAAGCGTAGTTTACCCTGTTTACCCTGTTTGTTTACCCTGTTTTAGGGGCGAAGCTCCTTAAGCTGTGGCTCGGTTGTCACGTATCGTCGTATCGTGTAACCTACACCACTGTTTATGAAGTGCTCACTAGATGGCGTGATGGCGCTGCGGTGCTCGCTTCATTCAGATGTATGGGAACGCGTAGTATGGGAGTCTGTCTGTCTGTCCGTCCGCCCGTCCGAGCGCTGCGGTGCTGCATAGCTAGTACGTGAATTGATCAATAGATGGCGCGGAGGCGCTCGCTGCGTGCTCAAGTGTGATAGGAGAGCACCAGATGGCGACACACAGTGTTTGTCACGTCTTTGATGATGTACTGGGCAAGATTCACGGAAGATTCACGGTTCTTACCGATGAACCTCCGCAGCTTCGCCCACTCATCATCATTCACCTCGTGGATATGCTGTGATTTTTTTTCTCCTTCCGGCACGGGGACGCCTTCCCGACGACACAGGCAGAGGACAAAGGATGGTGGGGTTCGCAGAGGTGTTCGCGATTTCGAACGGGTTAATGGGTCGTCGAAGCGGTCGCTTTCCATACCAACGTCCTCTTTTCCAAGCTTTCGGTTAGCTTCCGCCGTCATGTCGTGGAAAAACTCTGCGTCTGCGGCAAAGCAAAGTCCCACGCTTGCGTATTCCCACGCCGCACAGCTATCACTGAAAAGGAACTGAGCCGGATTACGGTGGATTAAGCTGGATTAGGGCGTATTGAGGCAGATTATGGTGGCACACGATGGATTACAGCAACAGAAGGGTTATTGTCCGTTTGTCCTTTTCCTACCTCGTTTTTGCCTACCTTACCCCCAGCTGGTCTTTGCACCAATCAAGAAGTGACTTAGCACACGGCAGAGCCCAGACGCGGAGCGAGCCTGCGGGCACAAGTGTGTGCCGCCAACATCGTCCAGCTTCAGCGCTAAGTTGCTCGTTCAATCAGCCACACTAATGCGACGCTGAAGCTTGATGTGAGCAGGGCACCTCCTTCCATGCCCACAGGAGCCCTGCCAGCTCTACTCCGCCGAGTTGCGAAAGACTAGGAAACGGAGGTTTTGCGGCTGCAATATCTTCGCTCCCAACAAACGTCTTTTCAAAAAAATTATTCAGCTGTGTATTTCTGACAGCCTTTCAACACACACCAAGTCCATTTCAAAACAAGGCGCGAGGGGTGGATGCCTTTAAGGCAATAAAATAAAGCCAACGTCCGCGACATCCATTCCTGTATAGTAGATTCGACCACGTCGCAGAGTCGCTGGGGTAGTCGTGTTGCGAATAAATTGCTCGCACCCTCCATCATTGCCGGTGTGCTATGGTGTAAGAGCCGAACCTCAAGTGGCGTGCTTTCAAGCATGGAGATCAGCTATCTTCTGACACGACTCACGTTGCTATCGTTGTTTGTGTGGCGTGTGCGATAAACGCGACCCACGTGCTCGGCAGTCGGTCGCACCGCACGGAACAGCCAACACGCATCGCCGAGCGATAAAAAGCGTTCCGATATCTGCTGCCAGTGGCTCATCACATTGCCCTCTTTAGCGGCTCGCAGGGCCACAGGTCACCTGCTGATCGCCGCTATGTTCTTCCTGATGGGATGGTTTGTTTGGCTACTTTCGGCCATCACATTCAGCGTCGTCCGAGCAGCTTCAGTGCTTTACGTGGAGCCTGAACAGGTTCATCTGTCCTACGGAGGTGAGACAAATGGTTATACCTAGGCCCTCATAGTGCCACAGACAGTGAAAAGCTTTATTCCACATGCTCGCCGAATGTGTGTGTGTGCTGTGTCTGGCCGCGAGTGTAAAAATCGTTCGGCTCCTGCGAACCATCTCGAAAATCCTGCTGTGAGATTATTCTGTGAAAATGTACTACACGAATTCAGTAGTGATCTTGCTTCTAGAGTGTTTGCAAGCTGTGCTCGCAGAAGTGCGAGAAGTGCGCAACTGCCGTATTGTGTCTATGAACTACACTGGGCCATTGCTCAATTTATGCCGTCGCTGAGACTGTACGTCGGAGGAAATTTTGATTTCATTAATTACACCTAGAAGGCCTGAACGCATTATGTAAGGGGGGGGGAATGCACAGCTTTCGATAAAAGTAATTCGTAAGAGGTCAAAGAAAAGAAAGAGAAGAAACAAATGCAGCGTCGGTTATTACAAAGACAACTTAACAACGTCAGGTAATACAACAACTTAACAACACCCTATGAAATAGGCGCATCATCATCATCATCATCATCATCAGCCTGTTTAGGTCCACTGCAAGACGAATGCCTCTCGCAACGATTTTTAATCCACCCTAACCTGAGCGACTTGGTTCCACTTTATGCCCGCAAACTTTTTAATTTCATCGCTGCATCTAACCTTTTGCCTACCTGTGTTACGTTTTCCCTCTCTTGGTATCCATTCCATCGCTCTTACTGTCCATCTGTTATCTTTCCTCCTCATGACGTGTCCTCCCCAGGTCCACTTTTCTTTTTATTGATATAATAATGTCGGCTACTCCTGTCTGTTCTCTGATCCATTCCGCTCGTTTTTTATCTCTTAGCGTTACCCCTATCATTTTTCTTTCCATTGCACGTTGCGTGCTCCTTAGTTTCATCTCTAGTTCTTTCGTTATCCTCCACGTTTCCTCACCGTACGTTAGTACTGGGAGAATGCGGTGATTGAATACTTTTCGCTTTAGTGAGAGCGGTAAGTTTCCTGTCATGATTTCGTAATGCCTTCCGAATGCGCTCCAGCCCATCCTTATTCGACGGAGAATTTCTTTTTCATGGGTAGGAGTACCTGTCATTAACTGTCCCAGGTATACGTATTCGTTTACACATTGTAAGGGTTCATTATTGATTTTAAATTCCTGTTCCTTAACTAGGCTCTTGAGCATGACTTTGGCCTTTTGCCTATTCATTTTTATGCAATTTTATTACTTTCCCTGTTTAGGCCATCAATCAAGTTGTGTAGTTCGTCTCCATCACTGCTAAAGAGCACAATGTCGTCTGCAAATCTTAAATTGCTTAGATATTCTCCGTCTATTCGAATTCCCTTTTCTTCCCAGTCTAGACGTTTAAAGATTTCCTCTAAACATGCAGTGAATAGCATCGGGGATATCGTATCTCCCTGTCTCACACCTCTTCCGATCGGGATTTCTCTGCTTCTCTCATGTAAGAGTAGTGTGGCTGTGCAATCTTTGTATATGTTGTTTATGGTTTTCACGTATACGCCAGGTACCCCTTGTCGTCGTAGAGCTTCTAGAACTGCTTTTATTTCTATGGAGTCAAATGTTTCTCGTAGTCGATAAACGCCATATAAAGAGGTTTGTTATATTCCGCGTACTTCTCAATTATTAGGTTGATAGCGTGGCTGTGGTCCATTGTAGAGTAGCCTTGCCTAAAACCAGCTTGTTTTCTCGGTTGGTTAAAGTCGAGTGTTTATTTTTATCCTCGTAGAAATTACTTTTGTAAATAGCTTGCATATTGCAGGGAGTAGGCTAACTGGTCTGTAATTCCTTAACTCCTTTATGTTACCTTTCTTGTGGATAAGGATTATATTAGCATTTTTCCAACTGCGCGGTACACTACATGTCTTGACAGATTTCGTGAAGAGCGATGCAAGTCTTTCAAGTACATCTCCTCCGTCTTTGATCAGGTCGGCTGTTATACCATGTTCACCGGCTGCTTCACCGCGGGCCATGCCTTTGGCAGCTTTTTTTACTTCGTCAGCGGTTATACATGGAATTTCAGTATCTTCCTCTGATTCTATTTCTTTTAAGGTTGTATGGTCTGTCTGAGAGCTGTACAGTTCAGACTAGAAATCTTCTACCTTTACTATTTCGGTGAAACTGTTGATAACGTTACCTTGTTTATCCTTTAGCGCATGTTTTGTCCTAAGTGCAGTTTCTTTTAAAGACGATAGTCTTTCTTGGGATACTTCAACGCAGAAATTTTAGTCTGTCGGTCTCTGTGTGTGTCTGCCCTGCTTTTCGATTCAGTAGAATGGCGAAAGTTTAACCCGTTCCTCAACGACCACCCATCTTGAACTGGTAGCTGGTTCATACTTGTGAACACAGTCGACCAAAAAGCAAATATTACGCATATCTGAGGCGCAACATCAATACGTAAGTATTAGATGGTGTGTTCCTTTAGTAGAAAATATATAGACGCGTAATTCTAAAGACCCTACTGCTTGTTAGGATGCGACGCTATGAAAGAAAACGCGGACGTTTCCTACGCTTCGGTAAAACGACACGGTGCTGCCACCTACCAGTAGCTGGGCGTACTACGCAAGCTTCTTGCTTTTCCCGCTATCATGGCCAGATGGCGTCCATATTTCATGCAACGTAGGGAGCCTACATGACTGGTCATTTAGGCTCCCTAACACAGCGCTGACTCGATTTCATCAATGCCAGCCACATGCGGCCGATTCAACTTAGACGGGGCGCTGCCTGAGGCAAGGCAAATCATAAATGAACGTTTGATGATATAGAACACACTATACAAGACATGCCCAGACAACGCAGGGAAAAGACCGACCAGCAGATTGCAGCGAAGAAGCGCCGGCGTGCCGATGCCCGTCGTCTCAAGCGTGCCCAGGAAACGTCAGAGCAACGAGCCCAGCGGCTAGCGAAAGATCGTGAATCGAGGCGCGCCTGGAGGCAACAGGAAACAGACGAGGTGCGCAATGTGCGAATTATCACTGACCGAGAGGCTAAGCGAGCGTATCCGGCGGCTGAACAGACGCCCGAAGCTCGTGCCGAACCGTAGATGAACCGGGACTCATGTAGTACGGCCGGTAGAAGACTATCGTCTTTCGAGGACATTTGCAGCGAACCACGGAGACACGCGACCAATTTTTTGACCGATTTAATGCTGGTGCCTTTTCTACTGCTTTCTCTATTTCTCTCATGTTAAAGTTACTTACATCTCTTTGCCTGGCTTTACTGATCAATTTTGATAGTTCGGCGAATTCTATCTTATCTTTTTCCGAAGTTACTTTCATTTGTTGGCGGTTTTTTTTATTAAGTCCTTGGTAGATTGGGACAACTTACCTTCCCTTTCGTTGTTGCTTGCTTTGTTGTTTTACCCCCGACTTCTATCGCTGCTTCAAGGATTGTTTTCGTTATGGTTTTAGGGGCGAATCTCCTTAAGGTTTGGGTCTCTCCGTCCGTTGTAGTAGCGCGTTACCTACTAGGAACGCACTACTAGGAGGGCACGTGCGGGAGGCGCGCCCTCGGCGCGTGCCTCCCGGCGCGCGAGCTCTATCACTCTTCCATCTGCTGTCTTGTGTGAGAGAGAGAGAGAGACAGAGAGAGCGAAAGACGCGCGTTGACTATGGAAACGCTCTTTCTTCGATGAATGCGCTACCAGCTCGCAAAGAAGGAGAACGCGCCCTCCCCGCCACGGTGGTCTAGTGGTTATGGCACTCGGCTGCAGATCCGAAGGTATCGGGATCGAATCCCGGCCGCGGCGGCTGCATTTCGATGGAGGCGAAATGTTGAGGCCCGTGTGCTGTGCGTTGTCAGTGCACGTGAAAGAACTCCAGGTGGTCGAAATTTCCGGAGACCTCCACTACGGCGTCTCTCATAATCAGAGCTGGTTTTGAGACGTTAAACCCCACAAATCAATCAATCAACGCGCCCTCACCCGCGAGAGACAAGCTTGACGCAGGCAGCGTCTTCTAGCGAGTTTATTGATTGAAAAATACCGACTGCTCCCGCTGGAGAACCGTTCACCGGCCACCCATATATATATACAGGCACTGGATCGTGACTTGCAATGAAGTGCCGGTGGGAGATTTCACTTGCGCGTAGTTGAACCATAAGGATTCGTAGCGTGCGCGTTAACTATTAATCCGGAACTCTGCACGATCTACGATGAACCTAGGAGCTTCGCCCACTCATCATCATTCACTCCAAGGATATGCTGTGAATTTTTATTTATTTCTTCTAAATCTTCACAGTTTTCGCCTAAGGCCTTGAACTTGTTATGGTTAAGTACAATCTTCGCCCTAACTAATCTGTGATCGCTGCATTTTATCTTCCCCACAACTTCTGAGTCTTGAATTATACCTGGTTTTTCGCAAATTATAAAGTCGGTTTCATTCTCTGTTTCCCCGTTAGGGCTTTTCCACGTCCACTTCCTATTCTTGTGTTTCTTGGAAAACGTATTCATTATTCGGAGTCGGTTCCTTTCGGCAAATTGTACTAGCATTTCCCCGCGGTTATTCCTACGGCCGACGCCGTAGTTGCCAATCGCCTGCTCTCCCCTTTGTTTCCTACTTTAGCGTCTAAATCCCCCATGTCTACTGCGTATTATGTCCGTACTTTCTTTATTGCTAATTCGATATCCTCGTAGAACTGCTCTATTTTTTAGTCGCCATAGCTCGTTGTTGGCGCATATCCCTGGATTATCTTAAGTTTATACCGCTTATTTAGTTTTATTACGACGCTTGCTACCCTTTTGTTAAAGCTGTAGAATTCATCTACGTTGCCTGCTATATCTTTGTGAATTAGGAACCCAACTCCATATTCTCTCTTTTCGGGTAATCCTCTATAGCAGAGGACATGTCCATTGTTTAAGACTATGCAAGCTTCACCTGCTCTCCTGACTTCGCTAAGGCCAATGACGTCGCAACTAATTCCCGCTAGTTCCTCGAGTAGTTCCTCTAATGTAGCTTCGCTGGAGAGGGATTTTGCATTGAACGTTCCAATGTTTAGATTCCAGTGGCGGCCTGCATGTCCGGGTCCAGCGATTGTTACTGCCCTCTGCTGCTTCACAGAGGTGACGGCCGCCGTGGACAGATGTTCTGCAGCTGCTGGACACTGAGGGCGATTGTTTAAAGGGCAACTCCGGCGGTTTTTTCACCATGTTATGATATCAATGTTTTCGAATAGTACTGATAGTCCTGTAGCAGCCAGGGTGGTTCAATTTGCTCAGAAACGCAGCAATAATTTTAAATAACTGACCGAAAGGCGTGTTCAAACCGAAACCGAAACGGGTAGACGCTTCTTGCAGCGTATGCGATGACGTCACAACCTTCCCGCGTTCAGACATACGGAGAAAAATGACGGTGGCGCGGTCATCCGACGATGTATTGAGTTATACCAGCTTTTCTGAACTTGACAGCGACGATTTGAACGCTGAAGCACCGCCGTTTTGCTTTTGATGTCCCGCAGGCTCGGGTACAGTGGCTAGAAGAGGGAAGTGTGCAGCCACTCCGCGATGCGCGGGAGAGGGAAATCCAGGGGGCGCTGAAACCCGTTTACACGTTCGCTCGGTGCGAAATCGTCTGCTCGCCGCGCAGAAAACGCATAGGCCGAGTTTGGTGACGTGCGCTTATACGCCGCAGCGTTCGTTCTGTTTCTTTTTTTTCTGTAACTTGCACATGTATACCGCTTTTGTTTTCTTTCTCTGTTTTCTCTTTTTGTGCGGAAACGAGCCTTTGAAGCTTGATCCTCTCCTTCTTTCAATACGAATAAAGACGTTCGTAAAGCGATTATTTTTTTTTTGTCGTGAAATTTGTTATTGCGGACTATTTCGGGTGTCGTGCTTCTTTTTATATAATGGCGTTTAATCGCAGGTGCAGCGATATTTGTGACATTTACCGATGGTGTAGCGGTGCCGGTATCAATAGTCGCGGCGCATGAGAAGGAACTGCCGAAATATTATGCGGTGAGAACGGTGCGTCTGTTTAAATGTTTATCTGCTTGAATTGTTTATTTGGCTACATTCTTCTATGAACGGATAAAAAATATTTTTATTCCGCACCATGACTCACTATTTCAAAATTATTTTCTGAATACATTTTCGTACAGCCTTTTATATAATGGGACATATTCAAAAACCCATAGGAGTATTACAATGGGAACAAACAGCACTAGACACGGGACGGTGGGGGAACGACAGAGAGGATGCCTTAGAAGTATTTCATGAAGGGACAGTTGATAAAGCATATTCAAGAAAAGGCGCCTTTCCTTTCAGGGTTCGAAACCCATCCTAAAGCATGCATTTTGGTAATTTTCACCTTGCAGCATGGAGACAGATGCATAGCAGCTTCTTTTTCTTTTTTTCCTGGGACGTTAAGGCTTCCGGTCTGTCTGAAGAGCGGCCGATTTTTCAACGTTCTCATTCTTCGTTTCATATGCAAAATTACTTCATCTAACAGCATAACTTAATTCGCCCTCCAAGTGCTGCACACCTTGAGTTTTCAGCTTTTACATTTCCAGAACCATTTGGTTCCTTTTTTTACGTTTTTCATTCCTCTCTGCAACATTTTTTTTTTACTTCGATCAGGATCATTCGGAGATATTTGCAGGCTAAAATTCCTGTGCATTTCTTGTGGTGAAGGGTTCTAACGAAACAAACAAACGAAAAGTCGATATCCTGTCCCTGAGAATACACGTCCTTAATCTTACGACCCTGGGGAATGAATAGCGAGTTGCGCGTCCAGCCTCGCCAGGCAGTGAGCACAGCCCTTCGTTGTCATTTTTTGGGCACAGTGGGTACAGCCCTTCGTTGTCATGTATAGCAATGGTCAATATGGCGTGACACGAAGTTGTTGCTGAAAGGAAGAACGCAATATTGTTCCTTCGCGCGGTCTCTCTGCTCTTTAAAAATTTCATGCATTGTTGAAATACTTGCACTCTTTTCGGCAGAACGAACATCTACGATACTTATTAGGAGGAAAAACTGAGATATATGCTTGGTATGCGTCTATGATATGATCTCTGCAGCGCTTACACAAAAAGCAAAAAAAAAAAGGACGATCAGTTGGGTACAGTGCCTGTATGCCCGACTATTTCGTCGTTTTTATGCATTATATTTACACTTTTCGGAGCTAGATAAGAGATAGCAACTCACGGCGCGCTGTTACTGTTCAAGGCAGCAACAAATTTGCACAAAAAGAAAGAAAAAACACTAGGAGGCACGCGCGCAGATGAGTATACAAGTGCGCATTTCATGGGGTGGCCTGACGTGTATGCGGGAGAGCGCGCCACCTAGCGGATGCATCGCCAAGTGGCGTTAACGCCTCCCATACGCGCCGCTTGGCGGTAATCACACTTCCCTATTCTAGCCACTGTAGCTCGGGTAGGCAGCATTGATGGTGATGACGTCAAAAACACAGGGTGGCCCGCAGGGGAATCCGCTAAACATTTTTAAAATTCGTTTCCAGGAAAACTAAATGGCTTGCAACCGCCTGGTGTGGCATATATTAGTACAGTGCCGAGGAGAATACATACTGAAAATTTCATTAAGATCAGTGGACACTGAAAAATCGCCGGAGTTGCCCTTTAAGTGTAGACATCGTGTGGGAGGTGGTGGCCAAGTACTTCACCAAGAAGGCCAATTTCGTGTTCTGGTGTAGGAGTGAGTCGTAAACGGCAGTTGAACGACTGAAAGCCTTTCAGGTACCCAACCGTCGCCAGGCCCCCTTACCTACGTAATCTCGAGCAGCATAACAACCATCCTTAAAAGAAAAGGCGGGGAGGGGGGGGGGGGGGAACCTGCGACCCTTGGCGGTACCGGTTGCAGCGGCTCCGTATCGTTAAACGTACATTCTTTCAGAGCCTTTCATGCGCGATCATTTCTATCCGCGTTACTATTTCGTACAGTATTTGGTCTCAAAATGTCCGCGTTTATCTAGTTTTGCTGATGGCGACATCCAGGACATCGCCCCGCCACGGTGGTCTAGTGGTTATGGCACTCGGCTGCGGATTCGAAGGTCGCGGGATCGAATCCCGGCCGTGGCGGCTGCATTTCGATGGAGGCGAAATGTTGAGGCCCGTGTGCTGTGCGATTCAGTGCACGTTAAAGAACCCCACGTGGTCTAAATTTCCAGAGACATCCACTACGGCGTCTCTCATAATCAGAGCTGGTTTTGGGACGTTAAACCCCACAAATCAATCAATCAAGATCCAGGACATCACGGTTTCTATAATTGCTCTGCAAGTAAGCTCGACGCGCGTGGAAAATAGTGTTTAAGCGAGTCGGTCTGGCTTCTCCGTCCTCGCTAAGCAGATACGTCTCGGCGTGCCGAGTTCGGCGCGTTGCCAGAAAGTTGTGTGGTAGAAGATACTATTGAAAACCTTCTACGTGGTCCGGCGCACAGTCTTTAGGGGCGAAGCTCCGTAAGGTTTGGGTCTGTCCGTCCGTTGTAGCGCGTTACCTACTAGGAATGCGCAACTAGGAGCGCGCTACTAGGAACGCGCTGCTACTTCGATGCACGCGCGACCAGCTCGCAAAGAAGGAGAACGCGCTTTCACCCGCGAGAGACAACGTTGGCGCAGGCAGCGTCTTCTAGCGAGTTTCTTGATTGAAAAATACCGACTGCTCGCGCTGGAGAACCGGTCGCCCGCCACCCATATATATATATATATATATATATATATATATAGGCACTGGATCTTGACTTGCAATGAAGTGCCGGTGGGAGATTTCACTTGTGCGTAGTTGAACCATAAGGATTCGTAGCGTGCGCGTTAATTAAATTAATCCGGAACTCGGCACGATCTACGATGAACGTCCGGATGTTCGCCCACTCATCATCATTCACTCCGTGGAGGCGGAGGATCTTCGGCATTGCGTCGTGCAGCAACCGCACCTCCATCGGTTTGCTGCCTTTAGTTTCCCGGATAGGGGCTTGGAGATCGGCCCCGGTTGCAGCCGGCGTACTGGCGGCGATCCGGGGAGACGTAGCGGCCAGGCGAAGGTGAACGGGATGGTCGTCTTCGTTGCCACTGCGGTCCGGCGATGCAGTCGGCGATGTCGCGAGGTCGCTCACCTGGGCGTGGACGCAGCGCGTTCACGTCGAAGCCACGCAGTCCCATCTGACGGTACTGGCAGTAGCGGTAGGTGTGCCCGGCTTCGCCACAGTGGTAGCATAGTGGGGGGTAGTTCGGGGTGCGCCAAATATCAGTTTTCCTCAGCGCGCGCTGGATTACTGGCTAGCGGGATGGCGTCGGAGGTGGCGGCGGTGGCGGCGGTGGATGGCGACGAAACTGCGGAGGCGTTGGGTCCTTGCGTGGGCGAGGACCGGCGGCAGCTCGGCGTGGAGCAGCGGCGTAGGTCATCGCCTCCGGTTGGGGTTGCGGCCGTTCGGGAACACTCAGTGAGCGCTGTACTTCCTCGCGAACGATGTCTTCGAGGGAGGCGACCTGGGGCTGAGACAACGGAAACATCCGGCGCAGTTCTTCATGAACAATAGCCCTTATAGTCTCGCGTAGGTCGTCGGGGCCGAGTCATCGTACTTCTGCGACGTCTGGCGACATGCGCCGATCGTATTGGCGGGTGCGCATTTCAAGTCTTCTCGATGGTCGTCGCCTCGGTGAGGAACTCTTGTACCGTCTTCGGGGGGTTTCTTATTAACCCGGCGAAAAGCTCCTGCTTAACTCCTCGCATGAGGAGGCGAACCTTCTTCTCCTCGGACATGTCGGCGTCGGCGTGGCGGAACACTCGCGTCATCTCCTCCGTAAAGATCGTGACGTCTTCGTTGGGGAGCTGCACCCGAGTCTCAAGCAGTGATACGGCTCTTTCCTTCCGCACGACGCTTGCACAGGTGGGCAGGAAAACAGCGCGGAAGTCATCCCAGGTTCGAAGCGTTGACTCACGGTTCTCGAACCAAGTCCTTGCGGCGCCTTCCAAATAAATATACACATGGCGCAGCTTATCGTCGTTGTCGCACTTGTTAAGGGCTGCGACGTGGTCGTATATATGTCCAGCCAGCTTTCCGGGTCCTCGTATGACGATCCACGGAAGGTAGGTGGCTCTTTGGGCTGGTGGACGACCACGGTTGCCGGAGATCATGCTTCCGTCATCGTGGATGCTGGTTTGGTTGCAGCCATTGTCCTCTGTCCTTGTCGGGGAGCGGCAGGTATTTAGGCGGGAGTCTTTGTTGTCTGCGGCTAGCTCGAAGGACCGGGTTGGAGTCGTCCTCTTGGCGGCTTGGGCTTGGCTCACGGTTGGACGGGGGCGTACGGTACATGGACCGAGAAGCACCTCCACCAGATGTCCCGTGGTTGTGACGTACGCAGCACTCGAGACGAAGCACGCAGGACTCAAGGTGATGTCAGGCGAACTGTTTATTGGGCGAACTTGTGCCCACCAAAACAAGGCCACTCAAAACTCACAGCAACAGCGGCGTGAACAGTCGTCGGTCGATGGAAAGACCGACAAGCAGCGCAATGCGTCGGCTTTTATACACGCGTCATAACGCGTTCTCGCATTATCTCTGGAGTTCCAGAAGTCACTGAAATGTGCGCGTCAAGCATGCAAAGTTACAAGAATGGTCGACACGGTTCCAGAAGTGGCACGCAAGATAAACGCGGTCTGCGTTGCGCATAGCAGAAAGTGATAACAGCGCTCCCCGCAAACAATCAAAATGAGCGCGCGTGTCACTGGGAAGTAATAACGGCTTTCCACTTAAACAAAACAAGCGCACGTGTCAATATGCTGTGAATTTTTTTTTTTGCGACGTACGTGAATATGAAAAAACAAAAGAAATCGTTGGTTGTAACAAATCGCGGTTGCATGATGTACACTGAGTAATGAAATCTATAATTTCCTATACCGGAAAATGGCGAGTTGGTTCTTGGCGAAAATTTTCTCGATCTGAGCAGGAAGCAACGGCGTTAGGAAGCGTGTTAAACAATATTATTGTGCGTGAGAAGAAGGAGGCATTCATTGCTGCGGTACGGATATGTGTGACCTAATTTCGAAGGTGTTCTTACTGGTGGTATAAGAAGCATGCGTCTTGCATGCGACTGGTAAAAGAAGCAATGAAGCGGGGCCCACCTTCCATAGCAAACTATTACAACTACTAGAAAAATGTGTCCCTACAAAATCCCTCCGGCAAATGAAAAACCATAACCCGGGGCGTAATTTTGAAGTGCGCAAGTTGATACGGAAAGCAAGACGTGCGTACAAGAAAATTCTGTAGCAGTAACATTTCATTAACCGCCAGAATTTAGCTGATGCAAGCTGGGTGTAAAGCTAAGAATCAAGGAAACAAAACAAGCATTTTTTCCCAATTAAATGCACATCTGAAAAAAAGAAACCCTAAAGCCTTCTGGAAATATGTGAAAACAAGTAGAAGGGATGACACTTCCATTCCTGCTCAAAAAAAAAAAAAAAAAAAGAATGTTGCAGTGGCTTAGCTCGGCTATGCCAGGATATACGTACCGTTAGCAAAGGTTCAGCTGAAGTTGAGAGTATGACGGAAGCCCGTCTGGCCGGGATGAAACATATTAAAAGAAAGGATCCGGACACCGACCAAAATGATTCAAAAGAACGAATGTATTGACGTTTCGGCTCCCCCACGGGAACCTTATTCACAATAAAAACATTGGCACAGCTGTTGCCAATGTCAATAAATGCCAATGTTGAAACGTCAATACATTCGTTCTTTTGAATAATTTTGGTCGGTGTCCGTATCCTTTCTTTTAAAAGGTTCAGCTGATTATTCTTAGCTTTCCTGGTTGTCTAGATTGTCTAGGATTAGCTTGATTGTCATGCTTACTGCTGCTCCAATGACACACACGCGGTATACGTATTATGTGGCACATGTATATTTATTTTTGCTCAACGTCACGTTGCTTCTCTATTGCCACAAAGACGGCTCGGTGATCAGTGAAGTAACACGCTGCCGTCTCTATGGCCCTAACACACTATTTGGAGTTGTCTGTCTGTCCCTGATAGACAAGATCAATGGTGCTAATGGTGGATCAAAGGCAACTACTTCGGGATTCGATGAGTCAAGCTTCTCCGCTCTTCTGCGCTGTTGAGCAGCATTTGCGCTCTCCTTCTCCATGGCTGTTCGCCTGGTGTGCGACCGATGGCGGCGCTGCGAACGGCGCCTGTATGACGTCACAGCGGGGATTCGCGCGCTTTCGTCTGCTACGTAGGCCCAGCGCCGTGTTGAAGCCACCGTTGCGGTAAATCTCAACAAAAAAGCAGTTCAGTTGGTTATCTCGCGTATGGTGGCTACTGACGCTGTTCGAACAACCGTGGGTCTGCTTTTAACGTTCAGTTAGAACTACGGCTCTTTGTTTTTTAGAACTGCGGCCGCTTGTCTCCGCGGCGAGTGCTGCGCAATGGTGAAGTACTGCTCTGTGCCTCAGTGTACTTCGTCCGCTCGTGAAAGAGGCGTTAGCTTTCACAACTATCCTAAGGACCCAAAGCTGAAGAAGAAGTGGATGGTCAAGCTCAGAATGGGAAAGCGCCCCACGCCTTCATCGACCGTGTGCAGCAAACACTTCGCGGACAGTGACTTCTGCTACCCACCGTACGCGCCACTCTTCGGTAAGTTTGTGACCGTGTTTAAGCGCCTCGCCAATACTTAAGCCGTTTATTGCACGCAGGCTATAAGCATAGGCGACTTACACCAGGTGCGGTGCCGTCCCACAACCTGCCGCGAAGGCCCCTAGACAAGGAGCCGACGACGCGGCCTCCGAATCGCCTCGCGGGTAAGCGCGCCTCGTGAGCTCAGCTGAGCGGCGCAGGATATGAGACTGCGGCTGCGTCTGGATGGTGTACATACGTATTTTACCTACGAAGCCAAGCGCGCGCCTAGAGGACTGCTAATCATAAATTCATAACCTGTTGCCGCTGTTCAGTGCACATTCTCTAAAATTTTCACCTGAGGCAGCATGTAGACACTTTTTTTAAAGCGGAGCTCTTTGAGCTTCTCGTTAGGCTGCGTGGCGTGAAACTCGACCCAGCTTGCCTTTGCCACGTTAATCTCTGTGGTCTTGTGAGTGGCATAATCAGCGATTAACTATTTGCAGGCCCGTAGCCCGTAGGGGGGGGGGGGGGCTAGGGGCCCGACGTTGTGCGGTGGGTTGGTGAGTCCACTTGTTTGGAGGACGAGAGCGGCGACGGTGATGCGACCTCCGTTGACGGCCTCGACCGCGCATTCAACAACGTGGCCTGCGTCGTACACCGCCTCGCCCTCGATGAGACACCGCGACGTTTCGCAAGCTTTATCTACATACTTGTAGATGCTCCAGAACGGCACGCTTACTGTAATATCGAAAGAAACACCCAAACTAATTAGTATCGTACGGCGGAAACAAGATAACGAGCGCGAACACTCACACATAGTTTCACTTTCTTACCAGCAATGCGGTCGGTGGCATCGGCGCACTCGTCGGCCATCCGGGGGATTTCTTGGCCCTGTCGATTGGGCCGCAACTAAAACAAGTTCAAGATTACACTCGAAAACAATCGTTGCAGGCTTTAGTTGACCGTCGCGAGGCTGTTCGTTCGACACAGTTCTCACTTGAAGCAGACGATACGCGTACAGGAGCAGCGGCTGCTGTAGCGCAGTTGAAATCGGAGTCCCCGCTCTGACGTCACACGCGAGAGGGCGCCACTCCAAGATCTCGAGGCTAATACCACACTGGCAAACGCCAGTCAGAAGCGCAGCGGCTCCAGCGCAGTGTCAGACGGCGACTGCACAGCGAGCGCGCGCCGGCGCCAGTGCGTCTACCACGGCTACGACGTCACTCCTCTGGAATGCGCAGACGACCGGCGGCGGAGTGCGCGAGAGGTGCTGGCTCCGGTGGCTCTGGTGCGCAAGCTGTGTGACATCACTGATCCTTGCGCATGCGCAGCACGGCTCTTGATGTGCCGCGCGAAACGGGCTTGGCTAGGCCAGTGTAGCTAACGCTACAAAAAATCTGATGGAACTACTATCGACAGACACTGAAAAGGTTGAAATGTTTAATCATTATTTCGAATCGTTTTCCGACGGAATAGTCAGTAATACAGCTGCATCCCCTCCTTCTAACGTTAGCTGCGCCGACGACATGCCTGAAATAATGGTAGATGTGAACGGTATTGAATGTCTCTTGCGGGAGCTGGACATCTCAAAAGCTATCGGTCCTGATAGAATTCCATGCCATACGCTAAAACATGTCGTTGTATCATTGCGCAGTGTTTATGTATTCTATTTCAAATATCTTATGAGACTGAGTTGGTTCCACAGGACTGGAAAATCGCGGCTGTTAATCCTATGTTTAAATCAGGAGACAAAAAGCTGGTTCAAAACTACAGACCCATTTCCTTAACGCCAGTATCTTGCAAGACGTTTGAGCACGTATTATGCAGTCAGTTATTAAAATACCTTGAATCAATCAGCTTTTTCACTGCCTCACAGCACGGATTTCATAACGGTGACTAATGCAATACTCAATTACTTGAATTTCAACACTGTATAAGTAAATCCCTTGATAATAATACATATGTCGACGCACTATTCCTTGGTTTCAGGAAGGCGTCCGACACAATGTCATCACCTGCTAAATATTAGGTTAAGGGGCTTATAAAACTCAAAACTGGATTTGTAACTATATAAATGGTTGTAAGCAGTGTGTAGTCCTTAATGGCTGTAGCTCATCACATATGACAGTATCTTCAGGAGTGCCCCAGGGCAGCGTTCTGGGGCCATTGTTGTTGCTCATATACATTAATGATATGATAGATGGCATGCAGTCCCCCATTAAACTATTCGCAGTGACTGTGTCGTCTACAGAGAAATTAATTATAACAAATATAACAATCCTGCAGACCGACCTTCATAAAATAGTAAATTGATGTCAGCGCTGGAAGATGAGCTTGAATATTAGTAAATGTAAGCATATCCGCTTTTCAAAGGAGAAAATTGAACTTGAAACAATGCACAGTTGATGGCGCAACAATAAACACAGTCTCAGAGTACAAATACCTCGGGGTGTACTTTACGCCGAAACCTAAATGGAGCATACATATCCAACGCACAATTTCTAAACCGAGTAAAATGTTGTTTTTATTCGCAGAAATTTCAAATCAGCGTCCGAAGATCTCAAAGAAACACTGTACTTTTTCATATTAGAATAGAACCTCAGGGGAAGGTGGATGCTTATTTTAGAGCAAATGGCTAGTAAGTTCTTGGCGAAAATTTGTCAATCTCAGCAGGAAGCAATGGCGTGGAAGCAACACACATGAATTTTCCAGGTCCTTTTTTTGTTAGATCTGTCTTAGATCACGCATCTATTATTTGAGACCCTTACCAGGACTATTTGATACAACCAATAGAAAAGGTTCAAAATCAGGCGGCGCGACTGGCCTCCAGTAACTACAACCCTTTTCAAAGTGTCACTAAATTCAAAGCATTACTGGGTGGGGAAGGTTTTAACAGCTGGACGAAAAAAGGCTAAAATGTTTCCACTGTATTTCTTATAATCAAACAGGCATTGACAGCCGCACCTACCTGTCAGAACCATCGTATGTTTGGACTAGCCACGACCACTCCAAGGAAGTACACGCGCATATTTGCAACACACATGAATTTTCCAGGCCTCCTTTTTTCCCAGAACTGTACGAGATTGGAACTCCTTACTGGAAGACTACGTTTCTGTGTCTTATAATAACAATATTTATTCTCGATTGTGTTCACAATAATGCATAATAGTCCTAGTTCTTTGTTTCAGATTTCTGTACCTTTGAACACGCTAACCTATTGTCCTTTCACCTTGTTTACCTTGATGTAAACCTTGTTTCATATATTTTTTTCTGTCACTGTATAACATGTAGTAGTACATAATACCAAAGATGTGATGTCTCCCCTGCGATAACGCCTCCGAGGCAACGGAGGTATCGTGTAAATAAATAAATAAATGTGGCTACGAATAGGGGTGTTCTACGACAGACCATCTTGTTCGTTTAGAACGTGAGGTACGCAATGCTTTTCTACACTAACAGCATTGTCTAGCTGTCTTTTCCTATATAGAGAAGGCACATAATACCACATGGAGATTTGGTATTTTGAAAGACTTGGCGGGCTTGAGGATACCAGGTAAAATGCTGAAGTGCGCATATCTGACTTCATGTCCGACCGAACATTTCAGGTGCCTCTCGGAACAATGAGGTCACTTGTATTAGCTCAAGAAAACGGCGTGCCGCAGGGATGTATTTTAAGTACAACACTCTTCGTTTTCAAAATGAACTCGGTGAACAAAGTTATACCATCAACAATTATGCATTCCCTTAATGTTGAAGATCTCCAAATTGCTTTTCGCGGATCAAACATGTTCACCTGTGAACGACACATTGAAGTCACATTAAATTAATTGACGCGATGGGCAGCTGAAAATGGGTTTCGCTTTTCAACTGACACAGCTGTTTCCATGGTGTTTTCACAAAAGGGAGGCTTACAACCAGATCCTACTCTGAAGTTAAATGAAGCTGCATTACCGGTGAAATAATAACATAACTTTCTAGGTGCTTCATTTTATGATCAAAAGCTCAACTTTACTGCACACATAAACAATCTGAAAGTTAAAGGAAACAAGATTTTAAAACGTTCTGAAAGTTTTATCACGGAAGCGCTGGGGATCTGGCCGGAGGTGCCTTTTACGTGTATATCGATCCTTAGTACGTAGCGAAATAGACCACGGTTGTGTAATATATAGGTCAACCAAAGAGTCTCAAGCGGCTCGATCCCACTCAAAATCAAGTGTTGCGCATTGGAACTGGGGCCTACAGGACGTCACTTGTTCCCAGTCTGTACATGTAGAATCCAATGAGGCACCCCTAGAACAAAGAAGAACCCAACTCATGCTAGCTTACATCTCGAGGGTTCAAGCAGCGCCAAATCGCATATCCCACGACATAGTCACGTCATGCAATACGCGAACGCACTACACGAATAGGACTAAGGTCATCAAACCTCTCATACTACGCTATAAAGAGAAATGCCTAGAGTTAGATATTCCTACTGAGGAACTTCATATCGCTCATAAGCCACACAGGTTAGCTCCTTGGAGTGAATTTAACCAATATTTTGATTTTTCACCAACCCACCTCCGAAAGCTAAGCTTATCAAAAGAGCATATTATACGAGAGCTTCGTGCCGTACAGCAAGCGCACAGCACCTACATAGAGTTGTGCACCGACGGCTCAAATACACCGAATCGTGTAGGTGGCGGTGTTGCAGTGGGACCGCAGGAATGGACTTCCCACATTTGTCTCAGTTTTTACAGCCGAATGTTATGCTCTGTGGATGGCAGTACAAGACATTTTAACGCGGAAAGAAGCACAAAGGAGAAGTTATCTACACGGATTCTCTTAGAGCTCCCAAGCAGTGGCGTAGCCAGAAATTTTTTTCGTGGGGGGGCGGGGAGGGGGGCTTGGGTCTTCGACCGGAGGGGGTCTAAAGCTGCAACTTCAGTAACTTTTCGTGCTCTCGATATGTATGTATGAATGCATGTAAGTATGTAAGTATGTATGTATGTATGTATGTATGTATGTATGTATGTATGTATGTATGTATGTATGTATGTATGTATGTATGTATGTATGTATGCATGCATGCATGTATGTATGTATGTATGTATTTTTTTGTGTGCATGTGAGTGCGTCTCCACGAGAACATAAACGCGACAGCACGACGCACTTGCCCAGAGCATCGCCTGATCAATAGGAGCGCAGTGCCGAATTGAGTATGATCGTCATTGCGTGACCCTGAACGAAAGAGGAAACATCTGCCGTTGCATAACCACAAGTGAAAATGTTACAATAAAGATGCTAGCTGAACGGTTGATTTCCTTTCCTTAATAAGCATAGCAGACTGCGCCACTACGCTACCACTCGAGGCACTGCATTACGTGTATATTCGCCGATGCTGCCTTCTTTGCTCGTGCTCGTCAGAGAGCCTATGGCCTGTAGCGCATTATAACTCCTGCATTTTGTTTTCATGTCAAACTGAGGGCTGAATACTCTCGCGTACACAAGACGTAGACAGATGGCAAAGAAAAATAGTGTTGAAGAAGTACGCAGAAAGAACACTTGTTTCCTCGCAGCTAGTACGAAGATCCCTCGCTTCTGCATCCTAATATCTTGGTGATAATTTTGAAGGAAATAGTGACGATTAATGTACATGTGGGAATTAAATGCGATCAGGAAGTCTTAATATAGGAGGAACAGCATGGCACAGTGGGCAACATACCCCAGATAGACAACCTAAAAGTGCCACGATATCAAATACATGTGTGTGTGTGCGCGTGTGCGTGCGTGTGTAACTCTTTATGTGTTAATGGTGACGTTGTCCTGGCAAACTCCGAAAGACTTCGCACACTACAGTAAAAATGACGTCTCTTTAGTATAAATATCGCATTGGTGGTTCCTTCATACAATGTTACTTATTCGCTGTAGCAAAAAGTTGCTTCGTTCAAAAACCTTGTGACACATTTCCAGGCAAAGCAGAGACACGCCTACGATTGTTTTCCAAGAAGTTGCAAAGATACATGTAGTGAATGCTATTACCACCCGTTTGGAAGGCCTATTGCGCTATACAAAAATTCGCTCTTTTTCGATAACAGGCTGTAGTGAACCTCCAGCAACATCGTTTTTTCTACTGTAAATCCACAAGTACCGCCATCCTGACCCTCTCACAAATCATTACTGGCGCACTTAATTAGGAAGCAGCAAAACGTAGTAAAATAAGTTTTGATGTTTAAAAGCTTTCTCTATGGGTGGTCACTTCACACTTCTAGATAAACTGAAAATCCTACTGTGTTGTTGGAAACTCGCACCAGTCTAATTCCACAGCTATTCAGACTCATGCAGAATGCAATTTGCAATTGGTATATGTGATTTCGATCTTACTAAAGTAAACTACGGATTGCCATAAGGATCGGTATTAGGCTGAGTATTGCCCCTGTATCAATAACGTTCGTCGTTAGCCTTCTACTTAACGAATGTGCACACTCGATACAACATTAACCATTGGCAGATCCCTCGGAAAAAATGTCTACAATAGATCACCAACTACAAGCAGAATGTGATTAGCTTTTCCAGAACCGCCATCAACTACCAGCCATATCTGAGTGGTTTGTGTTAAAGAGATTGATCTTAACACTGATATGACAAAATACACGATATTCCATGCTCATACAAAAAAAAGTGAATAGGTCAAATAATTAATCTTAGATGATCGCTTCCCACATTAGGTTGACACTGGTCAATTTAGACGCATCAAGATTGGGAAAAAACAGCGCTTGTGAAAGAACCTGTCTACGTAGTTCTTACACTCTTTCCTCTCTCAAGTCGTTTCATTAGTGGGATGTATGCGAAAGCTGGTATGGCAAAACAGGACTGCATGACAAACATAAATGACAGGTCATAACCTGAGCATCATGATATGCATGTCATGAGCGACATGATTTACATGCCACGGTCTCGGTGCTCTCCTGGGCGTATCGTTAATTGGATATACACGAAACTTGGTATGGCAGGACCTGACAGCCTGACAAAGATAAATGACACAATATTACATGAGAATATTGACATGTATGACATAAGCGACACGATTTACATGCCATGGTCGTGGTGCTCTACTGGCCGTTTTGTTAATGGCATGTATACGAAAACTGGTACGGCGCAACATGACTGCATGGCGTACGTAAATGACAGGTCATAATAGTACAGTCATGACATGCATGTCTTTAGCGGCATGGTTTACATGCCACAGTCTTGCTGCTCTTGCGGCCGTTTCGTTAACCTTGTATGTACCAAAATCGGTACAGCGAGACAACAATGCAGATCCATTTTAAGTTCCTGATGCGTGCTTCGCATTTCCTTGGTTACCACGGCACGTGGAATCTGCCATTTTTTTATTCGACTCATCTCCTATCCTAGTTTCCACGACCCCAGTTTGAGTAGCTTCATCATCATCATCATCATCATCATGATCATCATCATCATCATCAGCCTGTTTAGGTCCACTGCAGGACGAAGGTCTCTCCCAACGATTTCCACTCCACCCTATCCTGAGCGAGTTGGTTCCACTTTATGCCCGCAAACTTTTTAATTTCATCGCTCCATCTAACCATTTGCCATGCCTCTGTTGCGTTTTCCCTCTCTTGGTATCCATTCCGTCGCTCTTACTGTCCATCTGTTATCTTTTCTCCTCATGACATGTCCTGCCCAGGTCCACTTCTTTCTTTTAATTGATAAGATAATATCGGCTACTCCTGTCTGTTCTCTGATCCATTCCGCTCGTTTTTTATCTCTTAGCGTTACCCCTATCATTTTTCTTTCCATTGCACGTTGCGTGCTCCTTAGTTTCATCTCTAGTTCTTTCGTTATCCTCCACGTTTCCGCACCGTACGTTAGTACTGGGAGAATGCAGTGATTCTATACTTTTCGCTTTAGTGAGAGCGGTAAGTTTCCAGTCATGATTTCGTAATTCCTTCCGAATGCGCTCCAGCCCATCCTTATTCTACGGAGAATTTCATTTTCATGGTTAGGAGTTCCTGTTATTAACTGTCCCACGTTCGTTTACACATTGTAAGGGTTCATTGTCGATTTTAAATTCCTGTTCCTTAGCTAGGCTATTGAGCATAACTTTGGTCTTTTGCCTATTCATTTTTAACCCAATTTTAATACTTTCCTTCTTTAGGTCATCAATCATGTTTTGTAGTTCGTCTCCATCATTGCTAAAGAGCACAATGTCGTCTGCGAATCTTAAATTGCTGAGATATTCTCCGTCTATTCGAATTCCCTTTTCTTCCCAGTCTAGACGTTTAAAGATTTCCTCTAAACATGCAGTGAATAGCATCGGGGATATCGTATCTCCCTGTCCCACACCTCTCCTGATCGGGATTTCTCTGTTTGTCTCATGTAGGAGTAGTGTGGCTGTGCAATCTTTGTATATGTTGTTTATGGTTTTGACGTATACGCCACGTACCCCTTGTCGATGTAGAGCTTCTAGAACTGCTTGTATTTCTATGGAGTCAAATGTTCCTCGTAGTCGATAAACGCCATATAAAGAGGTTTGTTACTAGGTTGATAGCGTGGCTGTGGTCCATTGTCGAGTAACCTTGCCTAAAACCAGCTTGTTCTCTCGGTTGGTTAAAGTCGAGGGTTTCTCTTATCCTTGTAGAAATTACTTTTGTAAATAGCTTGTATATTACTGGGAGTAGGCTAATTGGTCTGTAATTCTTTAACTCCTTTATGTCACCTTTCTTGTGGATAAGGATTATATTAGCATTTTTCCAACTGCGCGGTACACTACATGTCTTGACACATTTCGTGAAGAGCGATGCAAGTCTTTCAAGTACGACATCTCCTCCGTCTTTGATCAGGTCGGCTGTTATACCATCTTCACCGGCTGCTTTACCGCGGGCCATGCCTTTGGCAGCTTTATTGACTTCGTCAGCAGCTATACATGGAATTTGAGTATCTTCCTCTGATTCTATTTCTTTTAAGGTTGTATGGTCTGTCTGAGAGCTGTACAGTTCCGAGTAGAAATCTTCTGCTACCTTTACTATTTCGTTGAAATTATTGATAACGTTACCTTGTTTATCTTTTAGCGCATGCATTTTGTTTTGTCCTAAGTGCAGTTTCTTTTTGACCGATTTAATGATGGTGCCTTTTTCTACTGCTTTCTCTATTTCTCTCGTGTTAAAGTTTCTCATATCTCTTTGCCTGGCTTTACTGATGAACTTTGATGGTTCTGCGAATTCAATCTTATCTTTTGGCGAAGTCTCATTTGTTGGCGTTTTTTATTAAGTCCTTGGTAGATTGGGACAACTTATTGGTTGTTTGCTTTGCTGCTTTGCCCCCGAGTTCTATCGCTGTTTCAAGGATTGTTGTCATGGACAGATGTTCTGCAGCTGCTGGACACTGAGGGCGAGAGTTTAATTGTAGACATCGTGTGGGAGGTGGTGGTCAAGTACTTCAACAGGGAGGCCAATTCCTGTTCTGGTGTAGGAGCGAGTCGTAAACGGCAGTTGAACGACTGAAAGCATTTCAGGTGCCCAACCGTCGCCAGGCCTCCTGCCGACGTGATTTCGGGTAGTATAATAATAAACGCGCAAAAAAAAAGAAAGAAGGGGGGGGGGGGGGGGCGTCGAACCTGTGACCCGTGGCGGCCCCGGTTTCAGCTTGCTAGAGTTAATTCTGGTAATGGTCTTCTCCCATGATGGTTGCGAAGACCGCGGCGACACGTTGAAGGACGGAGTTGGAAGACACGTTGAAGGACGACCCGTTGAAGCACTAAGCTTTAAAACTTCACCATATCTCGTCAGAGGCAGTGCCAAGCTGGAACTCTGACCACCTTGCCGTGTCTGCGACCCGGGTTAGTGCTAAGCTCTCCTCTCCTCCCTCCTCTCTTCTCTGTTCTCCATTATATACACCTGATCGCTTCTGCGACCGTCTTCTGGGACCAACCCACACGCAGCACTTCACCAATAACACACGTGTCCACTCTCTCAATGAGAGCCTATGGTTACGCCTTCGCGTTCCCACACTTCGACCCGCTGGCTGCACCAAGCTTCTCCGAAAGATAGCATCGGTCATTCATCCCGGGTTGAGTTAGCAGAACTCCAGAGCAGGCCCAAATTGCCACTCTACTTATCCGGCGGCATGCATCCAAGTCGCCGCTTCAACAGGACTGCCTGACAGGTCTATTGTCATCAACAGCACTTCCGTACATTTCCACGGCGCGGTCATCTCCCGCGAACGGGAGACCCCTTGGCGACAAGTCGTCCGCGCCGAAAGGTCAAAGGATTATTTTGACAGCGCGCCCCGTTTCATTCCGTTCTCGGATGCCTTCCAAAATGCTGTACAGTACTGCAGTCGCCTATTCAGTGCTGCAGTACAGTGCTGCAGGCTGCCGTCGCCTATTCTTCCCCGTCGATCTATCGCCGAACACCTTCCAACCCAAGAATGTTGCATGTACACTCGTTCTACGTACAACATTAAAAAATCTTCCATGTAGGCGGGCAGACCGGAGGCGCACAGGGTCACATTAGGGTAACACATCTCCACTATGCATTGCACAATCTCATCGCTTTTAAGCCAAAGAAAACGCTCATACACAAAACATCTTATAGAACATCGCTCAAATCATGACACAATACTAAAACGAGCACAGATGCACAGTTGTCAAAACTGTTTGTGGACTGTCCAACGCACGAAGTCGCGCACACTTGCGAAGAAAAAAAAGGAATAATACACACAGTCACAGAGGCACATACTGTTTGTGAGTTCCCTCACAGGTTGGACCCCGTTTCGTACATTCCTTGGTGCACCGTAGCATTTGGCCGACGTTCACGCACCATAAACTCACTGCTCTTTATTCGTGCAAAAGTTCCCTTGAATGCGGGTGCCTATCGTAGTCTTTATCGACACTAGACTTTTCGCCTTTAACCGTGAGCTTCCTCTGCTGATACGAACTGTCTAACCGCGACGGGGCATCAGCGCACTAATCCCCTGTATCGTTTAGGTCGCATGAGTAAACAGAGTGGCACTCCGTCGACTACTTTACAACTCTAGAATGTTGGACAGGCGTGAAGACAGTGACATAATTAAACACGGAACAGACAAAGAAATGGATAATGAGTAGAATAAAAAAGTCAAAATAATAGAAAAACTCTTCCCATGCCCCTACGGCACGACTGCCATTGCCTTCCAATGTCCGATGTCGTTTGCCGAGAGAATGCATTACGAAAAAACTCGTTCGTCTTGTCTTCTGAAAAATGCTCACCACTCCGTGCATCATGCGCAGGCGCGAACACTTCCCCATGGCGAGTTTCACGTATGACCGGTTCACGGCATTGCCTTTCCTTCAATAGCTCTTGGTACAATAAGCCTTCCTGCATGAACATTCAATGCCTCCCTTCGCGCGCCTCATCACAAGCAGTCCGCAGTGAGCTCACTTCTCTTTGTTCTTTCTTCGAACTTGTCGTTGTCCGCCTCATTCCTTGAGGCATGTGCCTATGTCCGAGACCCTTCCCGCGAATCTGTTGAACCAGGCCTGTCCACTGGCACCTCATCTGTGCTCATTTCGCATTCACAATCGACTTCTGCCATGGCTTGCTCCGCTCTGACCATAGGAACGGCAAATTCTGCCGATTCCCTTTGAATTTGCATGAGCTTGTCCAAAGTGCATGGCGCGAGTAGAGCATCTACCCTTTTTCTGAGCTTATCTGTGACCGCGCACAATTCAACGACTTCAGGGCTAGCGCCTCCGTCTGGAGAATGAAGGCCCAAGGGTACGTAAACTAAGTCAGCTGAGGCTGCATGCCCGAATGGCCCTCTCAGACATACTTTTCCTACACCCTTGAGCTTCGCTCCAGTCGAAATTAGTCCATTATCACGGTAATATAGGCGCAGGAACAACACTCACAGTGACACGAGGAGACAGGACAAGCGCTCACTTCACCTTAGTGTCACTAGGCCTCCGAGCGTCGAAGTTCTTTCTGATCGCCTCCGTCGCTCTTGTGCTGTAGTCACCCTGTTCCATGACCACGAATCCTCCTTCTTTATCGGAAACCAGCAGGCACAGTTTATTCCGTTGGAAGTAGTGCCCCACCTTCCCCAGGGGATCCTTGCCACTCCTCGTAGTACGTGTACTTCCAGCCTTCATGAGCGCATCTACGCCATCCAGCATGCACTTCTCGTGCTTTTCCCTCTGGGGCATTTCGTGTTATCTGCCGGTTCAGCGAGAGCCATTCTTGTCCCTTCACGTCAGGCTGCAATGAAAACTTTGGTCTGTAAGGACGAAGATGAGGACGCATCAAAGCCCTATCGCCATCGTGTGGCTCGTACCAGATTCGCTCGCTGGCTGTGCCCTACGTGCCGACTTGACGATTGTCGCTGCTACTCGACGTCGCCAATAAAGCTCCTTCACAATTGGTGGAGGTGCTGGTTGGATAGTCCGGTTCCTGAGTTCCAGGTTTCCTACCGTACCCACCCCGCCTCCATGATGCCGGAAGACGGACCACCTCAACCACAGCCCGGTGCCTCGGTGACTACCGTGGTTTGCCCTGGCCCTCCGCGCCAGCGCAATCCACCCATATTCAGCGGTACCGAAGACCATGACGTCGAGGACTGGCTCGCTGACTACGACCGAGTGAGCATGCACAATCACTGGGACGATACCCAAAAACTGAATTACGTGTCTTTTTATTTGAGCGGTGTAGCCAGTGTGTGGCACCGAAATCATGAACGTGATCTTCCGACGTGGGCGGCCTTCAAGGCGAGCATCACGGAGGTATTCGGACGTCCCGCCGTTCGCAAGCTTCGTGCCGAGGAACGTTTGCGTGGCCGTGCGCAGCAGAGCGGTGAGACATTTACAAGTTATATAGAGGATGTCGTCGACCTCTGTAACCGCGTTGACGTAGAAATGGCTGATGCCGAGAAGATCAGGCACATTTTAAAGGGCATTGAAGATGATGCCTTCCAGATGTTGTTGGCCAAAAATCCGGCAACAGTATCGGAACTCATCAGCCTTTGCCAAAGTTTTGATGAACTGCGCAAACAGCGCGCAGCCACGCGCCAGTCTCATCCTCAGGTAACATCCCTTTCGAGCTTGACGGTGACCCCTGACACCACCTCGCTCCTGCGACAAATTAAGGAGTTCGTTCGTGAAGAAGTCGCTCGCCAGCTTTCGCTGCTGCCGCTTACTCACGGCCCATCGACTTCTCCGCTCGAACTCCCACTTCAATACATCATCAAGGAGCAGGTAGCCGACTCCATCCCGCCTTCTTTCCACCAGGCTCCGACTACTGCTCCTCTGACGTATGCCCAAGTGACATCGAGGCCTGTGCTGCCGACTTACAATCCACCTCGCCCGCCTTTGCGCCCGTCAGTATCCCCTCCCGCCGCACCTATGGTACAGAATGCGCGAACTCGAAATGCGTGGCGCACGGAAGACAATCGCCCGATTTGTTACTATTGTGGCCGTGCTGGACATGTGGCACGTCTCTGCCACCAACGCATACAACATGTGTCCAGCAATGTGCCTCCACCATGGGACACATATGCGCCGAGTTTTCAGCAACGCCGCAATTTTTTCGACCGCCGTGAATCTCCCTCTGTCACCGAACCCGCATTCGCTACTCGCCGTTCGCCTTCTCCTCGCCGCCGCTCCATTTCACCAATGCAGCGTCGGCGCAGCCCCCTGCGCCAGGAAAACTAAATATCGCAGTTCACGAGGCAAGAACTGCGGTTCCAGCGAAATACACAAGGCCTCAAAGTTGTCCGAAAAACGTTATCCACGTCGTAATAGAAGGGATATCGACGCAAGCACTTGTTGACACCGGCGCTGCTCTTTCGACGATAGACGCTCGTATTTGCCGCAGAATCGGAAAAGTGATGACACCGCTTTCTGGTATATCTCTCCGAACCGCCAACTCGCAGCACGTTGAGCCTTCTGGCGCCTGTACGGCTCGTGTCCTCATTCAGGATGTTTTATATGTCATTGAGTTTATTGTGCTGCCATCATGTTCGCATGACGTCATATTAGGTTGGAATTTCCTATCCACACATCATGCCATCATTGACTGCGCCCGTGCCGAAATCGATCTGTTTCCGTTTTCTGCCGAAATTATACGCCACGACGACCCTTGCCGCAAAATTGCCGTTTCAGAAGACACTGTTATACCGGCCTGCTCTTCCGCTCTTGTACGAGTCTCCTGCGACTCAGCGGATGGAACAGTGCTGTTCGCGCCGTCTCAACTCTTGGCACGCCGCCGCTCGCTACCACTGCCGTTCGCCCTCCTTGAATTCACCTCTGGCGCCTCCATGCTGTACGTATGCAACCCATCGGCGGAACCAATAACTTTACGTCGACGTGAAAGCTTGGGCGAAGCCCATACACTGCCTTCACATGCAATTTTCGACGCTGTGGACGACTCCGCTTCTCTTACCGCACTCGAGGCGTCGCCTGCTCCGTCGTCACCGCGTCCTTTTCAACCCTCTATTGCCAGTGACCTTACAACGACGCAGCGAGAACAACTGCTTCGCCTGCTCCACAAATTCTCTTCCTCGTTCGATTCCCAAGCCACGTCACTGGGCCGCACGACGACTGTATCGCACACTATTGACACCGGAAGCCACGCCCCTATTCGCCAGCGTCCCTACCGAGTATCGGCAAGCGAACGACGCGTTATCGATGACCAAGTGAACGATATGCTCAAATGTGGTGTCATACAGCCCTCTAGTAGCCCCTGGGCGTCGCCAGTCGTCCTGGTTCGGAAAAAAGACGGCAGTATACGATTTTGCGTCGATTATCGACGGCTCAACAAAATTACCCGGAAGGATGTATATCCATTGCCACGCATCGACGACGCGCTCGACTGTTTGCAAGGAGCGGAATTTTTTTCCTCCTTGGATCTCCGCTCCGGCTACTGGCAGGTGCCCATGTCTGACGCCGACTGTTCAAAAACTGCATTTGTAACCCCGGACGGCCTCTACGAATTCACAGTAATGCCGTTCGGGCTCTGCAATGCACCCGCCACATTTGAGCGCATGATGGACGGTATCTTGCGCGGGCTCAAATGGCATACCTGCCTTTGCTACCTCGATGACGTCGTCGTCTTTTCCCCGGATTTCCCTACCCATCTTAGCCGTTTGCAGCAAGTTTTAACCTGTCTCCGCAACGCTGGTCTCCAGCTGAACTTGAAGAAATGCCTATTTGCAGCTCGCAAACTCACAATATTAGGCCACGTTGTTTGCAAAGAAGGCATTCTTCCTGATCCTGCTAAACTTCGTGCCGTATCTGAATTCCCGAAACCCACTAAACTTAAAGCACTGCGTAGCTTCATTGGCTTATGTTCATATTTCCGACGTTTTGTTCGCAACTTCGCTACTGTGATCGCACCCCTCAACCAACTCTTACATGGCGACAATGAACTTTCCGCTTGGTCCGAAGCCTGTGATGATGCTTTTACAACTCTTCGCCGCCTACTTACGTCTCCGCCAATCTTACGACATTTTGACCAAAGTGCTCCCACAGAAATTCATACTGATGCCAGTGGTCTCGGTCTCGGTGCAGTGCTCGCACAACGTAACAACACTAATGCCGAATACGTGGTTGCTTACGCCAGCCGTGCCCTCACAAAAGCCGAGGCCAATTATTCAGTCACTGAGAAAGAGTGCCTTGCCATCGTGTGGGCTCTTCAAAAGTTCCGCCCATATCTCTACGGTAGACCTTTTGATGTAGTCACAGATCATCATGCTCTCTGCTGGTTATCTAACCTCAAGGATCCGTCGGGTCGCCTCGCTCGATGGGCCCTGAGACTGCAGGAATACGACATCCGCATCGTTTACCGCTCTGGCCGCAGGCACTCCGACGCTGATGCCCTCTCCCGCTTCCCCGTTACTCCACACGCCAACCCCTCTACCTCCGGTCACGATACTTCACCGCTTGATATCCTGGACATGGCCTCGGAGCAACAGAAGGACCCGTGGATTGTCGCCTTGCTTGATTTATTATCCAAGCCTACGGCAGCTTCGACGCCTCGAGCGCTGCGCCGACAGGCACCGCATGTCGCCATACGCGATGGGCTTTTGTACCGCCGCAACTACCACGCCGACGGCCGCACATGGCTCTTAGTAGTCCCACATCATCTCCGCAACGATTTGTGCGCCGCGTTTCACTCCGATCCCCAGTGTGGTCACGGCGGAGTGTCGAAGACATACACGCGGCTTCGCCTGCGCTATTATTGGCGCGGCATGTACAACTTTGTCCATAAATATGTACGCTCCTGCATTGCCTGCCAACGACGAAAATCTGCATCGCACCTCACCACCGCGCCTCTTCAGCCGCTTCCCTGCCCAGCTCGTCCATTTGACCGCGTCGGCATTGACTTGTATGGGCCTCTTCCTTCTACCGGCGCTGGGAACCGATGGATCGTCGTCGCAGTGGACCATCTGACACGGTACGCCGAAACCGCTGCTCTACCTGGCGCAACAGCCAATGACGTCGCCTCGTTCATTCTACACCGCTTTATTCTCCGCCACGGCGCACCTCGTGAGCTGCTAAGCGATCGAGGTCGCGTCTTCCTTTCCGATGTTCTCAAGTCACTCCTCTCTGAATGCCGAATTATTCACCGCACCTCGACCGCATACCATCCACAGACCAATGGCTTAACAGAACGATTCAACAGGACTCTTGGTGATATGCTTTCTATGTATATTGCGTCAGACCACTCCAACTGGGATCTTGTACTTCCGTTTATCACATACGCTTACAACACCGCCAAACAAGCCACTACCGGATTCTCACCTTTCTTCCTGCTTTACGGCCGCGAACCCTCGAATACCATCGACACAATTCTTCCGCTACGCCCTGACCCTGCCGACTGCTCACCTGCAACTGTAGTCGCTCAGCACGCCGAGAAATGCCGACAACTTGCTCGTTCTCTCACATCTGCTCATCAGTGTCGAGAAAAACAGCGTCATGACGTCAAACCTCCTCCCCACCCCTTCGCCATCGACTCCTTGGTGTGGTTATGGGTTCCACCTGTTGCTACTCCTGGCCAGTCGTCCAAGCTCCTTCCTAAATACCACGGTCCCTACCGTGTCGTTGCGCAAACCAGTCCCGTCAATTATGTCGTCGAACCTATATCGCCCTCTCCCGATCTTCGTCGCCGCGGAAGAGAGACTGTGCACGTTGACCGGCTCAAGCCGTACTACGATCCGCTGACTTCTTTGTAGGTCGCCAGGATGGCTCCTCTTCAATCCCGGGGGTAATTGTAAGGACGAAGATGAGGACGCATCAAAGCCCTATCGCCATCGTGTGGCTCGTACCAGATTCGCTCGCTGGCTGTGCCCTACGTGCCGACTTGACGATTGTCGCTGCTACTCGACGTCGCCAATAAAGCTCCTTCACAGGTCCTTTGTTCAGGATCTTTGCTACATCTTCAGGCACCAGCACATCCCCGACCGTCGTAACGTTCTTCTTCGGAGGGGGTGGGGGCGCACACCGCTTCACTGCTGCCATGCGTAGTTCCTGGTGCAGAATCTGTGCCCACGTGACTTCAATCATGTTGGCCATCAGTCGATCAATGGCGCGAAGCTTGGACTCAGCCACCCACCAGGAACTACGGCTTGTCTTGTCTCCTCGTGTCACTGTGAGTGTTGTTCCTGCGCCTATATTACCGTGATAATGAACATGCACCATGTAGCCCAGTATCAAGTTTTGTTAAACGAAATTAGTCCTTCTCTGAGAACCGAATTCTCTGAGATCCTGAATCCCAGCATGCCTTGAGCTTGCGTCCCGCCCTCACCAACGCAACCCACGTTAGGCGCGACATACTGGCCCTATCTGTTGCTGGAATTGTACATTCCGTTGTAGGTTCGCACGCAGGTCTCGCGATAAGTTTCTTGGGCGGGGATCGAATTTCCCTCCCTTCTGCTGCAGTTACTTTCGGCGTCGTTTGCAGGCACTGCCAACGATAATGGCCGTTCTCGCCGCAACGATAACATTGTCCCGGTTTGTCCTTCGCTTGCGGTGGCCTGTCTGCCCGGCGGCGAATAAACCTTTCCGTACTCCTCCAACTACCAGCGGCCGTTCTAACCGATCTTGTAACCCCTGTACTCTCGTCGTATTTTTTAGCCAGCTTCGCTATAGCCTGTGGTCTAAGCCACTCCGTCGTCTCCTGCTGTAGTACGTACATGCGCATGCCTTCCCTCATGAGCTGTTTGACTCGATCCGATATCAGCAACGCACGCAGCTCCTGATTTGTCCTTATCTCCCTGCTGCGGAGATAATATTTGAGCAAAATCTCGAGCCCAGTTGCAAACTACCCCCACGTCTCATCTCCTTTACGACAGGCGTCTCATCTCCTTTCCGACAGCCGTGTCCTGCACGCCTCTTCTTTTGATTATGGAATGTTACCAACTCGCTCAACTTTCTGTCCTTTTGAGAAGGCGGCGCTTGTATTCCTAGGGGGCAAGCTTAAGTTGCTGCAAGATGAGGTCGCGAACCTCCTCGTAGGAAAGGACTCGCACATCCAATTGGTTTCCTACCAATGTGCGGCATTTCTCATTCAGAAACAGCAGAATGATAGCGCCCTGCACGTCTTCGGGAATCGCACAACTCCTGAGCATGCTTTCGGCACTCCGGGACTATGCAGGCACAAGCTCATTGGACACTGGTATAGGCGACAACTCTCCCCGAGACTGATTTGCGTACCTAGCCAAGTCGCATCTGTCGCTACACCCAGTATCACTCTGCTGAGACTGAAGCTTTAATTTCTGCAGATAGATTTGAAGTTCCAAAGCTTCAATTTCCAACTATTTAATCCGCACCTGTACAGCCTAGTCAAACGTTTGCATAGAACACGCATCTAGTTTTAGGGGCGAAGCTCCTTGTGGTGGTTCGTGGGCCCAGGACTCAGTCACAGACAGCTAGGTCACAGACAAGGAGAACATTTATCGACAGGACGAGACAGCGCATACCTTTCACAGACAAACAACGCGGCACAAGCAACACAGTCTGAATGCTACGTTCAAGCAACTAAACGGCGCGTCCTGCCTGACGTGACGTCAGAGGTCCGTTGACACCACTCACGGTACCGGTGTGACAGAAGCGGCGCACGCTGACATCAGCAGGGGAGGTATGATGAGTCGTGCGCGGACACAAGCCGATCCCGAGGCACTCGCTCAGGAGCGCGTCGGGGTACGATTCATATCTGACGTGGCACCGAGGCCACGCCCTCAGCAACACTTGCGTCGAACTGCAGCATACGTGGCACCGTGGCCACGGTCTCAGCAGGCGGCTCGATCGGAACTTGCGCGGCACCGGGGCCACGCGTTCACCAGGCGGTTGTGCCGGGCAGGGGCCTTGCGCGGCACCGTGACCTCGCCCTCAGCAGATGGTTGTGCCGGACTCGAACCTGCGTGGCACCGTGACCACGAGTCGGTAGATGGTCCCGGCCACACCACTGCTCCAGCCGCTCGTACTGGCCCGCTCGCTCATCCACCGCAGGAACAGCCAGCCAGGTCGAGGACAGCTGTTCGCCACAGGAGAACGCCCGGTACGTCCCGGCTGGTCTGGTGGCACCAGCTCGGTGCGTCTGTTCCCCTGGGCCGAACGTGCCACCGCTCGGTCGCTGGTACGCTCGATCCGCCGTCGGCGTTCCGAAGCACCGAAGCCACGCGGATCACGTTTCGCGTGCTCAAGCGCGCACTCTTCGTCTTTTCCACTTCTATTTCGCCGAAAAAACACTCTCCCACTACATTTCCCCCCACCTTCAGTACGTTGTATACACACAACACGGAAGTCCCTATACATAAGAGAATAGTTCAACAACAACGCAAAGGTCCACAAATGCAAAAACAACTGCAAAATGATGACATGTTAAGGTGTGTATACAACGGTAATAAGTCAGTGCTCAGTAAATGTTGACCGAATCATACAGTCAGTAACAGCGTTGCCCATTATAACCAGAAATACACAACAGGAGACTTTCCGCTTAGTTAAGAGAAGTAAAAAACTTTCACAGTTACATGGCTATGCACACAAAATGTCCATGCAACAGTCCAGAAGTCAACACCAAGAGAGCGTCCAGTTATTATAGCGCGTTCACGTGATCGCGTCCCACACAAGACGTAGGACACTTCTCATGTGCTCAGCGACAAGCACATGGGACGCTTCGAGCTTAATACATAGATACGCGTCGCGACTGCTAATCAGCACATCACTGGCGCACAGCTCAGGCATCTTAGCATCCAGAGGCTGAATCCCTCTAGTGAGTGGTTTAAGGGGCGCCTCGCGACCTTCACTTGAAACGCTACAGAGTTTGAGCTGTCCTTCAACAGGCGTTATGGTGCATTCATAGAGGCTGTTGATCTTTCGGTTACGGCCATTCCGCCGGCTTACGCAGCGTACTGCTTGTTTAACATCAGACTCTACTGTGCCCGGCTTGATCAGCTCTTGCCCATTCGCTTCAGCTACTCTGGAACAGACCAGAGCTGTACTGTCCTGGGTACCCTGCATCCCTCCATTTATGAGAGGGTCGGTCAAATTGTCATGGACCGTGCCTATGACATCTGTAATCGCTGTCAGCGGCACACCAGAATAGTGGCCGACAAACGCCTCAGAGATTTCTACACGACATTGGGAGTCATTATCTAGAGGTTGTTCAACCTCCTCAAAAGTGTTTGGCCTCCCAGAGGCTCTGCAAGACAGCTGGTCTTCTATGGAACGTCCATGTACCTCTTTCTCGGACTTGCAATGTGTTTCATAGGACATATGCAAGCTACAGTTATTTCCTCGGCTTGCTACCTCCCTACAATCCTCTATACTAGGATTTAGCAGCACCTCTGGCGGAATACTAAAGTGACGCACATGATCGCCACTCAAAACATGTTCATTCACGTAAGGAATGCTACTGTCGAAAATCCCCTGCACCGGCTCATTAGAGTTCCCTCCCGACGACTGTTCGCGCCTCTGTGTTTGCAAGTTTATATCTTGAGCCTCTGCCACCTGAAGATTTAGCCAAAGCGTTCTTTTCTTCAGTTCCTCTAGTTCCTCATGTTTCTTTATCATTTCATTTTCTTTCTCTTTCATCTGCCTTTCATACTCTATCTGCTCAAGTTCCTTCGCTAGTTCTACAGCCAAGCGTTCTTCGACCCAAACCTTCAGACCTGCACCCTCAAGACCAATGCGTCTTCCCAACTCTTCTAAATCACGCCGTGAGTCCCATGCGCTCATGCTAGATCCTCGTTTTTCACCAGTAGCACTTGACTTTAGCCTGCTTTCCCTCTCCTGAAGTTGAACCTTCAGTTCTAGAATGTTCAGATGCTGTTCTAGTAGCTTCTGTTGCCACTCTGCGTTTTCTTTCGCGAATTCGCGTTCTTTATCCTCTTCCTCGCGAGCTTGAGCGCATTCTCGCTCCACCCACTCTCTGAGCGCATCTTTCTCTAATCCTAACTGTCGCCCAAGTTCGACAAGTCTCTCCTTCTCCATGACTCAGGCTGTGTCTGAGCAATGGCTTCAGATCTTAATAAGCCATCCTGGCAGAAGGCTCGCCGATTGTGGTGGTTCGTGGGCCCAGGACTCAGACACAGACAGCTAGGTCACAGACAAGGAGAACATTTATCGACAGGACGAGACAGCGCATACCTTTCACAGACAAACAACGCGGCACAAGCAACACAGTCTGAATGCTACGTTCAAGCAACTAAACGGCGCGTCCTGCCTGACGTGACGTCAGAGGTCCGTTGACACCACTCACGGTACCGGTGTGACAGAAGCGGCGCACGCTGACATCAGCAGGGGAGGTATGATGAGTCGTGCGCGGACACAAGCCGATCCCGAGGCACTCGCTCAGGAGCGCGTCGGGGTACGATTCATATCTGACGTGGCACCGAGGCCACGCCCTCAGCAACACTTGCGTCGAACTGCAGCATACGTGACCCCGTGGCCACGCTCTCAGCAGGCGGCTCGATCGGAACTTGCGCGGCACAGGGGCCACGCGTTCACCAGGCGGTTGTGCCGGGCAGGGGCCTTGCGCGGCACCGTGACCACGCCCTCAGCAGATGGTTGTGCCGGACTCGAACCTGCGTGGCACCGTGACCACGAGTCGGTAGATGGTCCCGGCCACACCACTGCTCCAGCCGCTCGTACTGGCCCGCTCGCTCATCCACCGCAGGAACAGCCAGCCAGGTCGAGGACAGCTGTTCGCCACAGGAGAACGCCCGGTACGTCCCGGCTGGTCTGGTGGCACCAGCTCGGTGCGTCTGTTCCCCTGGGCCGAACGTGCCACCGCTTGGTCGCTGGTACGCTCGATCCGCCGTCGGCGTTCCGAAGCAACGAAGCCACGCGGATCACGTTTCGCGTGCTCAAGCGCGCACTCTTCGTCTTTTCCACTTGTATTTCGCCGAAAGAACACTCTCCCACTACATTCCTCTTAGTCTAACCTTGTCCTGTGTCAGGCGTCAGGAGTAACCGGCAGTATCTCCTGGGAGGCAAGCGCTCTCCCTCGGCGCGTGCCTCTCTCTCTCCCTCACTCTTCCATATGCTGTCTTGTGAGAGAGAGAGAGCGAAAGGCGCGCGTTGATGGAAACGCTCTTTCTTAGATGAACGCTCTACCAGCTCGCAAAGGAGAACGCGCCCTCACCCGCGAGAGAACGTTGGCGCAGGCAGCGTCTCCTAGCGAGTTTCTTGATTGAGAAATATCGACTGCTCGCGTTGGAGAACCGTTCACCGGCCACCCATATATATATATATATATAGGACACTGGTGTCCTATATATATATATATATATATATATATATATATATATATATATATATATATATATATATATATATATATAGGCACTGGATCTTGACTGGCAATGAAGTGCCGGTGGGAGATTTCACTTGTGCATAGTTGAACCATAAGGATTCGTAGCGTGCGCATTAACTAAATTAATCCGGAACTCGGCATGATCTACGATGAACCTCCCGAGCTTCGCCCACTCATCATCATTCACTCTGTGGATATGCTGTAATTTTTTCACTATCCGCTGATGCCCCCTCGCAATTCAAATCTAGATCCTCAAAGTTATCTCCTCCCCTCTGACTCCTGGTCACTCTAGTGTTTGCCATGGTGCACCCGGAGAAAACAGAACAGCGACCCACCTGTGGTAGTCGATGCGTCGTGTCACGCTACTCCCACGTCGTTTCGTGGCGGAGACTTCAGTCGGTAGGCAAGGGCAGCTGTTCTCCGATGTCCCGGGTTGCAGCCACGCTGGTTTGGGCTTTACCAAGTGGGCTGGAAGCACGCTGCACAGTCCAATGTCTCTCTCGCCCCACCCACTGCTCGGGTGATCGTCAGGAGCACTGGATGGATCGCGCATCTTCAGTCGTGCCATGGTGATCTACCTACGGATGTCTTCACCCCTTACGTAGATTGCCCATGGATGCAGGTTGTCTCCCCGTTCTCCAGAAATCTGCCGCGGAATCCTGTCGACTGCGCCAGTTAATTTTTGTGATGGTCTCCTCCCATGATGGTTCCGAAGACCGCGGCGACACGTTCAAGGACGGAGTCTGGGCCAAGATGTCCTCGCAGCAAAGCAGTAAAGTTTATTTAAACCACACAGTATTTACAAAACTTGGCCGGGGCGGCCAGTACTGTCAGCACACATCACAACAACACAACTGGGCTCAAATCACACCAAGCAGTTCGTTCCGAGCCCTTTACGCTTGCACTCAAACGTGCACAACCACCAAGCTCTCAAACCTCATCATATCTTGTCAGAGGCAGCGCCAAGCTCGACCTCTGACCACCTTGCCGCATCTGCGACCCGCAATAGCGCTACGTACTCTCTTCTCTCCTCCCTCCTCTCTTCTCTGTTCTCCATTAAATACACCTGATCGCTTCTGCAAGCGCCTTCTTGGACCAACCCACATGCAGCACTTCACCAATAAAACCCCTGTTCACTCTCTCCACGAGAGCCTATGGTTACGCCTTCGCGTTCCCACACCTCGACCCGAAAGCTTCAATTTGAGTCTCTTGTCGTAGCATTGCTTACCGGTCAGTGGCGAGCTCGTTTGCCGCCTCTATTTTCTGCAGACAAGACCCACTTTCAGCGACATGTAGTGACGACTCAACTGCGTCTGCTGATTAGAAACAGCCGCGTTAGAAAAAGCATATTGGCCCTAGACCTGGCGAAAGCGTTCGACACTCTGAAACACGAATTTCTGCTGGAAAAGATCTCAGTGTTGGGACTCGGCCAAAAATTCCGCCCCTACATAGGTTCCTTTCTCAGAGGCAGGATGGCCACGATCAAAATAGGACAAGCCAAGTCCGACAGGTATACGCTAGGCGCGAAGGGCACATCGCAAGGGGCGGTGCTCTCTCCGCTCTTATTCAATTTGACAAAGGACGGGGTCTCGGACCGGCTGATGAGAGTGACCAACGTCAATCACGCCCTGTTCGCAGACGACGTAACGGTGTGGTGCACGGGAGGGTCCGACGCGGTAGTCGAGTGGGCACTACAAGAGGCGTTGGACACAACGGAGAAATGCATGAAGGAACGAGCAAATTACAACTGTTGCTCTACAGGCCTTCGAAACAGGACATGAGGAATTTGACCTCATTTGATCAAATCAGAATCAAACTACACGCGAGTGCTGGCCAGCCGATCCCTAGAGTGGACACTATAAAAGTCCTAGGGCTGCTAATTTAGGCCAAAGGCGGTAACACGAAAACCTTAGTGAAACTGACGTACAAAACTGAGAACATGCTCCGGTTCCTCCAAGCTCATGGGAGGGCTGAGCCAGAGCAAGCTCGTGAGACTTTACCACGCCTTTCTCGTGAGTCACATATATCACGGCCAAGGCAGAGGTCCTGAGGCTGTCGACAACCAGTGCCGGCAGGCGCATCCTTGAATTGACAGGCATAAATGCAGAGACAGAGTGCAACGCACGCGAGGTCGCGCTCAGCGCAGTGGTCAGGGGCATTTTAACGTGATAGCGTTAGAGAGCTCGTTCCGCAGAAATACCACCGTCGGTGTCGGTGCCTCCCCACGTCTCGTGCGTGAGCGAAAAATCATCCGTGAGTGAAAGATCATCCGTGAGCTAAAAATAACAGCTCCAGAAATGCACAACTATGTCCATCTAGCGGAAGACATCTCAAGCACTGTCTCGACTACCATGGCCTTCGAGACCATGAGCGCGCCCGCCATCTCCGACGTCATGACACTACAGCAGAGCCTATAGACCTATTCCACCGGGCCTACGTCACGCAGATGCGGTGGCGCTGTCGTCGGGAGTTTTGGTTTCGCATGGTAGGCATCCGCCGGCGCGCCTACCGTAGCAGCCGCTGCGTTTTCGCTGGTGCGGGCGCTTCTCACCGCCGTGAAATGAAGAAAAAAGTGTTCACCGATGACCTGTGCCGTGGGTTAGTTGCTCAGCAACGCGCAAGATATGTGCGATAGGTTTTTATCGGTTTCCTGCTTATTTCTGTCTTAAGGAAAGGGACGAACCTGTAATGCCGGCTGTTTGGCGCATCGGTTATGCGCCAAACATTTTCGTCACGACTAAGCATATGTGTAATTATTTAGCGTTAGTGCGGCTTGTTTCATTTGAGAGAAATAGCATTGTCACAAGTTTGTCAAGTGTAATGATCGACACCATGTTTCTTGGCATAAAGAAAGTGCGGACACAGAGCGATCACGCTTACTGCAAAGCGCACACGACGTTAGCTTAGCTCGATGTGTAGAAGTAATCGCGGTCGCCGTGTATTAGTGAAGTGGGGAAGCTATAAATACGTCATAAGAATTTCATTCACTCAAATGAGACAAATATATAAGAGCTTAATTCACGTAGCCGTGAGCGGAAGGACGATTACAGCGACGCTTTTGCAAATAGCTTGCGGCTGCGATACCATACACACGAGAAGTGTCTTTGGCAATGCTGTAGTGGTTATGATGCGCTTTAAATTGTTCTTTTTTTTCGATTGCCAGACTGCTCGAATTATTAACTACACGCTTGGAATTTGCCGCGTCGTTACAGGAATTCACGCCTTCACGATCGGAACTGAGCGTATGGGCAGGAGCCGCAAGCCGCGGTTATGCGCCTTGCTGGCGGTTATTTGAGGGCCTTGTCCTTGGCACGTTATTGTTTTTTCTTGTGTGTGTGCGTTATCACAGCCGTATTTACATAGGTTAGAGCGTCACCAATATCGCATGCTTGAGTACCTATTCCGTTACATTTGTTTTTGCGCAAGGATTTCGTGTAGGGATTAGAGGCTTTAGTCCGAAACAGTATTTTAGCTGAGGCATCTTCAAGTCGTATTTAAACAAGTCTCGCTGTTGCAAGTGGTTCATCCTTGCGTTAGTTACCGAATTAAAGCATACGCATGAAGCGATGCCGACGTGATAGCTCGCGATCATTCGCATCATGTGGCAAGGTGCTTATCCTTTCAATCAGTTTCTCACATCTTGTCATAGTTGGGCGTCGGCACATTCTTTTCCACATTCATTGAACGCTTCCTACAGCGCTAACGCGACTTCATCTCACGCGGCTGCTCCTCGCAAACTGTTGTAAACACGCCGTCGGCGCTCCGACGCCCCGTGCTCGGAGGCAGCTTTCGCACACGCTTCGCCGGCGGCGGTGGCGCGACCGTGCGGGGCCGCGGCAAGCGGTGGGCGGGGCCTCCGCGCCGCGACGTCGACACAAGCCCCTGTTATATCGCCGGTGCCTACCACTGTTTACCAACATGGAATAGGTCTATAGTCGGGTACAATTTTAGAAGACAGGAGAGGCCCCGCCCAGATTACCGAAGCACAGCAGCCAATTGCCCCTCCGTGACTAAAGAAATAGTCTCGCTCAAAAAATTGTGACTGCTTCTAAAACGCGTATTTATGGGTATAAATAAGATTTGCGTATCTTCACGAGTGCTTTGGTAAAACCGTCATGATGAAAATGGCACAGCACATGCCGGATCGCGAGAGAAAAATAACTCCGCGCCATCTGCAACGGTGTGCATCGTCTACTACGGAGGAAGATCGGCGGGCCCGGGCGTGTACGACGAGAAACGCAGGGGCACAGTACACAGACACACCCGCCGCTCACAGTAGTTGGCAAACTCTCCTCGTTGTAACTTCACTTAGGAGCAAAACAAGATACCATGGAACAAACACGCACGCTGTTTGTTTGCAGCGGTATGTCGCCGCGGGATCCTGTTTCCAGACGAAACGCAGCGCAGCGTCTCCAATGTTCGCTGCAAACTCCCTTCGCCGGCTCACACCTCAGAAAAAAAAACGCACGCGGCACAAATTGTGCATCATAAGCTCACAATAATATTTCCGGCACGACAGACCACCACAAACAATTCGAATTCACTCTGGCGAAGGGAGACGCACACAAGTGACGCGGCTCGGCCCCGTTCGAAGCGAGGGCGGCCATGTTAGGCATGTTCTCCGGCTGGGTCATGATGTCACCTGAAATTCGCCCCTACTGGTGGATGCTTGTGTGCACCCGCCTTTCAGTGGAAAATGCCGCTGCCTTCTAAAGTTGTACCCGACTATAGGAGAGGGAACATATCAAGCAAACGGCCAATATTACATAATGTGCTGCCATCTGTGAGACATTGTGAAAAACAGGTCTCGACTACAGCAAAGCATATATGGTTTCGCCGTTCTAGCACAGGCAAGTGGCCACACTACACAGTCTTGCTCATCGATGAGTGCCGGCGGGACACTCATGTCAAGTAGTGTTCCACAACCAACGAGCCAGAACGATGCTAACGTTCAAGCACGTGTAACTGGGTGCACTACCCAGACTACTTTATCGAAAGAGGGAAGTGGCCAAACTACACAGTCCTGTTCATCGGCGTCTACTGGTGAGACTTCTCGTCAACTAGTCAACGAATAAACCAGAACGACGCGGACTTTCAAGCACAAGCAGCTGGGTGCGCTACACAGTCTACCTTATCTGCGACACTTCATGCAGCAGCTGTGTCAGGTGTTGCTCGACGACGAGGGAGGCCACGCATGACCGAGGCGCAAAAGGTAGAGAGCAAAGCACGGCATGCTGAGGCTATGCTGTGTGTGTGTAACAACACACATAATAAGTATGCACCAAGTGGCATGCTAGGCTATGTTGTGTGTTGTAGGGGTTACTTCTAATAACTACTACTGCTAGCAGCGGTATCGCCGCTAGCAACCCCCTTGCAGTGGGTTCGAGCACTCAACGAGCAGAGAATGAGGTCGTCGCGTCCGCGCGCTCGCTATCTCAGCCATGCACCGCCGCGCTGCCGCGCGCTTCGGCCCGCGGCCCGACTCGAGGCAGGGCAGCACGAACCGTCGCACGCGGCGAAGGAGGAGAACATTAGGCGCAACTCCGAGCATGGTAGTTTAATGAACAGTTAAATGAAACAAGCACAACAAGTAAAACAAGGCCGAATGTAAGATCTAATGAAATACGAAGGGTTACAATAACGATTAACACGCGAACACGATAACACAAACAAAGGACAGTAACAAAGAACAACACGCGAACACAGAATAACACACAGAAACACACAAAACCATGCATGAGAGAAGCACCTAACCCCGGCCAGCGCACCCGCGACCGCGCCCCAAGAAAAGGAAGATAGAAAGAAAGGAATATACGTAGATGGGCGCAGATCGCCGGCCGCTGCCGTGGGTCGCTGGAGCCCGAGACGACGCGCGGTCCGGGCAACGAGGCCTCGTTGCCCGGAGAGCCGCAAAAGCACGTACGCACCGCCCCGAGACCCAGCGTGTTCTCCCGAGGCATCTCTAAAACCAGAACCGCCAGAACGCGCAAACGTCAGAAATTCGTGCTGCCCAATGGCAGCCTAGTTAAAGCCACATGGAGCGAGGCGGCCAGCCCTCCACAGTGGTGGGTCGCCGCCGCGTCCAGCTGGGAGAGGAGGATGCGAGCACATTCCTAGCAAAACATGGCGTCGCGCGGGACCAGGTCCCACAGTGTGTGTAACAACAGACATTAATAAGTATGCACTAAGTGGTTGAAGAGCACACTAGGGGCCAGATTTCGCTATCGCGTTCAACTCTTAAAGGCGAAGCTTAAGGGTCCCCCCCAATTTTTTCAAAGTAGAACCGCTGCCGCGAAACGTCCAACCGCAATTCAATAAAGGGCGCCGAAAGGCGAGGGCCGGAACATTACTGAAAGCTACCGCCAACAGCCCAGCACTGGCGGCATTTGTTGACGGGGCCCAGTACTGACGGAGCGACCGGTAAGTGACCATCTCGGTAGCCTGGGACGGAACCGTCATTAACGCGACATCAGTCAAGGGAGTAAAGGCCGAAGTGGCCGAACAGGTGGCAATAGCCTTGGCGATGACGGACTCCCGAACGTCCTTATGTTTACACGCATTTCGACCTGCGGCCAGAGCATTCAGCTCGGGCGCTATATCGCGGGAAGCGATGGCCGTTCTTGCCAAAGAGGAAGCCGCCGGTCATCACACTGTCAAGTGGTTTCCGGGCCACATGGGGGCCGACGTGCACCGAGACTTTCCGAATGCCAACGAGCTGGCACTCGACCGCGCGCGAGGACTCACGCACCGCGGCGACCGTGGCGAGCAAAGTGGCGGGGAGGGAGGGGAGCACCGAGACCCGCTGCTTACCTTCAACGAAATAGCGACGCACTACCAGCTGTCAAGGAGGGCCTTTCCGCTCCCCCACGCTAAACTCAGTAGACCACACTCGTCGATATTGTGAATGCCCCAGACAGGGTCGCTGCCTTCGAGAGGCAGACTGAGACTTTATTCACCAGACAGAGCCACACTGTCCGGATTGCGGCGAACCGTACTGTTCGCTATCGCATATGCTTTGGCAATGTCCCGCGTTAGGCGGCACCGAGATGAGCCCAGAAGACTGGGGAGACGTGCTGCGAAGCGGCGACCACGAGACACAATTCCCGGCCGTCCAGAGCGCTCACGAAAGGGCAGAGGCTCAGGGGCTTCCCGACCCAACGCGACCCCTGTCGACGGCTAAACCAAGAGTGGGTGGGGAGGGGCTCCTCTGGACTCAATAAAGTTATTTCCTCCTCCTCCTTTTTCAGCCCACCGTTGAGACGTGCATCGCCGCACGTCCATAACCGCAGGTGCATTGCCTGACGTTCCAAGGTTTTACGCCACTATGCATATAGGTGGCGGATCAGCATGGGCAGTGGGGCGCCGGCTGGAAAAGTTTCGGGGGGGGGGGGGGGGGCTTCAGCCCGGTCAGCCCATGCCTGCCTACGCCACTGCTCTCAAGGCCCTGCATTCAAAATCGGAGCAAAAAAGCTTTTGTTGGTGATATCTTGCATGCTCTCTCACGCGCAAGTCCAGGTTACTTAATTCGTTTTTGCTGGGTCCCAAGTCACGTGGGGATACCAGGAAACGAAAAGGCTGATGAATGTGCTGCAAATGCAAAACGGGACACTATATCGAAAATAAGGATACCTTTTAATGATGCACTGCATACTATTTGAAAGTCTCTGACGCATAAATGGCAATGTCAGTGGAATGAGAAAGATAGTAACAAACTGCACCTCGTTAAGCCTTTGCCGGTTGAATGGAAAACATACTATCACCAAGAGCGCTTCATAGAGGTAATACTAGCCAGACTACGCATAAGGCACACGCACCTCACACAATTACCTACTTACAAAGGAAAGACAGCCAGTGTGTGACAAGTGCCAAGAAGCCCTTACAGTACTACATATACTGATTACATGCCCACATATAGGAAGACAACGTCAAAAACACTTCCACGACTTATACACACCGCATGCAGCACTACACCTCAGTGCCATTTTAGGAGATAATCCACTGACTTCTTTTTATTTATTTTTGTTACCTTCAAGCGCCGAAGCATTATAGAGGGTAGCCGGTGACAAGATATCAAACATAGAAAACAATGAAACAAAACGTGCTATATATGCAAGAATCAAGACTAAAGCAAATAATACCTCTACTCGATGAAACACCACAAAGCTAAAACGTAAGAAATATAATATAAAGGAAATGAACACAGTGAATGGGGCGAAATTACACAGTACCCGCGGCAAAATATAAACGAGAATATAAATGCAAAGAAAAAAAAAAGAAACGCGGGCATCCTGACACGCGTAGAAAGAAAGTTCGAGGGAGGGAGAATAGATCAGATCACTACGGAGAGTTATCGCGAAGCAGGTGGGCAGATAAAGAACGACAAAAGAGGGAGTGATCAGAAATAAAAAAATCACAGCATATTCACGGGGTGAATGATGATGAGTGGGGCGAAGCTCCGGAAGGAATCATCGGTAAACCGTGAAACTCTTCCGTGCAATTCGCCCCACAATTAAAAGTGAAACACTTGAGTAAATGTCATCAAACTATTATAACATCTCGCATCTTTCATAATCAACTACAAGTACCGCCATCCAGTTTTATAATATCTCGCGCATGCTACGAATCCTCACGGTTCAACTATGCACAATGCACAAGTGAAATCTCCCACCGGCACTTCATTGCAAGTCAAGATGCAGTGCATATATATATATATATATATATATATATATATATATATATATATATATATGGGTTGCCGGCGAACGCTTCTCCAACGCGAGCAGTCGGTATTTCTCAATCAAGAAACTCGCTAGGAGACGCTGCCTGCGCCAACGTTGTCTCTCGCGGGCGAGCGCGTGCCGGGAGCCACGCGGTCGCCTTCGGCGCGTGCGTGCCTCCCGGCAGGCACGCGCCGGTGGCTACCTACTACTACTACTACTACTACTACATACATCGGGGACGCACGACCCACGCCTTAAGGAGCTTCGCCCCTAAAATGATGTCACCCGGTAGCTGATTCCAAGCGTTCGATGTGACCGGTATGAAGGAGCAAGAAAATATGATGGTGTTGCGAAAAGTACCTTTAACCTTGTGGTTGTGAGCAATCCGAGATGAATGATAAGTGAGAGGGGTAATGAGCTCACTACATAGTGATGGATGATGGCCGACCTAAGAGACAAGCGTGGAAGTACTTGCGACGTAGTGATAAAGGTGGCAGTGACAAACGGCGCTTCATTGCTATTAGGCTTGATGTACGGTGATAATCAGAGAGAATAAAACGTGCAGGGTTATGTTGAATTAATTCAAGAGATGTAATTAAGTTTTCGTGGTGGGGATTCCAGATAGCAGCAGCGTATTCTGATTTCGAGCGCACAAGAGCTTTATAAAGAAGCAACTTGAGGGAAGGCGGAGTTTTGCTAAAATTACGAGGTATGTATCCAAATGTACGGTTAGCGTGACATTAATATGGGCATTCCATGTTGGATTGATAGAGATGGTAAGGCGGGTGCCGGTATGACGACACATTTTCAAGATAAACATCACGGAGTTTGTATGTTGAGGAGCTGTTGTACTGGCGACAAACAGTCATTAGCTTGCTTCTTTAGGGATTTGCTCCGCCACGGTGGTCTAGTGGCTAAGGTACTGGGCTGCTAATCCGAGGGCCGCGGGATCGAATCCCGGCCGCGGCGGCCTCATTTCGATGGAGGCGAAATGTTGAGGCCCGTGTGCTGTGCGATGTCAGTGCACGTTAAAGAACCCCAGGTGGTCGAAATTTCCGGAGCCCTCCACTACGGCGTCTCTCATAATCAGAACTGGTTCTGGGACGTAAAACCCCACAAAAACAACAAAATCTTTAGGGATTTAATTTCATAAGCCATTTATCGCACCAATTCATAATATTATTAAAGTCTGCCTGTTTGATGTGTTAATCGTCATCGGTGCGTATTTCCCTGTAAAGCACAGTCTTCGGCATACAAATGGGGAGAAGAAGAGACGCAAGTCATTAATATAATAACAGCAGTGGGCCGAAAACTGAGTCCTGTGGTACACCCGACGTTACGCTTATTTCCGGTGAACGATGACCGTTAACAGTGACGCACTGAAGACGGTTTGTTGGGACGCAATAGAGCCGTGCCGAGAGAAAGGTTACGCATTAGTAGAGCGTGATTGACTTTTTCAAGTGCTTTCGAAAAGTCCAAAAAAATTCAGTCAATGCGCTGCTGTTTAGCTAGAATAGTGTGTAAATGGTGAGTGGAAAGAAGCAACTGGATTTCGCAGGAAAACGTAAGCATGAAGCCGTGTTGGGCCGATGTAAAAAATGAATTGGATTCTAAAAATTTAGCTATATATGAGTGTAGTACATGTTCCATTAGTTTAGACGGTATGCTTGTAAGTGAAATGGGCCGATAGTTAAGAGCGGAGTGTTTATTACCGCATCTGTGTATGGGCAGAACCTTACCGACCTTCCAGTCCAGTGGCAAGGTTGCTTAGGGCTGCTGGAAAGTCTTGCACAGGAATAGAGACGAATACGCGCCTGTGTGTTTCAGAAACTTTTAGTTGATATTGTCAGTCGCACATGATGACGATGTTTTTAAGGTGTCAATTAACTTCACAATTCCGGCAGAATGAAATTTGATAGGAAACGTTGAGCAGTAGTCACGGCACACAACTGTGTCAACAGGTACGACAGTGTTTCCCGAGAAATTGGCCGAAAAAAATATTGTTAAATAACGTGGCGCATTCAGATCCTGGTAGCGGTTCACCAGAGTCATCGTTGACTGATAAGTCCGCATTTTGATTACAATTGATCACATTGCAAAATTGCCGGGTGTTCCTTGATTAAAGTTCGGGCGTTTCGAAACGATTTTTAGCAGCACATACAGCTTCACTGTAATCTGCATCAGCATTGTGATACGCTACCCAGCGATCTGTAGTATTTTGCAAGTTGGCTGCGGGGAAAAGGCGCTTTTTGGTGCCAGACAAATGTTTGAGATGCGTGTTATACCACGGCCTTTTTGGGTGTTGTACCGGATGCATCGAAGGGGAACGTGGGCATTGGTGAGACCACGTGACTAGGTTTCTAAAGACATCCCTGATTTCCTCTACATTTCGCGTATCAAAATTGCGGCAAACTGTGCCTAAATATGCACACATATCTTGGTTAATGGCGTCAAAACCTGCATTGCGATAGTCCCCGATATATTTGTGTTCCTTAGTTCCACGTGAAAAAGAAATGGTGATGTCGAAATGTAACACCAAAGGGTCGCTCAGAGCAGGAAGATTGGGGATATGTAGTCCGGATGTGTTGCCATTACTAGGTCTAATGTATTAGACGATTCATTAGTTATTCTTGCTGATTTCATTGCAAACTGGGGGAAGTTTAACAATGACAAAAATCTTATAACTGTTGAGATTGTGGTGAAAAAGGGTCGAGCAGAGGAACACCAGTGTGCCAGCTGATGTTAGGAAAATTCAGGTCACCAAAAGGAAACATAGGTGACGAAGGAGCGACGACATAGCCGAGAACGTCATGCAGTTCATCGACGAATGACGATACATAGTTTGGAGGACGACAGCATACGCCTAGTATAATATTCGTTTATTTACTTGAAATACCAACCCAGAGAGTTTCTAGGGCGGACACAACTTCTTTTTGAAAGAGGAAATTGTTTGAGATACGGCTGTCAATACGCCACCACCCTCAAGGACATGATGAAGCCGCCACTAGAAAAACACGCACACTGTCGCTGTTTTTCTGGCTTTTGTGTGCGTGTTTTTCTAGTGGCGGCTTCATTATGTCCTTAAGTAAATACCAACCGGCGAACAGCATTGTTAAAAGCCACCACCCTGTGTACCTTCTCTAACGCAGCGATACACGCCATAAGTGATGTCAGTCTGGAACATTTCTGTATTTTCCACAGTTAAGCCACGACTCTGTTAATATTTAATTTGCCTCAATTGGGGCACAATGAGTTAAGCTTGATCCGGTGTTTCATAATTCTCCTTATGTTGGAAAAAAGAACGGGGACTCTGAAAAGAGCAGCCGCGTGATCACCCCACCTCCGGATAATTGTGAGAATGATTGGAATGCGCAGAATGCGTATTATTTCTGCGGTTACGAGTACCAAAAGCGGCTCCATTTCGACTACCATATGCCTTGTTCTCGGTGAGACTGTCGTTTGGAGCGGAAACTGTAGTCTTACAAGTTTGCTTCTTTAGTATACCATCAGTTTCATGGTTATAAATATGACAAGTGTTACCCACGTACAGCTTACAATGCCGAAATGAGGAGGTTGGCGATTCGGGCATTGTGTTTGCAAACTCAGTTTCTTCCGGACAAATCGTGTGGGTAGTGGAAAAACTTCTGCGACGGTAACATTAATGCCTTTAAGCTTTGCTCGCTGAAAAAGAACTTGTTACCGCAGCTTAAAACGACTAAACTTTGCAATGACAGGTCAATTAATTTTTCGTATTGGTCTACTCTCTCGATGGTTTCGATGACCGCGGCGACACGTTGAAGGACGGAGTGTGGGCCAAGATGTCCTCACAGCAAAACAGGTACGTTTACATACACCGTACAGTATTTACCAAACTTGGCCGGGGCGGCCAGTACTGTCAGCAGACATCACAACTCAACTGAGCTCAAACCACAACAAGCGGTTCGTTCCGAGCCCTCAACGTTTGCATCAGACGTGAATGAGCACCAAGCTTTAAAACATCTCGTCACAGGTAGTGCCAAGCTCGGCCTCTGACCACCTTGCCGCGTCTGCGGCCCGAGTAGCGCTAAGCTCTTCTCCTCTCTTATCTGTTCTCGGTTAAATACATTGGATCGCTTCTGCGACCGCCTTCTGGACCAACCCATATACATCACTTCACCAATAAAACCCGCGTTCACTCTCTCCATGAGAGCATATGGTCATGCCTTCGCGTTCCCAGACTTCAAACCGCTCGCTGGACCGAGCTTCTCCGAAAGATAGCACCGTTCACTAATCCTGTAATGACTTAGCATAACTTTGCAGCAGGGCAAACTTGCCATTCTTTTCACCTGGCGGCATGCATCCAAGCCGCAGCTTAAACAGGACTGCCTGGCAGGTGTACTATCATAGAGAGCATTTCCGTGCCTTTCCACGGTGCTGTCAATCTCCGCCGAACGGGCAACCCCTTGGCTACAGTTCGACTGCACAGAAAGGTCAAAGGATAACTTAAAACAGCGAGCCCCCGCTTTTCATGTAAGTGACTCTGCCCCTTTTGTTCCTTTCGCAGATGCCGCGTTTCCTCTGAAACCCTTACAAAAATGCTTATAGAGATTTAATTCAAGCTGTATTGAGTTTCCTCCATAAGATGTATTGTGTACAAATTAAATTCCTATCGACTTTTCCTATTGAAAATCATAATCAGATTGGCCACCGTGTCTCAATTGGAAGTCTCCTTTTGCGTTCCAATTAAGCGTATTTTGAGTCAGTCAAAAGGACCTATTGACCTGCAAAGCCGTAAAAGCCGTAAGCGCGCGCGTGCCGTGCGCTCGCTTTTCCTTGCGTTGTGAGCACCTATATAGGCAATATAGTTGCTGGAAATATGTAAAAATATATTTGTTAATGCGCAAGCCTCATAGATGCCATTGGAAGGCGTCCGTAAACTACCTCGGCGTGGACGCGAACGGTGCGGTGCATTAGTCACCATAAATATAGTTTTCCAAGAAGCCAACAAATGCATGCCTGCAGCCTGTAATAAATCACACTTTATTCCCAAACCTTAATTAACAATTCATCAGTGATTGTAGATGGGTTTATTCCCTATGGTACTCCAATGTGCCACCTTCTAGTACTCGTACTCAATAACATGGCTGGAGTCGAACCCAAAATATTTCTTCTATAAGGTGGATTAAAGGACTAGGTCTGGTTAGGGTGTACTTGCGTGGCTTAGAGCTGATTAAGGCGCATTAGGATGGATTAACACAGACTAAGGTGCATTAAGGTGGACCATGGCATATTACAGATCGGATTATGCAGACCTAGATTAGGGTGAATTAAGCATTAGAGCAGGTTAGGGTTGACTAAGGTAAATGAGTTTCGAATGAAATCATTAAGTCTGTAATGTGTGGCTTAATTTGGCGTAACTTAATAATCTGAGCTAATTAGAACTTGACTTAGTTTTAACTTAATTAGCCAGGACCTATTTAGTGCTACGCTAATTAAACTCAGTCTAATTAACTTGTACCTAATGGTACATTGTTTAATACGATGGTCTTCATTAGCCATGATATAATTATGCTTGGGGTAATTAGTCATATCTTAAATATACATGGCCTAATTAGTACAGGCCTACTTACGCTGTTCTTTCACGTATTATCTTGATTAGGCCTGATTTAATCAGTGTTAGCCTAATTAGTCCTGAAATGCTTAGTCTCAACTTAATGAGGCTTGATCTTGAAGTCTTAGCATAATTTACCTTTGATTAATAAGTGCTAGCTTAGGTTCGACTTAAGTAGTAATAACCTAGCTATGCGCGATTTAATTAGTACTATTTAATTAAACACGGTCTAATCAGAAGCTTGCTTACACTATATTTGTTCATATCAGCTAAATTAGGCTTCGCATAATTAGGTTTACCTTAATTAGACATTGTTTATTAGTATCATGGCTTAATTAATTATAAATCACTAGTATACGCTTAATTAGGTGTGACTTACTTGTCATAGCTCAATTCAGGTTGAATTAGTTCAGTTTGGCTTGGTTTGGCTTAGTTGGATTAGTCCTGTCTGAACTAGGCTTCAATTAATTATTCCTAATTAGGCTCCTTTGAATTAGACTTAGCCTTACCTAACTAGACCTAGGAATCTTAATTAGGCTCTATTGAATGAGACTTAGCTTTACCTAACTAGTCCTAGGGAGCTTTGTCTTTACTACAGCGTGGTAGTGTTATGCTAGCATTACATAGCTTAGCGGAGTTTTCGGCAGATTTCCCAGTTTCACCAATAGCTTAAACAGCTCCACTGTTAAAATTGAACTAGTGTATTCACGCATTAAATTAATCCATCCATCTTACCGCATGTCAACGCACCTTATTCCACATTAACCTGTCGGCAAGGGTCTGAGTTGTGACGGTCGCCCTTTCGAGTCATAGTAGTCAGGTTCGAGCCCGACAGCATGATTATCCCGTCTACAATCACTTCAACAATTAACTAGGGGTTAAACAGGACAAGGTGGAGCAGCGTTGGTAGCTGCGCTGTTTGTCCTGACGCCGCGTTATGCACAATATCGACGACAAGCAGCGCCCTGACAAAGTAAACGCTCACACCTGCGAGCCTACACGTATGTGATGAACGAAAACAAAGCTTCGGAGGATCGAAGAAAAAGAATGCGGTTATCGCGAGAGCATGCGACCGAGCCCAGGCGCGAAGCGAGCAGGCGGCCACAAGCGCGCTGCGAAGAAACAGCCCCCGGTAGTCGCGCGCTTTTCGTCAGCCACTCTGTCACGTCGCTGAAGTCTGATGACGTAAAGCGGTGGGCGGGGCACCTCCTTCGACACGGCCCTAAGCAGCTCTGTACTGTTACGTCCGAGACATCGGAGACTGAGCGGCGCCAGTAAAAGCTCGTTTGCCGCTACGACGGACGTCTCGAAAGCCGGTAACGAGCCGGGCTCCGGTGATGACTTCCACGTTACCGCAGCAGGGGGTGGCGAGTTGTCATCGCCGAAAGGGGTCCTGCTGCCGTCGTATGATCCGACGGAGATAAGGATCACCTCGGCCACATTCGAAGAAAAAGGGGGAGGTCCACAACCTTCTTCCCCTTCGGACCTTCAACCTCGGATTGGAGGAGAAGCATCAAGTGGGCCCTCCCAAGAAGGCGTCGAGGACGACGCGACCTATTTAATCCACGGGAGAACCCCGGGATCAGGGGATTCGATAGAGGATTCGATTGAGATTCGGCCATCACCTTCAAATCATGCTGTAAATAAATGTAAATATTCTCTTCTCAAACCAACTCCTCGTACTCTTCCCTCCTGCCCCGTGGACTCCTGGCCTGAAGGCGACACGAGTCCACGACAAATGGTGGCAGCGATAAACCACAACAAGCGGTGGCAGCGGTGAGGATCACAACAACTGGCTGGCAAGCGGTGGGATATGAACCACGACCACGGATGGCGAGCGGCGTGAATGAACCGGAGGCTCCATCGAGAAAGGATCGGCCGAAAGCCCTAGAGCTGGAAGACGGCGGGATCCACGTAGCGTACCACGACTGCACGGCGTTGGGTGAGTGCCTGGCTTTGTGCTTGAGAGTCATCGAGTCTTTTAGCCTAGAACCGTTAAAAGCTCGATCGTACAACTGCCTAGAATTGTGGTAGTGCGTATTTCAGCAGAAAGCAGCTTTCAAGGGGATGTAAACAAGCTGCTGAAGGCAACCCATATAGCTTTGTGGAAAAGTGCAGAATTATTGGTAGTGGACGCGAGGAAGTAAATAGCGAGCCTGAGATTGATTACTGATGTTGTTGAAAGGATAGGTGCAGAAGAGGAAGAGTTACGTAGGATTGGGAGTTGACTGAGGGATTAAGAAATTCAAAAAAGGTAGACAAGGATTGGGGAACTTGGGACTGCTAGTGTGGGCTTTCGTTAATTCTGTAGAATTTACCAGGCTTCAATTTCTCTAGGACCAGCATTGAAACGCTGGTGGGGTTAATTTCTACATTTTGCGAAAGCCGAGTCAAAGTTTAAAGCAGTCACCATGGACCTGACGAGTTTCACGAAAGATAGCCTGTTGATGCTCGCTGAAGAGTTTGATTTGGATGTAGATGAGGACTTGCCTGAATCGGAAATTCGAAACATAATAGTAGAAAGTGGTAGCGATCCGGAGGACATTGAATATTTTCGGGACCTTAATTCTAATTAATCAGGAAAGAGAAATAAAGGAAAGAATTGAGGACGAAAGACGCAGGCAAGAGTTGAAATTTTTGAACGAAGAGATTGAAAGGCTAGATCGTGAACGGAAGGCAGTGCAGCGAAGTATTGAGGTATCTGCGGAAGTGGCGCACGAAAGGTGCGAATTGGTAGCGTGTGCGGTGGAGGTCAGAGCCGATGAGAGGGCTCGCGCACGTGAGAGTAGCAGCGCGTTGACAAGCGAAGTGAACGTTGCTGATGAATATGCCGCAGTGACAGTGGATGCCATTGAAGGCCGAAAAAAACGCGACGAAGTATCGTGCCAATGGGACGAAAGAGAAGCGCCTAGAGAGGTTGCGGACGATTTGGCACGCATACAAAATGAGGACGTCGTGACGGTGTATCTTGCATGCGATGTCCAAGGTGATTTCGGCACGTCATGCAAGAACACCAGTGAAAGGCCAGGAGAGCGCAGTGAAGCGCAATTTGAGCAGGAGGTTGCATTCGAGGAACGTGACGAGGTATCGTACCAATGGGACGAGAGTGAAGCACCTAGGAAGGTTGCGGCCGATTTGGTACGGATACAAAAGGAATATGTCGCGACGGTAGATCCTGCATGCCGCGTCCAAGGTAATTTCGACTCGCTAGGCAGGACTACCAGTGAAAAGCCAGCAGAGTGCAGTGAAGCACAATGTGAGGAGGACGTTGTAGTTGAGGGTAGCTCCCAGGTATGCGAGCTAAATAGCTCACAAGCAGACAGCTGCAACTTTCCTAAGTGTTTGAAGCGGTCCGCCAGTCAGGAGAGTGAAGGAACAGATGATTTTTCTGGAAATCATTTAGACTGCGTGGATCAGCCAGCTAGCGAGAGCATTAATGTTGCACAGGTGCATGAAAAGGAAGCGAAGGGCTCCGAAATGCCCAGAAAGAAGCGGCATAGGCCGAAAAGGCGTCGCAGTGAGAGGAATGCCGCACAGAGCATGGAAGGTTTCAAGGTGGGCTTCAAAGGAAGAAGCACAAAAATGAGAAAGGTGTGGTTGTCATCCAAGGCAAATCGGCGCAGAACACGTGCGAGCCGCCGAACGAAGAGGGGAGGGAAAGAGCACTCAGCACGAGCGCGGTCCGAAGGCCGGTTGCAATTATCTTCCCGTCCTCTTCACGGTGTAGCATTGTCGCGGCGGGTGTGCAAGGTCAGGGGTCATCGCGAAACCATCGAACAATGCGACCACGGTAGCGCAGTCAAGGCGATGGCGAGGAGAGTGGCGCTGTGCGGACAGTCGAACAGGTGCCTCGCGTTTTGCGTTTCCTGTTCAAGAAAAGCGTTCCGAGCGCGACCACCGCGAGTACGGCTCAAAAATGGGAGACAGACCGAGGTTTTTCAATGGATGACTTGTTGGAAAGACATTTTTGTTTGTTTGTTTATTTTAGCCTTGCGAAGCGGTTTCTTTATCTCCGCGTGTAGCTTGAGATTTGTTTTGTAGCTTTCTTGTAAATGTTAGATTGAATTTTGCGAACTGTAACTTTTGTTGAGCCGATAGTAAGTGTGAAGGCGAAGTGGAAAGTGAGAAAGCGAGTTGTTTGTTGAAAGGTTACAGTCATGTATGAGATTGAATGGTTTGCGATGTGTTTAAGAGATGGAGTTCGAAGTATCGTATGACCGCAAATGTTTTGAAGGAGTAGTGTTTGCATTGCGCGTCATTCAGTTCGAATGCAAGGAATCGTGTTGCGGTTTGTACAGCGGGCGTGCGAAACCGCGAAAGTGTTTGAGGTTTCATAAGCAATGGTATTGTGAGTTTTCTAGAACGTAATGCTAGCGAGAGTTTTGTTTGTTGCTTTAAACTCATGCGTATTGTGTGGACGCTGTCAAAGAATCAGGTTAGTTTGTTCAACAAGTGCGTAAGTAGTAGCAGTGTTTTGAGTTAGCTTTTAGGCAAGAGCCATTAATAAGCATGGATATTCTTATTGAGTTTTGAGCACAACTTTCGCGAGTTTTGTTTTCTGTTTATTGCTATAAAGGCATGTGCAGTGTGTGGAGTTATTATATATGGAGTATGAAGTGTAAGAATTGTGACCGCAAAGTCAGAAAGCTCGTTGTGTAGTACATTCGCGGAGTGCAAGTTTAAGTAGCACTAGGACGTGCGAAGGCGGATGTTGAATATGATTAGTGTTCCTGTTGTTATGCTGCATAGGTTTGTAATTGTTTATTTAGAGCACGTTTGCGAATTTAGCTCTTGCTCTAATGCAGCTCGACAGTTTTCTTTCGTCTGCTCACAGGAACATGATGACTCACTTTGACGGCACAAAATTTAGGGAACAAAAGTTCGGGGTCATATGTGAGGCATGCACTGGCTTAGAAATGTGGAGCCTGGTGGATTTGCGGCAGATTGCGATGGCTCACAAATGTAGTTCATCGAGTGGAAATGATGACTAATGTAAGCTGTAAGCTCAAATTAATTCAGGGATAGAAATTGGGAGCTTCAGCGAATGTTTAAACTGTTTTGAGGGCTGCTTTCATTTAATTTGAAAAATGTAAGGCAGATTGGTTTATGTATTTTGGACTCGATGGCTCCCAGTGCGGGCAGGGCACTTCCCGTGCCTGTAGTTGTGCGTGTGCGCGTGTTTACGTGTGTGCCCAGGACGAGAGCCACCAAGGCATGTGTCAGAACCCCACATCGGAGCTTCCGTCATCAACAGTGGCCCACGGAGAGCTGAACGAACCCCGACACTTCGGCCGACCTGGTATGCTGGTCACCCTCAGGTCGAGTCTCCCGCCGGCGGACGGAGCTGTTACGTCCGAGACATCGGAGACTGAGCGGCGCCAGTAAAAGCTCGTTTGCCGCTACGACGGACGTCTCGAAAGCCGGTAACGAGCCGGGCTCCGGTGATGACTTCCACGTTACCGCAGCAGGGGGTGGCGAGTTGTCATCACCGAAAGGGGTCCTGCTGCCGTCGTATGATCCGACGGAGATAAGGATCACCTCGGCCACATTCGAAGAAAAAGGGGGAGGTCCACAACCTTCTTCCCCTTCGGACCTTCAACCTCGGATTGGAGGAGAAGCATCAAGTGGGCCCTCCCAAGAAGGCGTCGAGGACGACGCGACCTATTTAATCCACGGGAGAACCCCGGGATCAGGGGATTCGATAGAGGATTCGATTGAGATTCGGCCATCACCTTCAAATCATGCTGTAAATAAATGTAAATATTCTCTTCTCAAACCAACTCCTCGTACTCTTCCCTCCTGCCCCGTGGACTCCTGGCCTGAAGGCGACACGAGTCCACGACAAATGGTGGCAGCGATAAACCACAACAAGCGGTGGCAGCGGTAAGGGTCACAACAGTACCCTCTATTCCGCAGAGTTGCGACAGGACTGCAAAGGGAAGTTTTCCGGTCGCAATATCTTCGCTCCTAACAAACCGTATTGAAAAATTCTTTCGGCTGTGAATTTCTGAGAGGCATTCAATACACACCCAGCCGTTTTCAAAACCAAGCCCGAGCGGTGGTTCTGGACCCCTTTAACAAGTGGGACCCCGCGAATAAGCTGCGCCATGTGTATTTCTACTTGGAAGACGCCGCAAGAACTTGGTTCGAGAACCGTGAGTCAACCATTCGAACCTGGGACGATTTCCGCGCTGTTTTCCTGCCCACCTTTGCAAGCGTCTTGCATAAGGAAACAGCCGCATCACTGCTGGAGACTTGGGTGCAGATCCCGAATAAAAACGTAACCGTCTTTACGGAGGAGATGACGTGACTTTTCCGCCACGCTGACGCCGACATGTCCGAGGAAAAGAAGGTTCGCCTCCTCATGCGAGGAGTGAAGCAGCTCTTCGCCGGACTAATAAGAAACCGCCCGAACACGATCCAAGAGTTCCTCTGCGAGGCTACTACCACTGAGCAGACCCTTGAAATGCGCACCCGCCAATACAACCAGCGCATGTCCTCAGACATCGCAGAAGTCCAAGGACTCGGCCCCGACGACCTACGGGAAACCATAAAGGCTATTGTTCTCGAGGAACTGCGCCGTATGTTCTCGTCGTCTCAGCCCCAAGTCGCTTCCCTCGAAGACATCGTTCGCGAGGAGGTACAGCGCTCGCTCAGTGTTCCCGAAACACCGACACCCCAACCGGAGGCGATGACCTACGTCGCTGCTGCACGCCGAGCTGCCGCCGGTCCTCGCCCACGCCAGGACCCAACGCCTCCGCAGTTTCGTCGACAGCCACCGCCGCCACCTACGACGCCATCCCGCTAGCCAGTAATCCAGCGCGCGCTGAGGAAAACTGATATTTGGCGCACCCCGAACTACCCCCCACTATGCTACCACTGTGGCGAAGCCGGGCACATCTACCGCTACTGCCAGTACCGTCAGATGGGACTGCGTGGCTTCGACGTGAACGCGCCGGGTCCGCGCCCAGGTGAGCGACCTCGCGACATCGCCGACTTCGTCGCCGGATCGCAGTGGCAACGACGACGACCATCCCGTTCACCTTCGTCTGGCCGCTACGTCTCCCCGGATCGCCGCCAATACACCGACCCCACCCGGGGCCGATCTCCAAGCCCCTATCCAGGAAACTCAAGGCAGCAACCGATGGAGGTGAGGTTGCTGCACGACGCAATGCCGAAGATCCTCCGCCGCCGCCGACGACGACCACGACGCACGAACCCTCCCGACGTAGTCTCAGCACGCCGCCTGACCAGAGTCTTCACGAGAAAGCCTCGCCACCGACGCGACATAGCAGCACCGGAGCAAGCCGACGCAGCCGTGATCCGACGCCCCGACCTCGAAGACGACGAACAACCGACCTCGACGTGATTATCGATGGCCACAGCGTCACCACCCTAATCGATACCGGCGCCGACTGCTCTGTCATCAGTGGTCTCTTCGCCGCCAAGCTAAAAAAGGTAAAGACTGCCTGGGAATGGCCAGATATCCGAACAGCAGGGGGCCACCTTATAACACCGACTGGAACCTGCACGGCAAGAGTAACGATTGACAGCCAGACGTATCGGTGAGTTTTGTGGTCCTGCTGCGGTGCTCCCGAGACGTCATTTTAGGCATGGATTTCCTGGACCAGCACGGCGCAGTCATCGACCTAAGATCAAAGTCAATCACGCTTTGCGCGGGTAATGCAAGGCCGTCAGATAGCAACGTCGGGTGCCATGCCTTGAACGTGACAGAAGAGCAGGTAACCGTCCCGCCACTGTCCAGTGTCATCATTTCCGTCGGCACCAAAGCGCCTAACAACTTACAATGCTCCATCGAAGGCGACCAGCACTTGCTCCTAAACCGTCAGATGTGCGTCGCAAGAGGCGTAGCCAACCGGCATAACGGCGAAGCCAAGGTAATGGTGACGAACTTCAGCAACGAATGCAGGCACCTAAATAGGTGTACGACGGCAGCGCACCTAAGTGCATTTGTGGAAGTAAGCAATGCCTTCGCCCTCACCGATTCTCGGGGACCCACAACGACGACCGCAGTGTCAGCGACCGCATTAGACGTCAATCAAGGCCCTTCCAGGCAGCAACAAAAGGAGGTCAAGGCCTTACTCCAGCAGTACAAGGACTGCTTCTCGTCGTCATCGAGGCTTCGTCAGACCCCTCTTGCGAAACATCGCATCATAACCGACGAACATGCCCGTCCTCTTCGTTAGAGTCCCTACCGAATTTCGTCACGGGAACGCGACGCCATCAAGCAACAAGTCGACGAAATGCTGCGTGACGACATCATTCAGCCGTCTACGAGTCCGTGGGCATCCCCCGTGGTGTTAGTGAAGAAGAAGGATGGCACCTTACGTTTCTGCGTCAATTATCGTCGCTGGAACAAGATCACGAAGAAAGACGTGTGTCTTCTCCTAGGGATAGACGATGCCTTGGATCGAATGTGAAACGCAGGGTATTTTTCGTCGATGGACCTCAAAACCGGCTAGTGGCAAATCGAAGTAGACGAGAGAGACGGAGAGAAGACTGCCTTCATAACACCAGACGGCCTGTTGGAGTTTAAGGTCATGCCCTTTGGTCCTTGCTCGGCTCCTGCGACGTTCCATCGGGTTATGAACACAGTACTGGCAGGCTTGAAGTGTCAGACTTGCCTCGTCTACTTGGACGACGTAGTCGTATTTGCTTCCAGCTTCGACGAAGACATCCGGCGCCTTGAAGCTGTACTTCGGGTAGTCAAAGCCTCCGGACTTACCCTGATGCCAGAAAAGCTGCCGTTTCGCATACGAGGAGCTGTTGTTCCTTGGCCACGTTATCAGGCGACTAGGGAGTACGCCTTGATCCGCAGAAAACAGCTGTGATCGCCGACTTTCCTCCGCCCACCGACAAGAAGGCAGTACGCCGATTTCTAACCCTCTACGCTTATTACAGGCGCTTCGTCAAGAACTTTTCGCGGATCGCCAAGCCGCTGATGTACCCCAGGAAGGCCGACGTTGACTTGAAGTGGGAAAAGCCGCAAGTCGAGGCATTTCAAGAACTAAAGCGACTCCTGTAAACGCCGCCAGTATACTCGCGCACCTCGACGAAGAAGCCGACACCGAAATTCACACAGACGCAAGCAGCACAGGGCTCGGAGCCGTGCTCGTGCAGAGGACCGACGGACTTGAAGGGGTTATCAGTTACACTAGGAGGTCACTTTCGAAGGCGGAAGCGAATTACTCCACCACGGAAAAGGAATGCCTTGTCATCATGTGGACTACACCAATGTTCCGCCCCTACCTGTACGGCAGGCCTTTCAAAGTCGTGAGTGACCACTACGCCTTGTGTTGGCTAGCTAACTGGAACGATCCATCAGGACGCTTCGCACGATGGAGTCTTAGACTGCAAGAATTTGACATCACTGTCGTCTACAAGAGCGGACGAAAGCACTCCGACGCTGACTGCTTCTCTCGCGCCGCCGTCGATCCGCCGCCACCGGGTGACCAGGACGATGACTCTTTCTTGGGACCCATAAGTACCGACGACTTCGCGGAACGTCAACGAGCTGACCCAGAGCTCAAGAGCCTCATGGGGTATCTGGAAGGCAAGACCGCCGCCGTGCCGAAAATATTCCGCCGAGGACTGGCGTCTTTTTTCCTGCGGAACAACGTTCTCCTGAAAAATAACTTCTCGCCGCTCCGCGCCGACCACCTCCTCGTGGTGCCTTCAGCGTCACGTCCAGAGGTTCTGGAAGCTTTCCGGACACCTCGGTTTTTCCCGCACACTATCGAGAATACAAGAGAAGTACTATTGGCCTCGTCTGACTGCCGACGTCGCCCATTACGTAAAGACATGCAGAGAGTGTCAGCGACGCAAGACGCCGACAACTAGGCCAGCCGGACTTCTGAAACCCATCGAACCACCTCGACGGCCATTCCAGCAAATCAGCATGGAATTACTGGGGCCGTTCCCGACGTCGACTTCGGGCAATAAATGGATCGTCGTAGCGAATGACTACCTCACCCGCTATGCCGAAACAACGGCCTTGCCCAAGGGCACTGCCGCCGAGGTCTCCAAGTTCTTGATCGGGAACATCGTCCTGCGTCACGGAGCCCCGGAGGTCCTCATCACCGACGGAGGTACGGCCTTTACGGCTGAACTAACTCAGGCGATCTTGAGGTACAGTCACACGAACCACCGCCTAGCACCCGCATCCTCACCGAGCGTCTAAATAAGACCATCGGCGACATGCTGGCCATGTACGTCGACGTCGAACACAAGACGTGGGACGCCATACTCCCGTATGTGAACTTCGCGTACAACACGGCCGTGCAAGAAATGACGCAGCTTGCTCCATAAAAGCTTGTCTACGGACGGAGCCCAACAACGACGCTTGACGCCATGCTACCGGTCGACACCGACGAAGAAGATCTCGACGTTGCCAGCTACCTGGAGCGCGCCTGAAGAAGCTCGACAGCTAGCCCGCCTGCGTATCAAGAGCCAGCAGACGGTCGACAGGTGCCACTACAACCTTCGACGACGCCCCACCAAACACCAACCCGGCGACCTTGTGTGGGTCTGGACGCCGATATGACGACGGGGATTATGTGAGAAGCTCTTGCGGCGCTACTTCGGACCCAGCTAGGTAGTACGACGCCGTGGTGACCTGGACTATTAGGTCGTGCCCGATGGCTTCACACCATCCCAGCGGAGGCGCGCCCGACCTGAAGTTGTACACGTGGCGCGACTTAAACATCATTACGCGCGCTGATTAACTGTGACGCATTGCTAACGTAATTTATTGCATGTACTCTCACTTTAATGGTCTGTCTTCAGCATCGCGACGATGATTTTTCAGAGGGGGATAGGGACACGTGCGGTTGTTTTGATTTAAGTGGAAAGCCGTTGTCACTTCCCCGTGACACGCGCGCTGGTTTTGATTGTTTGCGGGGAGCGCCGTTATCACTTTCTGTTACGCGCAACGCAGGCCGCGTTTATCCTGCATGTCGCTTCGGGAACCGTGTCTACCATTACTGAAACTTTGTATGCTTGATGCTCACATTTCAGTAACTTCTGGAATTCCAGAGATAATGCGAGAACGCGTTATGACGCGTATATAAAAGCCAACGCATTGCGCCGCTAGCCAGTCTTTCTGTCGACCGACGATTGTTCACGCCGCTATTGCTGTGCATTGTCATTGGTTTTGTTTTGTTGGGCACAAGTTCGCTCAATAAACAGTTCGCCTGACATCACTTGAGTCCTGCGTGCTTCGCCTTGAGTGCTGTGCGCGTCACTACCACGTGACAATATTTATAATCTGTCCTGGTGCTTGGTGGGTGTAACCATCGCCCGCAACAATATTGAACAATAGTTTATCACCTTGTGGCTTGCGCAGCATAGCGTTAGCTGCATTTGCGGCATTAAAGCCAACCTAACTTTCGCCAGGTCCTTGCTCATTTGGTTCTTTTGAAAATACTCAAAACGAGGCTTGACAAGGTTGCCTTAGCCGCTATCTCTCTTCGAGGAATTGTTGTTATGTGCGGTTTAACGTCTCAAAACCAGTTCTGATTATGAGAGACGCGGTAGTGGAGGTCTTCGGAAATTTAGACCACCTGGGGTTCTTTAACGTGCACTGACATCGCACAGCACTCGAGCCTCAACATTTCGCCTCCATCGAAATGCAGCCGCCGCGGCCGGGATTCGATCCCGCGACCCTCGGATCAGCATCTGAGTACCATAGCCGCTAGACCACTGTGGCCGGGCCGAGGAAGGGCAGTATACGTATAGAGAGGAATATACAGTACTTAGGAGGAGCAACATGACCGCTGCGTTGTCTGACATGCAGGTGCGCCGTATATCAGCTTTGACAGCGCTTTTAAATTTGTTTGCTTCAATCTCACGGCCCCCAAGCAGTTGGTGAGTGGCACCGACGATCAGGTTGACGGATGCAATACGATGCTCCGAAATGGCGCCGAATGCCTGCTTCAGTTGACAATGAGCGCGCCGATGGATGGCCGAAGCTGCTTGGGCATACAGTCTAAAAGCAAAGAGAGTGCTGGGCACTCACTTTGGGGGAGTACTTTGGTGTCCCAAATTTAACTCCTTTTTTCAGAGTACATCAACCCCATTGCAGGGTACCGGTACTCTCGCCAAAACAGAGTAGTAGGACGCCTCCGAAGGGGATTCGAAGACTCTGTTGAAGAGAGCTCTACTACCCCACCAAGCGGGGTGCTAGTACTCCCAGAGGGAGTAGAAGAGACAAAAAAAAAAAAACAGCAACCACTGCGTTTTTCGACCACGCTACAATCAGCAGGCATTTAATTGCATCACACTGAACATAGGACATACAGGCAGACATGACACGAACGCACATACACGCCTATAACACAACCACAGCAAAGCACAAAGCCCACAACACACTTGCGATATACCGTCTTACACTGAAGTCCCGTATATATAAGCCGTACACTTGACCTACTATGTAGCGCCAGTGGTAAAGTACTGTTCTGCGTAATTAAAGAAAAAGTATGCACAGAACAGGTGTATATTTAGCGTTGGCTCGTAGGTAGCCGCTTGCCACACATATCTGTTAATATAAACGCGTGGAACATATACAATGTCTTTTAGATTAACGCATTCCTATCATGAGCTGGCATTCCGCTTTACGGGCAAACGCGAGTTCGCAGTGCTGGTTCGCGATGTAAAATGCACCTGAGGAAGCGAGTACGAACATAATGGCGGCTAAACTTCATCAACGCCAGCGAAGAAAAGCGGCACCCGGGTGCTCCGCTACCACCCGCTTCATTCCGACGGCGTCCCCTTACGAGTCTGTCGAGCACGTCTGTACGGCGAACAACCGCTGGCGATCACAAAATATGCACTCCTGGTTCTTCGTTATTCTACACACAGATGAAATATAGTCTCTGCCATAAGAAGTGTTTAGGATACTATGCTGTACTTACCAGACTTGCGAACGGGACGGATCGCAGTCACGGTATTTTCACCCTCGACGCGCTCATGGGCATCATACGGCTCGATGCCGAAGTCGTAGCGAAGCCTTTTTCTTTACATGTATGAGTTATATCCAGTGAGTCTTCGGAGATCAGCCGTCGACAATCACAACAGCTTACTGTGTCGCTGAAAGTGTATTCCTCTTCGTTTCGCACACGTAAGCGAAGAATCCGAGGCGTGTAGGCTGGCGGGTTTGACATAGCACGGGTACGGCCGTTCAATCGGGGAAAAACACAGAAGAGGCAGCTCGCTATGACTCCCGTCGGTTGAGGCTCGTAGTCGAGGAAGGCACCATTCATTAAACGTACACTGCACGCGTTTGTACGCGAAAGCTTGTATACGTGGAAGTCGTAGGAAGGCCGCTGCTATAGTTCTATCGAAAAGCACTTCAGAAAGCGGCTGTTGTCTTCTTCATTCGTCCGCTCCCACCCCAGCCGCCATGTATGCGCCTGCGAATGCGAGCATCACGTGGGTGGAGCAGGTGGAGCTTGTGCCACAACGGAGCATCACGTGGGTGGAGCTTGTGCCACAACGGGTCTGCCCCAGCAATATACGGGGTACCGAAGATACACAAGCCCAACATACCTCTACGTCCAATTGTTGACTTCACGCGATCCCCGCTCCAGAAGTTATCAAACTATCTTCATCAGGTGTTACGACCACTCGTCGGGCACACTTCTTCTTTTGTGAAAGATTCGGCAAATTTTGTAGAAATTTTAAAAGAGATTCCCTTGGACGACGATGACCGGTTGGTTTCCTTCGACGTGAAATCGATGTTCACGTCGGTACCTGTAGATTTCGCTGTGGAATGTTGCAGACAAGTGCTCCAGAAAGATAAGTCCTTACCTTCAAGAACGCCTTTCGAGGTTGAAGATCTATGTCATCTCCTGCATTTCTGTCTGAGTAACACTTACTTTGTGTTCAATGGGAACTATTACAGACAAGTATTTGGAACAGCCATGGGCGCTTCCGTTTCGGTGACATGTGCAAACCTGGCCTTGGGATCCATCGAGAGCAAAGCTTTGACTACTTTCGCGCACCCTCCAAAGACTTTCCTTCGGTACGTAGACGACTGTTTCTGCGTAATCCAAAACTCTCAAGTGCGACCATTCTTGGACCACCTGAACTCTATTGAACGGTCTATTGAATTCACGGTAGACGAAGAGAGCAACGGACGCATTGCCTTCCTCGACGTCCTTGTTCAGCGCTCTTCCGGCGGTTTCTCTACAACCGTGCACAGAAAGCCCACACATTCGGGCAGGTACCTCAGCTTTGCCTCGGCGCATCCCATAGGCCACAAACGCTCTGTAGCGGCATCCCTCTTCAAGCGTGCGCTCCGTCTCTGCTCAGACGATTCTGCGAGAAGGCAGGAATGCGCTAAAGTAAAACATGACCTCACAGGCAACGGCTACCCTCGACAACTACTACGTCAGCAGGAACTCTGCTCCAGAGAACCTCCTAAAAACAAACCAAGCGATCGGAAGAAAACTGCACCCATTCCATATGCTCCTGGCGTAAGTGAAACCCTTGCGAGAATCTTCAAAAGCTATGACGTGCAAGTCGCACACGTGCCCTCGCACGAATTAAGAAGCCAACTGGTCCGCGTTAAAGATCCTTTGGAACGTGAACGCTACCCTGGAGTTGTATATAAGATACCTTGTCAAGACTGCCGCGCATCATACATAGGAGAAACAGGCAATTTCAAGCGACGTATCAAGCAGCACCAGAATGACGTAGCTAAAGGACATGCTGCCGCCAACGCACTAGCTGAACATCATCTTAACACGGGTCACAACATTGACTGGAATTCAGCGACTGTCATCGGTACCGAAAGATCACTGTCATCCCGCCTTCTTTTGGAATCATTGTTAATCCAGTCGACGCATCACACACTTAATCGGACACGTGGAAATCTACCCGATACTTACACCAGATCATTGCGCCATCTACTACGCATATAAAGGCACGGCCCAATTTTCTCACGCTTGTATGTGAACAAGAGACCCATAGTGGTCTCGAAACGTCATAAATTCTTTTTAGTTGCAACTTTGGCGAGTGTTTGTTTAGTTCGCAAAAAATGTATGCCCCTCGCCAGACGGTGTTCCGTCGAACCCTGGACTATAAAAGGACGTTATTGCCCTATTTTACTACGTAGGGGGTTTTGTGTCACGTGATAAAGAAAACCCCAGTCTAGAGTTTAAAGCCACGTGATCAAAAACTACGTACCACGTAACGTGGTTAAAAACTCCAAACTGCCGTGGCGCAGGGGCGGAAGCCGTGATAGCCCTCGAACGACTATTTAGGCCAAGCCATATGGTACGCGTTTGCAAGCAACTGTTCGTCAAAAGCGTCGGTCGCGGTAGAGGGGACGCGACGCCTCGGGGCGTGAGTATGTACATTTCGCACGCGCCGGTACGCGTACGCCGGCGTCCGTCAACCAGAACGTGATACCGTGACATCTCCGGCAGCCATGCCTAGTGACCGTCGCTTCGAAGGCACCGCCGAGTTCTGGGAAAGCACGGAAACTATGGTCGCAAACGTTTCTGAATGACCGCATTGTCAACCAGTACGACAACGACACGGCGAACTACCCCGAGTGTTACCAGTGCGGCGTGGTTTTGTGCTGAGTTCGAGCGATGCTGGCTGTCCTAGCGCTGGTCTTGGTGGACGGCGGCCAAGTGAAAACGCACTTTCGAGTATCTCTGCTCCCGCGCTTGTGCCTGTGTTTGTTGCGCTGTCAACGAGTGAAAACGTGCTTCCAATGTTATAAGTTCGAAGGGTGAGTCCTCGTTTACTGCTCAATAAATTGAGTGATGTCTGCATTTTGCGTAAGCCTACACACTAAACAAAAATAACCAGGAACGGGAGTAAACAGCTTGTCCTCTAGCGGACTACCTTTTCTGGTTTTTTTTTACTACGTAATAGTCAAGGTAAAAATTTACTCTCACGCTAACCGAGTTTTTGAACGTAGAAACGGCAGTAATTATTTACCCCCCTGAAGGTTTTCAGCGACTGTACGCGGAGTAATTTTTTACTGCCTAAAAAATGTTTTCTCGGCTTGTTTTTGTAGTTATTTTTAAAGCTCCTTCGAGGTTTACTGTGGCTGGGTAAACACTAGGCTTACGCAAAATGCAGACATCACTCAATTTATTGAGCAGTAAATGAGGACTCACCCTTCCAACTTATAACATTGGAAGCACGTTTTCACTCGTTGGGAGCGCAACAAACGCAGGCACAAGCACGGGAGCAGAGATACTCGAAAGTGCGTTTTCACTTGGCCGCCGTCCACCAAGACCGGCGCTAGGACAGCCAGCATCGCTCGAACTCAGCACAAAACCACGCCGCACTGGTAACACTCGGTGTAGTTCGCCGTGTCGTTGTCGTACTGGTTGACAATGCGGTCATTCAGGAACGTTTGCGACCGTAGTTTCCGTGCTTTCCCACAACTCGGCGGTGCCTTCGAAACGACGGTCACTACGCATAACTGCCGGAGATGTTACGGTATCACGTTCTGGTTGATGGACGCCGGCGTACGCGTATCGGCGCGCGCGCCGATACGCGTACGCGCTGATCACACTCACGCCGTTCACACTCACGCCCCGAGACGTTGCGTCCCCTCTACCGCGACCGACGCTTTTGACGAACAGTTGCTTGCAAACGCGTACCATGTGGCTAGGCCTAAATAGACATTCGAGGGCTATCACGGCCTCCACCCCTGCGCCACGGCAGTTGGAGTTTTTACCACGTGACCTGGTACGTAGTTTGATCACGTGGCTTTAAACTCTAGATTGGGGTTTTTTATCACGTGACACAAAACCCCCTACGTAGTAAAATAGGGCAATAACGTCCTTTTACTACCTTTCTAACAGGTGGTAGTAAAGCTATGTCATAGGCGCCTTTTACCTCAACAAGACGTAGTAATTTTGAAAACAAGGGAGTTTTAAGGCTCATGAGCCGCAAACACCCAAATATCGGGCATCTTTTGCTTACAGTGTAGTGTTTACGCAGAAAGTCATTAGCGGGAGTAAATAAATACTTCTACGGCAGCCACAGTAAACCTTGAATGAGCTTTAAAAATAACTCTAAAAAAAGCCGAGAAAACATTGTTTAGAAAGCATATTATTCACAAAAACAAAAATGAACTAAAATTACTCCGCGTATAGTCGCTGAAAACCTTCAGGAGGGTAAATAATTACTGCCGTTTCTATACGTTCAAAAACTCGGTTAGCGTGAGAGTAAATTTTCGCCTTGACTGGTACGTAGTGAAAAAAA
>CM023483.1:145709884-145904172 GCA_013339685.2 Hyalomma asiaticum
CTCGCGTAGTGGCAAGCCTTCGATTTTCGGATCGCGGTTTCTTCCTCGCGAGTGCGATTTAGCTTCGGACTACCCATGGCTGCGTGCGTTTGTGCATAGCCTCGCGCCGTGAGAGGACGCATGCTCTCGTAGAGCTTCGCGAGACACTGTGCACCAGGCATATCAACGCATACAGGATTTTTCTTTCTCCTGCTTGCGGCCGCCAGCCGCCGTTTTGCCAGTGTGTAGTAGTGGGCTTCGGCCATGTGCGCAGGAGAAGAAAGAAGCGCGCATGTCGTAGCGTTGTATGTGTTCGGGAACATCATCATCATCACCACTGTGCATTCGGCATTGCATAGTTCGCCCGGTCTCTTGGGGACATGAACTAAAGGTGATGGCATCTTTTTTTTTTTTTTTTGGTTCTCCGGACAAGGAACGATTTGTTAAAAAAGCTTTGCTGTTTAAAGTGCTGTCGGACCCCTTAAAGAAAGTGCGCAAGGTTCGAATATACGACGGGACTGGGCACTTGCGTGCAGTGACATCAGCTCCTTCGAACATATGCCAACAAGCAATCGATGATGCACATAGACCGTACGCATCAAGAAGCCGAGAGGGCGTAAAGTGTGGCCACGTCTTGTCAATACTCTTGTGGCGTGTCCAGTGCTGTATGCCTTCGCGCATCACCGATCACCTTGTTGTAGCATGTTTGAGAGTGCTGATGACAAGTCTTGGAAACGCTTCGTCACGTGGTACTTTTTCGACTCTCCCAGACCTTTTTAGGAGCCCAAAAACGTAAAGCCACTGAACCTATTACCATGATTTTACATTATCAGGACAATAATTTACATGCTGCAAAATTCCCAATTGAGCAATTTGTGTTTAACGCAACTGCTTGAAACTTAGATAACTATAATGTTAATTACCTCAGTTCATTGAAACAATAGCCTGAGATGGACAAGATAACAGTCAACAATACCAATATGGTAGCGTCCTTGAAGTTCACTCGTGAATTTTTATAAACCCTGGCGTAATTGTTAACTGACGCACCCTGCGTGTTACCGTGTTTTGGACAACCTCTTTCTGCTTCCGGTCGACAAATCACGAAGCTAACAAAGCTACCTGCTTCATTTAACGGTTAAAGGGCTGTTCATCCTACTGGAGCTGCTGTCATGAAACTCCTTTTTTAAAACACAACACCGGCTGGGCTGTGCGATATATTTCTGCGCACACATTGAAACATTTCAGTAGAGTTTTAGCAATAGCGAAATAAAAACCGATATACAGGGCGTCCCACTTAAACGTAATGTAATTTTTTAAACGTAATGTTAGTTAGTTTTTAAAAATGACGGAGCGTGCTAGCGAGTTGCAACAAACTCGGCCGTGTAAAGGATCAAGTCTCCTAGTATTACGAGTTTTTTTTCATTCTTCATGATCAATTAATTAGAATAAACTAATTACCTAACTTTCTATTTGTTCGCTTCAGTAAGAATTGTCGATACCACAAATTTATATTTGCGTGCGCCCAATTCCTTCACAATGCCAATGCCCCGAAAGTTGTAGATCAAATAAAAAAAAATTCCTTTAAGCAGCATTGATAGGTATTTTGATACGTACCGTTTAAGAAAGCCCACGAAATGTAAAAGTAACCACGTGACAGCGCCACTAATTCGGCGAAAAAAAAAAACTGTACATGCGCTTGTACCTGCAGCGCTGTAGCAATCAGACGCACAGTGCGAGTGACGACGAAAGTGCATTATTACGCTCCGTAGTGACGTTGCATAAAGATGTGTTTTTTATTAAATGTGGGAACATGGGAATGTAGGCTGCATAAAGATATTCACTTCGATTCGTCGAATGAAGCCCGCGCACGCACAAACACGCATCTTGTGGCCACCACAAACGCCAAAGATTGTCTCGGACAGCGCTGCAGAGACAAGCGGACGTTCTTCCCTGATCGGCTGCCTGGAAGCGCTAATTTAGTGGCGCTATCACACGGTTATTTTTGTATATCGGGGGCTTTCTTTGACGGCACATACAAGCAGACCATTTCACATTTCAATTTGATCTACAAGTATCTCAGCGACAATGTCTTGCTGAAGCGAATAGTTAAACAAGTTGTCTCATTAGTTTCGGCCAATTTATTGATTTTGGAAAACGAAAAAAGAAATCGTAACACAAGGGCACTTGATCCTCAACATGTATGAGTTTTTTGCAAATCACTAAGACGCTCCATCGTTTTTGAAAACCTGGTTACACTTAGGTGGGACATCCTGCATGTGTCGGGGCAACCAAAGAGAGAAAAATGTATGGTACTCAGCTCATAAGACAGAACTATATCTTGCATACTCATGCCACACCAAATACAACAAGGAGATTTAAAGCACATAACAAAATAACACACTGCAATCTAAAGTTCGGCAGCAATAAAGGTATCACAGTACACCTTTGCTTTTGTTAGATTATGACTAAATGTGCAAAGAAATGGCAACTAGGGTCGTTATCGGCCGCTGGACGAGAAAAGCAACTTTGCACTGCTGGCAAGTAGCAGTTTCAGATTAGCTTATACCACGATATAAGCCGCCCTTTATTGCTACATAACCAGCCAAAAGCGAAAATAGACATTTTCTTCTTACTTCGCGCTTCATGACTGTGCGAAAAAAAAAAAAAAAACATTCGTGAAACCTTATACAAAGAGTGAAGGGAGACTCATAACAAAGTAAACTACGTCCCAAAGCATTTAAACGGCGAAAGTAAATGTGTAATACACGACAAAAGAAGAAGAAATGAGCAAATTGTAATAAGTCAGAGTCGCATATGCATGTCACAGTTCCTAGAATGCGCGAAACTTCCTGACAGAACATGTTGAGGCAAGAGAAATTGTTTTTATCAGGATGACACTACAACAGCCATGTCTGCCTTGAAAATAAAAAACTTCACAATTTCATACGAAAACGTACTTAACAGTTGCCGTCTGCAACAAGCCATATTCCCGGAACACACGCGTAGGCCAAGGATCGGGAGCGCGGTCGAATCTTGCACTTGGATAGAAGAGGGGAGAAGAAAGTCCCAGACCAACTTCTCGACGCAAAATACGTCAGCTGGCTTGGTGGCAGTGCACTTTCCTTCTTTTTCTTTGCAGCGGCTCTGCTGGCGTGTCTGTCTTCTCCTCGGACATACAAAAGAAAGAGGGGCACCGTACCATGAGAAAAAAAAATAGAACAGACGGAGAGGACGGTAAATTCTTACATTTGTAGGTACACCGATTGTTAGCTATCAGGATGGCAGTAAACGAAAGAAAAATAAACGCACAGTTGAAGAGAGCAAAGATGAAAACTATTTACTAGGGTAATTGAACGAACTGAATAAAGCATAACCACACACTTCGCACAGCCGCCGACTTCGCTCGCATGACGGACATCGCGCTCCCTTTCGCGGTCAGTCAGGTGACTTTCGTTCAGTTCGTTTTCCCTCGCTTTTATTTTCGTTTTGCCTTTTTTTTTATTTTTGCATGTGACGACTTCTCCGGCAGCTCCGGGCACTTGCGCTCATGCGCATTGTCACGAACGCACGAACACATGCGCCCACGAACACTTCTCAACGGGTTTTCAACAAGGCAGAGTGGCCCCCAGACCGAGAAAGCTTTCTTCTAGGCCGTCCAAGCAGAGATCTTGTAAACACGGAAATTTGAAAGGGGGGGGAGGAGTGCACGATAACTGTCTCTCCGGAGAGGACACCTCAACCGCTACACTCAAGGGGAAGGGGATATGAAAGAAAAGGAACGAAAGAGGGAGTTCGAAGCACACGCACACACAAACACACAAGTCCCACCGAGTCAGTCAGCAGCGAATCTAGGCCGTCTAACATTCACGCAGTGAAAGAGGGGAGGGGGAAGAGAGTGACAGGGAAAGGAATAAATATAAAATAACTAAAAGGGTTTGCCAGACGTCACGTACACGGTTCTGATAAATGCTTAAATAGCATTTCCTGCAGTGTTTGTGCCCCTCCCAACACAATCGGTATCCCCACCTCTTCCAAGCGGCGCGTGCGCGAGGAGCCAGGACGGACGACAGGGCGAGAAAAAAAAAAAAAAAAAAAAGGGACTGCTAGATTTTTCACATTCTGCACGGCCGTGACAAAGTGAAGAGATCGCGGTATGGCCATGGCTGCCTGAACAGCTCGCGGTGGCCACCTTTCCCACGAAGAGGCCTGGGTGCAACAGCCCGAGCCCGCAGTGGCGCCAGTCGGATATGCAGCGTTCACTGTTCGCGTCGACCTGCGAGGTTGCTTTGTCGCTGCAATATGTCAACGGCTGATGCACACACACATTCCTGGAATGCACGCAGTGGACGGAGCTCTCGGTTTGAGAGCAAGTGCTGGCAAGGGGATTCGAGGCACAACAGCGTGGAGCGAGGAATTATCCGCGAGCACAGGGACAAAAAAGGTCTACGCGAATGTCGCGGCTCGTTAAAGGGCAACTCCGGCGGCTTTTTTCACCATGTTCTGATATCGATGTTTTCGAATAGTACTGATAGTCCTGCAGCAGCCAGGGTGGTTCGATTTGCTCAGAAACGCACCCATAATTTTAAATAACCGACCTAAAGGCGTGTTCAAACCGAAGCCGAAACGGGTAGACGCTTCTTGCAGCGTATGAGATGACGTCACAGCCTCCCCGCCATCATAAATATGGAGAAAAGTGACAGTGGCGAGGCCATCCGACGATGTATTGCGTTATGCCAGCTTTTCTGAACTTTACAGTGATGATTTGAACGCTGAAGTACCGCAGTTTTGCTTTTGAAGTCCCGCATGCTCGCGTAGGTAGCGTTGAAGGTGATGACGTCAAAAACACAGGGTGGCCCGCAGGGGAATCCGCTAAAAAAATTTAGAATTCTTTTCCAGGAAAACCAAATGACTTGCAACCACCTGGTTTGGCATATATTATTACAGTGCCGAGGAGAATACATATGGAAAATTTCATTGAGATCAGTGGACACTGAAAAATCGCCGGAGTTGCCCTTTAACAAAACGTTTTCTTGGGCTAGTTGGTTCATGACTTCTATAAAAATGTAGCGCAAAGGAACACACGGACAGACAAAGAGCACAGGACGGGCGCTAACTTCCAACTGTGTTTATTGAAAAAACGTACGTACACTTATACAAGTCACAAGGGGCGGTAAGGGCATGACACTCGCGTTAATCAGGAACCACGAGGGAAATCAAATCTTGAATCAATGTGGCATGAAATCGTATCTGGACGCATTGCATGCTCCATGACTTATTTTTTTTTCTTCCGTTTTCGCGCCAGTCCATTTGATTACAAAAGTGACGCTGCAGGAGGAAGGAAACTAGGCCAGAGGAAGCAATAAGCGTTGCTAGCCGAAACTTTGTAGGATTGGGTCGCATAGAGCGAACACCAACGGCTCTGCATAGCACACACACACTGGAGGACAGTCAACAATACTTAGAAGGCCAAAGGGGTGCGTCACAAAAAAAAAATAAAATATGCAAAACGACAACAGTACTTAAAGGCCAATGGGGTGTGTCACAAAGGATAAAAACAATAAAACCGGCAAAACGACAACAAAACTTAAAGGCCAAAGAGGTGCGTCACAAACAATAAAAACCTTTAAGTGTGTCAACCTTCGAACCAGCAGAAGAAAGAGCGGTTTTCGACGTGCGGTGGATCGCCGAAGTATATTGTGGAAAGTTCACTTTCTATACGGCCTCATCTAGCGAGTCTCTCCGGCCCTGTTCGTCGCCACAAGAAGTTTCGAAAGCTCTTCTGAGCTACCCCCTGATGGGACTGTTCTACGAACATGTTGGACACTCACCCCTCTTTTTCGTTTTCCCATGCATTCTTTCCTAAAGGAGCACTAAAATCGACGTCACTGCCTCGCCTGTGCTATTTTGGGAGTCACGCATATTTGCATGCAGAGAATATTGTGGTGGCATCACGGGACGTCTGGGACGGCCACGGCCCCTGCATCGACGTGGTTCAACATCGCCCCCCCCCCCCCCTTCTTGCTCTGCCCCCCTCGTGCCACCCGCTTCCCTCTGCCTGGTCACTGCGCTTGCTTAGACACGTTAATGCACCTGCAGCTACACTCTGTTTGAGTAGTTCCGTGCAGCGCAGCCAAGGCCATGCGACCATGACCGGAGTAGCGGCTGGAAATAAACGTTGCGGGAAGGCCTACTTACAATTTTTTTAATCGGTCGACCGGTAGCCAGCCGCACCAAGACTAGCTTGGAGCGGTTGCTCTTTCGCTTTTTATGGAGTGGGTCGGCCGTGCATATCTCACGACCGGTGCTCAAGCTGCCCAGGGACAGGGGAGACCTCGGCATCCCCGACCTGGGTATCATGGCACACGCCCTCCACGTTAGATGGACTCAGGTAGCTCTAGATTCCGATATGACTCTTACTCGCAGTTTCACTTCGTATTTCCTTTCCACAAGGTTGCGGATGTTCTCGCCGAGCGCGTTTTCAAATAGCGTCCCTCGTGCGGGAACACCGTCCCCTTTCTATAGTGAGGCGGCTAACACTTTAGTAAAGATTCGAGAGAAAGATTCCGAGGTCGATGTTGTATCCATTAAGTTACAGGACCTGGTAGACATGATAACTCCAGACTTACCAGCCCGCTGCAGAAGTTTCGACCTGTCCCGCCACAATCCGAGCTGGAAGCTGATTACAGCCAGCTTCCTAGACGCCAGCCGTGCAACTTTTATGTACAAGCTGGCGCGAGGGTGCCTGCCTATTCAATACAGGCCCTTCACGGCACGCCCCGCTCGTGGGGTTTGCCCGTTTTGTGGTGCTCGGGAGGACGCGGTCCACATCTTCTCGCAGTGTGCGCTGCCGGCAGCTCTCCATCGAAAAATAGCCAGCTTGTTTAATCTTCCAGGTATTCCATACCAAACAGTCCGTTTCCTCAGTCCATTACCTAGTAGGGCGATTAACCAGTTCGTGCTTCTTCTCGTTGAGTGCTCATACCAAGTTTGGTTGGCACGCTGGGACGCGGTCTTCAACGGTAGGAGGGCGGGGCTTCCCGAAGTGCTTGCAAAAGTACGGAAGGAGCTCTGGTTCCACCTCACCCGCGAGTGGCACGTCCTGGGCGGGAAGAAGTTTCTCGAAACCTGGCATCGCCCGGCAGTTATATTCAAGGAGTCCGGAGGTACGATTACGGTGACTTTTTAAGTTTAAGTAAAATAATTTAAATTAAATTAATGAAGATGGCTCCCTCAAGTGCATCACCCTCACGAAGACCAAGAGCGACCAAAGACAGAAGACTGGACCACCGACGAGACAGGTATAAACGTGGCTTGCTGAAAGGCAGCCCCCGAGTCTGGGGAAAAGACAGACGCCCCGTGGGCCTTCGGCCACGGGGCGCTACGAGCGGCCACGTCTGTTCTGTGTGCGGCGACTCACCTCGCTGCACTAAAGGGTGGCCGCCCCCTTGTCCGGGTAGGACTGTGTTCGCCCTGCAGGCCTGTGGCCACAGGGCGCGCTGTGTGTTACGAGTACCGTGTGCCGTACGCCAGCAAAAACCCTTGTCCGGGTAGGACCGTTTGCCCAAACCAAAAAATCCCTCATCCGCCCGCCTCGGGTGGGGGCCTTGCCGGGGTAGACGTAGGATGATGACGGATTGATGAGACTGTGTGCTCTGGGACGAGACACCTCCGGGTGTCGACTCCTCTTTCCATCTGACAACGGCAGGGGATTCGAGGCACAACAGCGTGGAGCGAGGAATTATCCGCGAGCACAGGGACAAAAAAGGTCTACGCGAATGTCGCGGCTCGTTAAGTGTGTCAACCTTCGAACCAGCAGAAGAAAGAGCGGTTTTCGACGTGCGGTGGATCGCCGAAGTATATTGTGGAAAGTTCACTTTCTATACGGCCTCATCTAGCGAGTCTCTCCGGCCCTGTTCGTCGCCACAAGAAGTTTCGAAAGCTCTTCTGAGCTACCCCCTGATGGGACTGTTCTACGAACATGTTGGACACTCACCCCTCTTTTTCGTTTTCCCATGCATTCTTTCCTAAAGGAGCACTAAAATCGACGTCACTGCCTCGCCTGTGCTATTTTGGGAGTCACGCATATTTGCATGCAGAGAATATTGTGGCGGCATCACGGGACGTCTGGGACGGCCACGGCCCCTGCATCGACGTGGTTCAACATCGCCCCCCCCCCCCTTCTTGCTCTGCCCCCCTCGTGCCACCCTCTTCCCTCTGCCTGGTCACTGCGCTTGCTTAGACACGTTAATGCACCTGCAGCTACACTCTGTTTGAGTAGTTCCGTGCAGCGCAGCCAAGGCCATGAGACCATGACCGGAGTAGCGACTAATAATAAACGTTGCGGGAAGGCCTACTTACAATTTTTTTAATCGGTCGACTGATATCTCCACTTCTACAGACCCCATTTAAACACGTCACTAGAATGAGCGCATAGATGCATTCTCAAAATCAATACAAAAAGAATTGTTTAGCTCGATTCGTTACCCTTTTTTTAGAGAAAAAGCATATTATCCATTTTAGTTATTAGGCCAGTTTACAAGACAGATCCAAATAATTTGCAGGTGATAATATGCAATGACGCAGCGTTTATTATACTGATTGTACAGAAAGATAACTTGATGGATACGTGACCCATAGGGCTAGTGCACTGCTGTTTCCAGCCGAGGAGGTAGCGCCACCTGCCGTGAGCGGTGGCAAAGTTAGGTTGGGGGTTAGCTGCTCTCAGCCGCGCACTGAAGCTAGAACGAGTAATCCACTGCATCAATATGGTCAGAATTACTAAGCAGTACACGCGCTCCTAGGTGCACGATACTTCACTAGTTGCATTATATGCGTACATATATCCTACGCATTCGTAATGGTTCAGCCATCAACTTTTATTGCACATGGGCGCGAAAACAAGCAAAGCCGATGTGTATCACTCACACGCTTATGCTTTCTTTTAAAGCAATTCTGAATTATTGTATAATACCCACATCTCACCCATTACAAGCTCTCACACTGCTAGTATTCATCTGCACATATTTGTTAAATAAGTAAAATGAAAAAGCTCGTATACTGACAGGGCTTTTGAACTGTTCGAAGCGGCATTTGTTGCATCTACTGGAGATTCACTGTGCAGTGTGGGCGCTTTGTGATATCTGAAAGTATTATAGAAATAATGAATGCTATCTCATGGAACGTGCGTTGTACAGCATTAAGAGTACAATATATCATTGCTTGTCACGTCTTATGATAGATTTATTGTGCCATCGAATACATCAAAGATTCTTAAAAAAGGGCCCGGACAAGTGACTGACACACAGATGCGCAGCGCAATGACGCATCTACGCGCATGACTGTCTTCACAGTTTTCACTATTTCTGCTGGACAGAAGTCCATCGAGGGTAAACCCCTTAACTCACCCCCCCCCCCCCTTTATTTTTTTCGCCTTTTTCCTTCATTGTTATCACAAGGCAAGGGACATTCCAGAAAAGCCTAGCTAGCCTCACACAAAGTATTTATTTTTCTGCGCCTCCCTGCTGGCTGTTCTGCCAGAGCCGTGGTCCTGCTTGCCACACTCTCTCTGTACTCAACTGTTGTGGACAGCTGGACGGATAGCTTCCAACAAAAGACCGCAGTTTTGAAGTCGTGGGTTTGGGAGAACGCAAATGTAAGATTGGAAAGTAGAGGAAGACAGTAGTTGAGGGCTCCGGGAATTTTGATCACCTCTGTTCATCAACGTGCACTGACATCGCACAGTACACGGTGCGCTAGGCTGCATCGAAATGCGAAGTGTAAATGACGCATTTCCAGTCGCGTTATGATGTGACTTTGGCGCCTACTGCTCAGCATTTGCAATGATACCTTGCTCTTCGGCATAAAAAAAGACAGAAAGCGTGAGCGCTGCAAATGAATATCACACGTGTGCAGGTAATTATTTGCAAACACTGACGCTGCCGCGGCGTGTTTGCACTAACGCGCGGAGCAAGCCATACATTGCAGGTCGCTTACATCGCGTTTAATAATAATAAAAAAGAGATAAAGAAATAGCAGCATAATTACTGGCCCCTGTGAGAATTTAACAGAGACGGCCGCCTCTGGACGCGCATCGTGGTCCAAAGATTTCGTTTCTGCTAGGCACTTCCCTTCGACATGTGAAGGCGCCGTCGCACTCGGTAATTCTTCTTTGATATATCAGGCCACTCGCGAACGTACAGGTTCGTGCCAAACAATAATCAACACTTCTTGAAATAGCCATCAACCTTTTCCTTTTTTTTAATGTCTGCGGAAACCGAAAACAACGCACGGTTGTCGCTCGCCGCTGCTCTTTCCATAGAGCACACTCGCAAGCCCCCAACCTATTACTGCTCGCCGGGGACACGGGTAGCGCTGCATGTCCCGGAGCAGCAGCGCCGCCTAACCAGGTCTCTAGGTCTATAACAGAAAAACACATTTAAATACTAATATCTTTATAACGTCATTATGAATATAGCTACGGCCATAGTTTTGTGAGACTGCATGTATCTTCATAAAGACATTCTACGGGCTAAATCTCACACCCCTACGTGCAAATTTGTAGAAGCTATTCTCATCTAGCTTTAAAAACACGTGTTTCAAACAATGGCAATTCGGCCGGATATCTTACTCCTATATCTCTTTGTAACAGACCCGATTCTTCTAGTGCTACTCAATTCTACATAACCGATATTGTTATTTGTTAAATCGTACAAAAATTTACTTGATTTTGACAAAAATAACACACGCACTTCAAAAAGTATACTGGTTCACTCACCGACGCAGTCGTTGTGCCTGGTATCCGTGGCTGACATTCGATCACTCCCCAACACTCGCACGACGTAGGTTCCAGCGACGCTCTGCTGTTGTCGACCACAGTATCCCTTGATGTTCATCGCTGCTTGTAATGTTTACAAGATGCACGAAACGATTTGATTTTTTCCTAACGCGGCCGTAGGCCTGCCACTTCGCGTAAGCAACGCAACGGTTCGACTGTGCAGCTAGGATCGGCGCCATGTTAGGTTTGAGAGGCCTTGTCGGGCTGCGACGTCACTCCTCCAGCAGCCAATGAGAGCTGCCGGGCGCGGTCAGGCGGTGGTACCGGAGGATTTGCGGGTAGCTACCGGAGGGAAATACGAGCTCCGGTCGTTGTTCGCCGGAGGACAGTCATGGAAGGCGCCCCGTTTCCCTCCGTGCTTCATGCGCCGGATTGAAACCGCGGCGAGGCCTCGCACGTACTCCGGCACATCCCGATGCGTCGGGAATATGGCGACGTCACAGGAGGTTAGCGGGAGTATTATCGTGCAAGACCTCCCAGCTGGGTATATTTTCGTTTACAGTGTATATAAAAGCCAACGCATTGCGCCGCTAGCCAGTCTTTCTGTCGACCGACGATTGTTCACGCCGCTATTGCTGTGCATTGTCATTGGTTTTGTTTTGTTGGGCACAAGTTCGCTCAATAAACAGTTCGCCTGACATCACTTGAGTCCTGCGTGCTTCGCCTTGAGTGCTGTGCGCGTCACTACCACGTGACAATATTTATAATCTGTCCTGGTGCTTGGTGGGTGTAACCATCGCCCGCAACAATATTGAACAATAGTTTATCACCTTGTGGCTTGCGCAGCATAGCGTTAGCTGCATTTGCGGCATTAAAGCCAACCTAACTTTCGCCAGGTCCTTGCTCATTTGGTTCTTTTGAAAATACTCAAAACGAGGCTTGACAAGGTTGCCTTAGCCGCTATCTCTCTTCGAGGAATTGTTGTTATGTGCGGTTTAACGTCTCAAAACCAGTTCTGATTATGAGAGACGCGGTAGTGGAGGTCTTCGCAAATTTCGACCACCTGGGGTTCTTTAACGTGCACTGACATCGCACAGCACTCGAGCCTCAACATTTCGCCTCCATCGAAATGCAGCCGCCGCGGCCGGGATTCGATCCCGCGACCCTCGGATCAGCATCTGAGTACCATAGCCGCTAGACCACAGTGGCCGGGCCGAGGAAGGGCAGTATACGTATAGAGAGGAATATACAGTACTTAGGAGGAGCAACAGGACCGCTGCGTTGTCTGACATGCAGGTGCGCCGTATATCAGCTTTGACAGCGCTTTTAAATTTGTTTGCTTCAGTCTCACGGCCCCCAAGCAGTTGGTGAGTGGCACCGACGATCAGGTTGACGGATGCAATACGATGCTCCGAAATGGCGCCGAATGCCTGCTTCAGTTGACAATGAGCGCGCCGATGGATGGCCGAAGCTGCTTGGGCATACAGTCTAAAAGCAAAGAGAGTGCTGGGCACTCACTTTGGGGGAGTACTTTGGTGTCCCAAATTTAACTCCTTTTTTCAGAGTACATCAACCCCATTGCAGGGTACTCTCGCCAAAACAGAGTAGTAGGACGCCTCCGAAGGGGATTCGAAGACTCGGTTGAAGAGAGCTCTACTACCCCACCAAGCGGGGTGCTAGTACTCCCAGAGGGAGTAGCAGAGACAAAAAAAAAAAAAAAAAACAGCAACCACTGCGTTTTTCGACCACGCTACAATCAGCAGGCATTTAATTGCATCACACTGAACATAGGACATACAGGCAGACATGACACGAACGCACATACACGCCTATAACACAACCACAGCAAAGCACAAAGCCCACAACACACTTGCGATATACCGTCTTACACTGAAGTCCCGTATATATAAGCCGTACACTTGACCTGCTATGTAGCGCCAGTGGTAAAGTACTGTTCTGCGTAATTAAAGAAAAAGTATGCACAGAACAGGTGTATATTTAGCGTTGGCTCGTAGGTAGCCGCTTGCCACACATATCTGTTAATATAAACGCGTGGAACATATACAATGTCTTTTAGATTAACGCATTCCTATCATGAGCTGGCATTCCGCTTTACGGGCAAACGCGAGTTCGCAGTGCTGGTTCGCGATGTAAAATGCACCTGAGGAAGCGAGTACGAACATAATAGCGGCTAAACTTCATCAACGCCAGCGAAGAAAAGCGGCACCCGGGTGCTCCGCTACCACCCGCTTCATTCCGACGGCGTCCCCTTACGAGTCTGTCGAGCACGTCTGTACGGCGAACAACCGCTGGCGATCACAAAATATGCACTCCTCGTTCTTCGTTATTCTACACACAGATGAAATATAGTCTCTGCCATAAGAAGTGTTTAGGATACTATGCTGTACTTACCAGACTTGCGAACGGGACGGATCGCAGTCACGGTATTTTCACCCTCGACGCGCTCATGGGCATCATACGGCTCGATGCCGAAGTCGTAGCGAAGCCTTTTTCTTTACATGTATGAGTTATATCCAGTGAGTCTTCGGAGATCAGCCGTCGACAATCACAACAGCTTACTGTGTCGCTGAAAGTGTATTCCTCTTCGTTTCGCACACGTAAGCGAAGAATCCGAGGCGTGTAGGCTGGCGGGTTTGACATAGCACGGGTACGGCCGTTCGATCGGGGAAAAACACAGAAGAGGCAGCTCGCTATGACTCCCGTCGGTTGAGGCTCGTAGTCGAGGAAGGCACCGTTCAGTAAACGTACACTGCACGCGTTTGTACGCGAAAGCTTGTATACGTGGAAGTCGTAGGAAGGTCGCTGCTATAGTTCTATCGAAAAGCACTTCACAAAGCGGCTGTTGTCTTCTTCATTCGTCCGCTCCCACCCCAGCCGCCATGTATGCGCCTGCGAATGCGAGCATCACGTGGGTGGAGCAGGTGGAGCTTGTGCCACAACGGGTCTGCCCCAGCAATATACGGGGTACCGAAGATACACAAGCCCAACATACCCCTACGTCCAATTGTTGGCTTCACGCGATCCCCGCTCCAGAAGTTATCAAACTATCTTCATCAGGTGTTACGACCACTCGTCGGGCACACTTCTTCTTTTGTGAAAGATTCGGCAAATTTTGTAGAAATTTTAAAAGAGATTCCCTTGGACGACGATGACCGGTTGGTTTCCTTCGACGTGAAATCGATGTTCACGTCAGTACCTGTAGATTTCGCTGTGGAATGTTGCAGACAAGTGCTCCAGAAAGATAAGTCCCTACCTTCAAGAACGCCTTTCGAGGTTGAAGATCCATGTCATCTCCTGCATTTCTGTCTGAGTAACACTTACTTTGTGTTCAATGGGAACTATTACAGACAAGTATTTGGAGCAGCCATGGGCGCTTCCGTTTCGGTGACATGTGCAAACCTGGCCTTGGGATCCATCGAGAGCAAAGCTTTGACTACTTTCGCGCACCCTCCAAAGACTTTCCTTCGGTACGTAGACGACTGTTTCTACGTAATCCAAAACTCTCAAGTGCGACCATTCTTGGACCACCTGAACTCTATTGAACGGTCTATTGAATTCACGGTAGACGAAGAGAGCAACGGACGCATTGCCTTCCTCGACGTCCTTGTTCAGCGCTCTTCCGGCGGTTTCTCTACAACCGTGCACAGAAAGCCCACACATTCGGGCAGGTACCTCAGCTTTGCCTCGGCGCATCCCATAGGCCACGAACGCTCTGTAGCGGCATCCCTCTTCAAGCGTGCGCTCCGTCTCTGCTCAGACGATTCTGCGAGAAGGCAGGAATGCGCTAAAGTAAAACATGACCTCACAGGCAACGGCTACCCTCGACAACTACTACGTCAGCAGGAACTCTGCTCCAGAGAACCTCCTAAAAACAAACCAAGCGATCGGAAGAAAACTGCACCCATTCCATATGCTCCTGGCGTAAGTGAAACCCTTGCGAGAATCTTCAAAAGCTATGACGTGCAAGTCGCACACGTGCCCTCGCACGAATTAAGAAGCCAACTGGTCCGCGTTAAAGATCCTTTGGAACGTGAACGCTACCCTGGAGTTGTATATAAGATACCTTGTCAAGACTGCCGCGCATCATACATTGGAGAAACAGGAAATTTCAAACGACGTATCAAGCAGCACCAGAATGACGTAGCTAAAGGACATGCTGCCGCCAATGCATTAGCTGAACATCATCTTAACACGGGTCACAACATTGAATGGAATTCAGCGACTGTCATCGGTACCGAAAGATCACTGTCATCCCGCCTTCTTTTGGAATCATTGTTAATCCAGTCGACGCATCACACACTTAATCGGACACGTGGAAATCTACCCGATACTTACACCAGATCATTGCGCCATCTACTACGCATATAAAGGCACGGCCCAATTTTCTCACGCTTGTATGTGAACAAGAGACCCATAGTGGTCTCGAAACGTCATAAATTCTTTTTAGTTGCAACTTTGGCGAGTGTTTGTTTATTCGCAAGAAATGTATCCCCTCGCCAGACGGTGTTCCGTCGAACCCTGGACTATAAAAGGACGTTATTGCCCTATTTTACTACGTAGGGGGTTTTGTGTCACGTGATAAAAAAACCCCAGTCTAGAGTTTAAAGCCACGTGATCAAAAACTACGTACCACGTAACGTGGTTAAAAACTCCAAACTGCCGTGGCGCAGGGGCGGAAACCGTGATAGCCCTCGAACGACTATTTGGGCCAAGCCACATGGTACGCGTTTGCAAGCAACTGTCCGTCAAAAGCGTCGGTCGCGGTAGAGGGGACGCGACGCCTCGGGGCGTGAGTGTGTACATTTCGCACGCGCCGGTACGCGTACGCCGGCGTCCGTCAACCAGAACGTGATACCGTGACATCTCCGGCAGCCATGCCTAGTGACCGTCGATTCGAAGGCACCGCCGAGTTCTGGGAAAGCACGGAAACTATGGTCGCAAACGTTTCTGAATGACCGCATTGTCAACCAGTACGACAACGACACGGCGAACTACCCCGAGTGTTACCAGTGCGGCGTGGTTTTGTGCTGAGTTCGAGCGATGCTGGCTGTCCTAGCGCTGGTCTTGGTGGACGGCGGCCAAGTGAAAACGCACTTTCGAGTATCTCTGCTCCCGCGCTTGTGCCTGCGTTTGTTGCGCTGTCAACGAGTGAAAACGTGCTTCCAATGTTATAAGTTCGAAGGGTGAGTCCTCGTTTACTGCTCAATAAATTGAGTGATGTCTGCATTTTGCGTAAGCCTACACACTAAACAAAAATAACCAGGAACGGGAGTAAACAGCTTGTCCTCTAGCGGACTACCTTTTCTGGTTTTTTTTTTACTACGTAATAGTCAAGGTAAAAATTTACTCTCACGCTAACCGAGTTTTTGAACGTAGAAACGGCAGTAATTATTTACCCCCCTGAAGGTTTTCAGCGACTGCACGCGGAGTAATTTTTTACTGCCTAAAAAATGTTTTCTCGGCTTCTTTTTGTAGTTATTTTTAAAGCTCCTTCGAGGTTTACTGTGGCTGGGTAAACACTACGCTTTTGCCATGCCTCTGTTGCGTTTTCCCTATCTTGGTATCCATTCCGTTGCTCTTACTGTCCATCTGTTATCTTTCCCCCTCATGACATGTCCTGCCCAGGTCCACTTCTTTCTTTTAATTGACAAGATAATATCGGCTACTCCTGTCTGTTCTCTGATCCATACCGCTCGTTTTTTATCTCTCAGCGTTACCCCTATCATTTTTCTTTCCATTGCACGTTGCGTGCTCCTTAGTTTCATCTCTAGTTCTTTCGTTATCCTCCACGTTTCCGCACCGTACGTTAGTAGTGGGAGAATGCGGTGATTGAATACTTTTCGCTTTAGTGAGAGCGGTAAGTTTCCAGTCATGATTTCGTAATGCCTTCCGAATGCGCTCCAGCCCATCCTTATTCGACGGAGAATTTTTTTCATGGGTAGGAGTACCTGTCATTAACTGTCCCAGGTATACGTATTCGTTTACACATTGTAAGGGTTCATTGTTGATTTTAAATTTCTGTTCCTTAGCTAGGCTCTTGAGCATGACTTTGGTCTTTTGCCTATTCATTTTTATCCAATTTTAATACTTTGCCTGTTTAGGTCATCAATCATGTTTTGTAGTTCGTCTCCATCATTGCTAAAGAGCACAATGTCGTCTGGAAATCTTAAATTGCTGAGATATTCTCCGTCTATTCGAATTCCCTTTTCTTCCCAGTCTAGACGTTTAAGGATTTCCTCTAGACATGCAGTGAATAGCACCGGGGATATCGTATCTCCCTGTCTCACAACTTTCCCGATCGGGATTTCCCTGCTTCTCTCATGTAGGAGTAGTGTGGTTGTGCAATCTTTGTATATGTTGTTTATGGTTTTCACGTATACGCCAGGTACCCCTTGTCGTCGTAGAGCTTCTAGAACTGCTTTTATTTCTATGGAGTCAAATTTTCCTCGTAGTCGATAAACGCCATATAAAGAGATTTGTTATATTCCGCGTACTCCTCAATTACTAGGTTGATAGCGTGGCTGTGTTACATTGTCGAGTTACCTTTCCTAAAACCAGCTTGTTCTCTCGGTTGGTTAAAGTCGAGGTACAGATACTGGCAAATCGTTCCACTCTTTTATTGTTCGGGGTAAAAAAGAGTACGCGTACACATCAAGACAGGATTTTGGAACCGTGTAAAAAACTGATTACTTGATCCGACATTGCTGGGTTGCCTCGGAAGAAGGTATGGTCTGGCTTCAATATTAAGATGGCCTTTTGATAACAAGAAAATAAATTTAAGTATGGCAAGCTTCCGGCGTTGAGCCAGCGTTGGCAATTCAAGCAACCGAAGCATTTCGGAAACGGAGTCATGTCGAGAGTACCGAGATAAAATAAACCTTACCGCTTTTCTTTAATATTTTCAACACAATTTATCAACCCCGATTGGAACGGGTCCCACACCGCGCTGGCATATTCTAACATTGGTCTGATGTAGGTCAAATATGCAACCAGCTTGACGGATGGTGCATGTTGCTAGCTTTAGTTTACGGCAAAGATACCATAACTTTTTCCTGCGGCTGCACAGGTCTGGTTTGCGTGTGGTTTCCAACTTAAGTCTTTTGATATTGTTAGGCCTAAGTATTTTATCGAGTCAGCTTCAGTAAAAGTGGTGCAATTCATTTCATAATTACCTTTATAATGTGTTTTTTTTTGTTGGGAAGTCTGAGCATGACTGATTTAGATTCGTTAATTTTCATGTCCCGTTTAGCGGCCCAGCCTTCCACTGTAATAAGGGCTCGCTTGAGTGACGCCTGATCATTATGGTTATTAATTTCACGATACAACAGGCAATCATCTGCGAATAACCGTACCGTTATGTCGTCGCCTATATCATGAGTAATGTCGTTTATATAGACCAAGAAAAGAAGGGGTCCTAAGACGGATCCCTGTGGTACGCCTGACGTCACCTTTCTAGAAGAGAAGGTCAGGGGAAGATGGATGCTTGAATCGATGAACAAATCGCAAAGTACGATTTCAAACAGGGAAAGTCGCGGGAGCCAACGTTTCGACAAGCGGACTTTTTCTTCGTCAGGGCGGCAACTGCCTTCTCCAGCGTTCGTTTATGTACGCCTTTGCACGCTCTCCCCCGTCCTCAGAAGGAGAGAAGAGCAGCACGTGCGAACACAAACAAAAATAAAGAAGGAGGGGGGGGGTGTTGGGTGCAGGGGTATTTGGGTGACAGGTGTTAGCGTGACTAATATAAATGGCAAGAGCCAATGCTTCCAAAGAACCCACTCCTTGTAGATATCTTGCAAATGCATTGTGTCAGCAGCGCTATAGAAAGCAGGATGAAAAAAGAAACACAAGCTCGGAACAGAAGTTCCTCCTATGGCATGTGTCCCCCCCTCCACCTGCCCCGCACCAACAATGCAGTTCACGGAAAGCTTGTGCTAAAAAAAGTAACTCCACTGTTTAACGTCGTTGTTCTCGTCGAACTGGATGGGGGCTCCGCACCTGAAAGTAGACTTTCTGGGAGAAACATTGTTAGCTTCTGCATACCTCAACCTTTTGTTGTCTTTGTTAACACTCTACCGTATCTAGTGGACTCAAGAGTTCCCTTTGAAAGGTTTATTTATTTATTTATTTTCAATACTGCTAACCCCAATGATAAGGATTCTAGCAGGGTGGTACAAAACATATAACAAGGTTTCTTAACACACACAATTAATTGAAACAATAATTCAACTAACAATAGCAACGTGAAATGTAGAAACTTTACATTGTGAAATAAAATGTAGACAAGCCTTTGATGATACAAAATACATCAGGGTCACAATTCAAGGAGAGCCTGAAATTCATCACTATCGACTATCATTACTACGTCTTTATCGAGTTCATTCCACTCAGTTACGGTTCTAGGAAAAAAAGAATATTTAAAAATATTGTTCTTGGAATTAAATGGCACTAATGAGTACGGATGTCGTTGCCTTGTAGAATAACCTTTGGAAAATGAAATATAGTCGTGTGTTTGGCTTTGTAACTTACCCTTGACAATTTTGAACATGAACTTAAGGTGAGCGATCTTATTTCTTACTGTTATACGATTTAAGTCTGCTTGGTGAAGTAACTGAGTAATAGATGATCTACCGTAACTATTAAAAATAATTCGTACAGCCTTACTCTGAACTCTTTCCAGCTTAAGTATCTTCGTCTGTGTAAACGGGTCCCAAATAATATTTGCATATTCTAAAATCGGCAGTATTAAAGTTTTGAAATCGGCGAGTTTACAAATGGTAGATGCACTCTTGAGAGACCTCCTTAAAAATAAAGTTTAGACAAAGCCTTATTAGAAATAGCAGTGATATGACTATCCCAGTGAATGTTGTCAGTTATAACGAGACCTAGATATTTGTATTCATTGACGCGATTTAATGTTTTACAATCGACTGTATATGTATATAAAAGAGGATTTTTCTTATTACTTATGGTCATTACAGCGCATTTGTCGTAATTCACAGCCATTTGCCACGTCCTGCACCAACGCATCACTTTATCTAATTCTAAATTCAGTGTATGTTGATCAGCAGTTGCATTTATCTCACTATACAAAACACAATCGTCGGCATATAGTCTTATTTTAACGCACAGTCATCCACAATGTCGTTTATAAAGAGAAGGAATAACAACGGCCCCAGAACTGATCCCTGGGGGACACCCGAATCGACAGGCAGCTTTTTTGAAAAGTGTTCATTAAAACCAACATACTGTTTTCGAGAACTCAGGTATGCTTGTATCCAATGACAAAGTTGTGGGTTTTTCAGTACTTCCCAAAGTTCCATAAGTAGTTTGGAATGAGAGATTTTGTCGAAGGCCTTCGCAATGTCTAAAAAAAGAGCGTCTATCTGTGACTGGTTATTTATGGCGAGTGCGAAGTCATGGACAATTTCAACCAATTGTGTTGTTGAAAAACCACGCCTAAAACAATGCTGAGCTGCTGAAAGTACTGAGTGCGACTCGAAAAAGCAGGAAATGTGTTTATGTATTACATGTTTTAATAACTTGCAGCATGTACAAGTCAAGGCCATTGGGCGATAATTACTAACCAATTCTTTATCCCCATGTTTGAATAAAGGCTTAATTTTGGAGAGTTTCCAATCATCAGGCAGGACACCACTGGATAATGATTCATTAAAAATAATTGTCAAAATTTCGAGGACCATTCAGCGTATCGCTTTAAAAAGGCATTTGGTAAATCGTCCGGGGCACAAGATTTTCTTACATTCAAGTTAATAATTCAAACACACCAGCTTCTGTGATTTCCAGATTTTCAATGGCAGGCAGGTCTTTAAACTTGCTAAAAGTGGGGATGGCTTTGTCATCACAAGTAAAAACAGATGCAAAGTGTTCGTTAAATGCACTGGCTATTTCTGTTTCATCTGATGTAGAAACATTATTTATAACAAACGTGTCTCTATTGGATGACTTCGGCCTTATAAACTGCCAAAAATGAGATGGCGATTCCTTCATCATGTTAGTTAACTTTATATCGTAAAAATTGCGTCGTTCGCTCTTCATCTTTTTAATTTTCGAGACAAATCAGTGATCAGAGAAGCTGTTGTGGTGCTCTTGTGCTTTTTAAGGGATTTTCGAAGCCGATTAATTTTTCTCTTAATGTTGATTACATCTCGTGTAATCCAGGATTTCGACGTATGTACCTTCTTTATCTTGAAAGGAACAAAAAGCTGCATGCACGCATGTGCAGTGTTCTTGTACTTTAGCCACATAGCGTTAACGTCGCTCAAACCCAGATTAACGCTTTGGCAAAGTTCGTCGTAGGCTATCTCCAATCTGTCTATGATGGCTGCATCGTCGGAAGAATGAAATACTGGCACGCGCGTGTATTTAACGTCATTTTTGTACTTCAGCGAGTGAAGCTCAATCAAGACTGCCATGTGATCTGAAATACCTGTAAGTACCTGGCAGTCAATTTTTCCCGAAATATTACCATTGATGAAGACAAGATCGAGGATAGATTTACTGTTGCCTTGCACACGAGTGTAATCACTAACTAGTTGCGTTAAATGAAAATGGAATGCAATGTCAATAAGCGCTTCGTCATTAATGGGATCAGATGTTCCTGCGGTAAATGAAGACCAGTTGATGCCTGGAAGGTTGAAATCTCCACATAAAATAAGCTTAGTAGTTTGATTTGTTTTAGATGAAATGTACAGCTGTAGCTTTTCTAATACCTCAGGGGTCGAGGCCGGGGGCCTATAAACAACTCCAATAACAAGGCTCTCTTTTCCGTCAAAAAGCTTGCAAAACAAAGCCTCAATGTCAGGGGCATCGGACATGCGTACTGTTCTGAAATTATTTTGACCAGCAACACAACGCCGCCCCCTCTAGAACCACGATCTTTTCTGTACACGTTGAAACCGGAAGGCGCAATTTCGCTGTCATAGACACCAATATGAAGCCATGTTTCTGTGAGTGCAACTACGTCAGGGTCATGAAGGGCTATCAAGTGTTCAAGATCGAGCTCTTTGTTCAAAATGCTACGACAATTAATGTTTAGTAGTTTCAAAGATCGCGGGCTTTTCTGTCACTTCGGCGCGTTCTTGGGAAGGGCAACCCTATCATTCTTGGCCTCGTCCCACACGAACAGCTTTCCGTTCACAGATACCTTATCGAAAATTAGTTTGAGACGTTCATTTCGTTCCCTATTCGTAGCTGTGCTGTCCCATAGATTCTTCCTGGCCTGATGAAGTTTTTGCGAAAAGTCTTCAGTTACATATAAGCCCGAGTCTAAGTTTCACACAGTTCCTCAAAATGTGCACTTTTTTGCGATAATCTATTAATTTCGCGATTACAGGCCTTACTTTATTAGGCCGCTTTGAGCCTAACCGATGGCACCTTTCGATTCCGGTTACTGTTAAGTCTAATTTACCCTTAAAGAAGTCATCAGTTATGCGTGAAGCAAGCGCAGGCAGTGTTTCATCTGGAGGTTCAGAAAAGCCATGAATGATGATGATGTTCCTCCGACTTGGATTTTCATCCACCTTTTTTTTCTGCGATGGAGGCACTTTTCATCGTGCTCACGTGCAACTCAACGGCAGCAACTTTGGTTTGGCATAGATTTTCTAAACTACATTCCAATGATTCTAGCCGGTCTTTAAATTGAGCTAATGTATTTGTTGTGTCTTTCTGTGAACTGTCAAACTTGTCCATACGCTTCATCAGCTCTTTTTGGCCCGCGAGGACCTCGAGAAGTAGGCTGCGATCGCTTAAGTTTTCCGATGATGATTCTTTGCCACGCACATTAGACTCACTGGATCCTTTGGGTCCGGGATTCGACTCAATGTCACGAGAGAGTGACAATAAATCCAATAAGTCCAGGCAAATCATAACAATACGCTCTAGACATTGTGGGCAAGGTAGCAGCAAGAGAAAAAACATTATTACTTTTATATGATTTATCTCTGGGTAAATAACTAACCTGCATAAGAAACAGGAAAGGCTTGTAGCGCATAGTTGCAGACGCGCTGCCACCTTGCCCACTGGAGCTGCAGGACCAAGCCGGCGAATTTATAAGGTTCGCTGTTGATGACGTTCCCCGGAAGGTGACACGGAAGTCAGCAGGTAGGATGGGCGGCTCCAGTGAAGGTGGATCCGTTGAACAGCAGGAATGATCGTTGCGGCGCTGTCCTTGCGATGATTGATACGGCTGAGGTCAAAATGCTTGTAGGTTGGAGAGTATTGAACCTGTATAAGAGATACGATTCCCTGTATTTTCTGTCCCTCGGTGAGCGGAAGTTTCCTTGAAGTATGTAGAGTTTCAGTTCATTGAAGTTATGACCTGTCATATTAAAATGCTGTGCCACTGCCTTCGACAGGTTATTCGTGGTGTCTGCGCGGTGCCCGTTTAATCTAACATTAATTGGTTGACCAGTTTCGCCGATGTACTGCTTGTGACAAAGTGAACATTCCAACACGTAAATAACGTTTGAACTAGTGCAAGTGAAACTTGATTTTACATGATGGACATAGTCACTTCCCGTGCTTTTAACCTTAAGATCATTTTGAATATGCTTGCAAGTCTTACATCTGGGACGGGAGCAAGTTATTACGCAGGCGGTGCGTTGAGGGTTTACTTTGGCATGTACTAACAGGTCCTTAAAGTTTCTATTACGGCGGTAGGTGACTCTTGGTATTTCCGGAAACGCTTTTCTAAGGCGATCGTTGCTTGTTAGTATTGGATAGTATTTCCGAAGAATATTATTTATGTTTGGAAGCGCATTGGAGTATTTCGTTATGAATGCTAGCGGCTGGTTGGCCTGCGCTTTAGGGGCTCTTTTTTCTAGTGCTGGTGTCCTATCTAGTTTAAGCGCGTCACTGTATGCCTTGTTGAGAGCGTCGTGCGGGTGATTTCGTTCAGCTAAGGTTGCCTTTAAATTGCTTAAGTGGTGAACGTAATCCGCGTCGTTGCTACAAATCCTTCTTATGCGCCTTGCCTGTCCTATAAATATCCCCTGTTTGCAGTGTCGCGGGTGATGGCTACTGTAATCTAGATATTGCTGGCTATCCGTTGGCTTGCTGTAAAGTGTCGTCTTTAGTTTTCCTTTTTCGATGGATACTGTCGTGTCGAGAAAATCAATTTTACTAGAAGAGTGGTGCATGGAAAACTTAATGCTGGGATGAAAGTTGTTAAAATGCTCAAAAAATGTGCTTAGTGCACTTACACCATGTTTCCAAATAATAAAGATATCGTCTATGTAACGGAGGTAGGTGCGAGGTTTTAGCGGCGACAATTCCAAAAGCTGTGCTTCTAGTTGCCCCATGAAGATATTGACGTAGGTCGGCGCGAAAGGAGTTCCCATGCTGGTGCCAAAAATTTGCAGGTAGTTGGTCGAGTCAAATTCAAAGTAATTAAGTGTAAGTACTGTGGGCACCTAAAAGGCTCCTCTTCGTCATCTGTGCATAATCATCATCACAAGGGCTTCTTCTTCATCGGGTGTGGGTAATCGTCAGTAGCCTGTTCGGTGCTTTGGGCGCGGCCGGTTCGCTGCATCATCGAGGCCTAATAAATACACCGTGGCAACCGCATCCTCACAAGTGGTGGAGAGTGCTTTTCGGTCCCCGGTCCTCTACCACCCCGATCTCACTCCTGGAGCTCCGATCAGGTCGCCGATTGTGCCATTTCTCCGCCGTCATGTCCCACGACGCGCCGGCCGATCCTTCTACTTCCGCCTTCTCGGCCCCGACTGCTGCATCCCCTCCCTATGTGATTGTCAACGGGCACCAGCGCGACCCCCACCTGTTCGCTGGACTCCGCGGAGAGGACGTTCAGTGAAACACATAAGACGACACACATAAGCACTGGGTTTTGCGCTCTTTCCGCGCAGTGAACAAGGCTTCCGTACGGAAGCCGGAACGTCATCCGTTTAACAACAACCTTTGGTCGGCGATCCCATATTTTCAATGATTTTACAACCCGACCAGACGAGATTTCGTCAAACCTTGGATTACATTAGAGGACGTTCAGGATTGGCTTGACGACTATGACCGGGTGAGCGCAGCCAACCGTTGGGACGAGCCGCTCAAGCTAAGCCATGTGTCCTTTTACCTTACGGGAGTAGCCAAGACTTGGTTTTTCAACCATGAAATCGATTTTCCAGACTGGCAGAGCTTCAAGCAAAAGCTTGGACAAGTCTTCGGTACACCGGCCGTTCGATCAGCGCTCGCTAAGAAGACGCTCGACACTCGTCGACAACAACTCGGCGAGTCCTACACCTCCTACATCGAGATGTCCTCGCCCTTTGTCGACGTGTGAACGCGGCCATGACCGAATCAGAAAGAGTTCGACACATACTCAAGGGCATCGGTGCTGTCGCGTTCAATGCCATCCACAATCCCAACAGCGTCGCCGATATTATCGCTACGTGCCAGCGTCTTCACGAACTTGAGTCTGTTCGTTTGCAACCAGACACAAGTGATAACATCACCGCCACTGACCCCTCATTGCGTACGATGATCCGCTCAATCATACGCGAAGAACTACAGCTTCTTGGCTTCGCCGTAAGCCCTCTGCCTCAGCACGCCTCCAGTGCCACTTTGCGAGACGTCGTAAAGCAGGAGCTGGCGTCTATGGCTGGCACCGGCTACACGGAACCTGTACACCCTAGGCCTCAGTCAACGTACGCTCAAGTTGCCGCAGTTTCGCCAGTCGTTGTACAACCGATGCCTCCTGCACCGACGCAGGCCCACGTGGCTTCTATTTCTACCGGTGCACCTCGCCCACAATCTTATCCGCAGTGGCGCCCGACCCGTCCCATATGTTATTACTGCGGATATCGGGGCCATATTTCACGCTTTTGCCGTAAGCGTCAGCAGGACGAGCGTCGCGGATACGACGTATCCGAACGGGACGACTTTTCTGTGCGAACCTCCGTCCAACGCCGTCCCTGTTCTCCCCTCCCGCCCGCTCTGGTTCGCCAAATGCAGCGTCTGACACGGGCCCGAACTACCGTCCTGCCAGACGTCGTTCTCCGTCACCGCTTCGTCGTTCTACGTCGCCACTACGACCACTCTCCCACTTCTCCGATCGCCGTCAGGAAAACTAAGTCATGTAGCTTTTGGAGGAAAAGCTGCATCTAACGACAGGACAGAAATTCCTCCAGCGCGCCCGTGCAATGTGATTTTGGTTGTGGTCGAAGGTATTAGAGTGGAAGCTTTGATTGACACAGGTGCTTCTGTATCGGTTATCCACGGTGATTTGTGTACAAGTCTGCGAAAAGTTACGACCCCCTATGACGGTCCCGCACTCATGTCTGCTCAAGGGGACGCCATTCGCCCTTCTGCTATGTGCACTGCTCGGGTTTACATCGACGGAATACTGCATTACATACAATTCGCAGTGCTGTGTTCGTGCGCGCACCAAGTTATATTAGGCAGGGATTTTCTTTCTGCAGCATCTGCCTCCATCTGCTACAGGCAATGTGTTCTTCACATCGACGACACCGACTATTCGCTTCATGCAGATGATGCACCACTTCGTTTGCTTGCTGCCGAAGATACCGAGATACGTCCGGGCCATCAGCGGATTATTACAATAACGTCTGATGTCATCGATAGAGGCGACGTGCTCGCACTTCCCTCCGAACGCTGGCTCACAAGAGGCATTGCTTTCGCCACAGGCCTGGTTCGGTTTGCCGAGGGATCCGCCCATCTTTGCGCAGCAAACACATCTGAAAAAGTACTCATCCCTAAAGGCGCTACACTGGCTTCCACCACTGGTTGTGACTCTCTCTGTGTTGTTCCCCTAAAGAAAGCTTCATCTGCAGTTTCTTCTGTTGCAAGTTCCGCTTCTCTATCTGCCCTTGCAGAGGCCATTAGTCCCGACCTGTCGCCTCTAGAGTCGCAACAGCTGCTCGCCTTACTACAAAACACAAGGCTTCATTTGACGCGCACTCCGCTTCGTTAGGACAGACCTCCGTTACCACACATCGGATAGAGACAGACGGAAGATCCATCGTCCGTCGCCGCCCTTACCGCGTATCGCTAGCCGAACGGAAAGTAATCGAAGAAAACGTCCCCGATATGCTGCAACGGAATATAATACGCCCGTCTACTAGCCCGTCATCCCCTGTCGTTTTGGTGAGGAAAAAAGACGGCTCTGTGCGATTTTGCGTGGACTACCGAGCTCTCAACAAGATCACGCGCAAGGATGTATATCCTATGCCGCGCATTGACGACGCCTTGGATTCTCTGCAGGGCGCAGAGTACTTCTCCAGTCTAGATTTACGTTCGGGCTATTGGAAGATTCCTATGCATGAGGACGACAAAGAAAAAACAGCATTTTCAACACCAGATGGACTTTACGAGTTCAATGTCATGCCATTCGGCCTCTGCAGTGCTCCCGCAACATTCGAGCGCATGATTGACATCGTTCTCCGAGGCCTGAAATGGAAGACTTGCTTGTGCTATTTAGACGACATTGTTATTTTCTCATCAACATTCTCGCAGCACTTGCAGCGCCTTGACGAAGTCCTTACGTGCCTCGCCAACGCCGGCCTCCAGTTGAACACCAAAAAATGCCGCTTTGCGAGCAAGAGCATTAAAGTGTTAGGCCACATTGCGAGCAAGGATGGCATTCGTCCCGACCCTGACGAGGTTTCGGCGGTTATGCACTTTCCCCGTCCCGAAAAGGCGAAAGACTTGCGAAGTTTCTTGGGCCTCGCTTCCTACTTTCGCAGATTTATACGTGACTTCGCCTCCATCGCTTCACCTTTGCACAAGTTACTTCGTGCTGGTGTTCCCTTCGCATGGTCACCTGAATGTGAATCGGCGTTCGCGCGTCTTAAGCGCGCCCTAACATCGGAACCTGTACTTTGTCACTTCAATGAGTCTGCAGCTACACTCTTGCATACGGACGCAAGCGGACACGGCATTGGTGGCATTCTGTTACAGCGTGACGAGTCTTCACGAGAAAGGGTCGTCGCCTACGGAAGCCGATTACTGACTAACGCAGAGAAAAATCACACGATCACTGAGCGAGAGTGCCTAGCTGTCGTTTGGTCCATCCAGAAGTTTAGGCCTTATCTTCACGGGCGCCATTTTACTGTCATCACAGACCATCATGCATTGTGCTGGCTTTCGATGCTTAAGAACTTGTCCGGACGCCTTGGTCGTTGGATTCTTCGTCTGCAAGAACACGACTTCACTATTGTTTACAAGAGCGGCAGAAAACACCAAGACGCAGACGCGCTCTCTCGCTGTCCACTTCCTACCACACCATGTAGTGGTCATTCAGATGCAATCCGTGACACGCCCTCAAACGCTCACACTTCATGTGTTTTGTCCTTAACACCTCCAGATGCGATGCCTCCGGACGACCATGCTTCGTTTGTATCTCATCAACTTGTCAACTCTTATTGTCGACGCATAATGGATCGCCTTCAAGGAGCTTCGCGGCCTCCTAACGCCCGCCTTCGTCGACAGCTGGAGCAGTTCAAGCTCGACAACACCGTCCTGTACCGCCATGTCTATCACCCTGACGGTCAACGCTGGGTGCCTGTCCTGCCTCGCTCGCTTCGGGCGACATAACTGCTGGCCATCTTGGCGTGACAAAAACCTACGACCGAATAAAAGGTCGTTTCTACTGGCCCGGCTTATCAGCTAGTGTGGCGCGATATGTCGCTTCCTGCCCACTTTGTCAACGTCGAAAGCTTCGTACATCTGCTCCAAGCGGACAGCTTGAGCCGCTCCCGTGTCCCTCCGCATCATTCGAAGTCGTCGGAATTGACCTGTATGGTCCCCTTCCGGTGACGCTCACCGGTAAGAGGTGGATCGTAACAGCTGTTGACCATTTGACACGGTACGCGGAAACAGCTTGCGTGAGTTCTGCCTCAGCTTCTGACGTCGCTGACTTTATACTTCAAGCCCTAATATTGCGTCACGGTGCTCCTCGCGTTCTCCTGAGCGACCGTGGAAAAGCGTTCCTGTCGCAACTGGTAGACGAAGTCCTCAAAGCATCTGGCATCACTCACAAGACTACGTCGAGTTACCATCTGCAAACGAACGGCTTGACTGAGCGATTCCATTGGACGCTTTCCGACATGATAGCCATGTATGTACGGCCAGACCACAAAAACTGGGACACCATTGTGCCTTTCGTGACGTTCGCTTACAACACCGCTGTCCAACGTGCAACCGGATACTCGCCCTTCTACCTTGTTTATGGCCGTTCGCCGTCTTCCTTCCTTGACGCCTCTTTCTTCGCTGCACCCACCAAAGCCTGTTCGTCGTCGTCCGAAGAATACCTGTCCCGTCTCTTGCGCTCTCGCCAGCTCACGCGCACAAATACCGAAGCAAGCCAACAGTATCGTAAAACTAACTATGACGCCTGTCGTCGCGTCGTGCCCTTCCGGCCTGGCGATGAAGTGCTTTTCTAGACACCAATTCGCACTCCTGGCTTGTGTGACAAATTTCAGTTTCGTTTCATCGGTCCCTACACCGTCTTAGCGCAGACATCTCCCGTGAACTATCGCGTAGCACCTGTTGTTCTTCAAACGGACCGTCGCTGCCGCGCAACTGAGGTGGTCCACGTTTCGCGTATGAAGCCTTTCACGAGGCGCGCTATACCTCTTTAAGCTGCGGCCAGGATGGCCGCTCTCGCGCGGGGGAAATTAGTGTGGGCACCTAAAAGGCTCCTCTTCGTCATCTGTACATAATCATCATCACAAGGCCATAATCAAAAGAAGAGGCGTGCAGGACACGGACACAAGGAGAGCAGTGAACAACACGAACGCCGACTAACAACTGATGCACAGCACAGAGGCGAAAAAGAAAGAAGACACACAGCTTATCTGCGCATGCTCGGAATGGTAGCGCCATAATCTTTTGATTATGTACTGTTACCAACTCGCTCAACTTTCTGTCCTTTTGATCATCACAAGGGCTTCTTCTTCATCGGGTGTGGGTAATCATCAGTAGTCTGTTTGGTGCTTTGGGCGCGGCCGGTTCGCTGCATCATCGAGGCCTAATAAATACACCGTGACAACCGCATCCTCACAGTACTAATTTTAGTAACGTGATGTAAACTTCAGCGGCGTGTGCACGTTTGCTATTCTGTATTGCCTTCAAGAGCGCTTCGATTCCTTCTGTGATAGGTATATTCGTGTATAGGGAGGGGACTTCTAGCGTTACCAGAATCGCCTGATCTGAAAGTGTTTGTATTTCGTTAATAGACTCTATAATCCGCAGAAAGTGAGGCGTATCCTGAATAAAGGACGGAAGGTTGGGCGGTATGTCAGATAGATGGTTAAGAAACTTCGATAATGGCTCTGTCGGGGTGTTGTTGTTAGACACTATGGGTCTTCCCGGTATTTCAGCAGTAAGTAGTTCATCTGTGCTAACCTTATGAATCTTAGGAAGGAGGTAGAAACGGCCTGCTTGTTTATTATCAGGCATTAGGAACCGGTACTCGGATTGTGTGATTAATTCGCTGGCTAAAAGATCTGTTATCGTACGCCGTATCCTGTTGCTGTATTCCACGGTTGGGTCGGAATGTAATTTTCGGTAATGTGCATTGTTAGTGAGCTGCTTCATTGCCTCGTTCTTGCACTTTTCTATCGGCCATATTACTATACTGCCGCCCTTGTCTGCTGGTTTTATTATGATGTCGTTTCTGTCCGCGAGTTGTTTCAGGTAATCCTGTTCTTCGCGGGATAGGTTCTTTGGTTTGCGACTCTGTCTTGTTGTATTCAGGATGTCTCTTGTGACTAGCTTAATGCACTGATCTAGCTCTTGGCATTGCTCAGAATCTGGTGTCCACGTGCTTGGCGGTCGGAGCGCGTCAGTATTTGTGTTTCCTGCCTCCACTTTATCAAAAAAGAATTCTCTGATACGCAGACGCCTTGAAAACTCTGTTATGTCTTTGTGTAGCTCGAATTCGTTAACCGCATTATTTGTCGGGCAGAATGTTAGACCGCGTTCTAGAAGACCTATTTCAACTGCACTTAGGCTCTGTGATATATCTATACCACCTTGTTAGTGAGTTCTCGGCGCTGCACCGAGCGACAGACTGTTTATATTGCGCTTATAGAATTATTTTGGACGCACTTCGTCGCGTGGGTGCTTTTGCGCTTTTGCATAGCTATTATATTGGTTTCTTTCCTTTTGACAAATTCGGCTAGTTCTATTTCTTTACCAGTTAGTTTAATGTTATTCAGTTGGTCGGTTATTACAATAAGCTGATTGTGGCAACGCTCTTTTAACATATCTATTAGCGATAATGAAGCACTTTCTAGGACGCCATTCCATTTTTTCAATAGGCTAGGAGGAAGCACACCAATCGCACATCTGACCTTAATACTTAAACCTTTCGGAATTTTATTCTCTTTGGTGTAGCTAGAGTATTTAGCTAAGTGTAATCTGTAGTTTGTTTGTTTGGCGGCGAGTTTCCGTGATTGTAGGAAAGAACGAGATTTTTGATTATCTAAGCTGAGTTCTCTGTTTGTTAGTCATCTGTGTTTGTTTCGAGCAGACCCCTGGGGCCTAGAGTTTAGGGGTAGTCTTTGCTTGCTGCTCCTAGTTTTGGTGGTGAGGTCTGCCACGATGTCTGTCTGGGTATCTGTGTGTTTGCTAACACATGTAGAGGTCTGTGTAAAAATAGTGTGTGTCTCTGTCACCTCTGCCTGTTCTATGTGTTTTGTTGGTGGTGTTGGCTTCACCTCCACCGTCTGAGTAGAGGCATCCTGTGACTTAACTTTGGTGGATCGCGTGTTGTTGCTACTGTTGGTAGAGTGTGTTGCGTCTTGTTCTGTATTTTTGGCACCAGCATGGGAACTCCTTTCGCGCCGACCTACGCCAATATCTTCATGGGGCAACTAGAAGCACAGCTTTTGGAATTGTCGCCGCTAAAACCTCGCACCTACCTCCGTTACATAGGCGATATCTTTATTATTTGGGAACATGGTGTAAGTGCACTAAGCACATTTTTTGAGCATTTTAGCAACTTTCATCCCAGCATTAAGTTTTCCATGCACCACTCTTCTAGTACAATTGATTTTCTCGACACGACAGTATCCATCGAAAAAGGAAAACTAAAGACGACACTTTACAGAAAGCCAACGGATAGCCAGCAATATCTAGGTTATAGTAGCCATCACCCGCGACACTGCAAACAGGGGATATTTATAGGACAGGCAAGGCGCATAAGAAGGATTTGTAGCAACGACGCGGATTACGTTCACTACTTATGCAATTTAAAGGCAACCTTAGCTGAACGAAATCACCCGCACGACGCTCTCAACAAGGCATACAATAAAGCGCTTAAACTAGATAGGACACCAGTACTAGAAAAAAGAGCCCCTAAAGCACAGGCCAACCAGCCGCTAGCATTTATAACGAAATACTCCAATGCGCTTCCAAACATAAATAATATTCTTCGGAAATACTATCCAATAGTAACAAGCAACGATCGCCTTAGAAAAGCGTTTCCGGAAATACCAAGAGTCACCTACCGCCGTAATAGAAACTTTAAGGACCTGTTAGTACATGCCAAAGTAAACCCTCAACGCACCGCCTGCGTAATAACTTGCTCCCGTCCCAGATGTAAGACTTGCAAGCATATTCAAAATGATCTTAAGGTTAAAAGCACGGGAAGTGACTATGTCCATCATGTAAAATCAAGTTTCACTTGCACTAGTTCAAACGTTATTTACGTGTTGGAATGTTCACTTTGTCACAAGCAGTACATCGGCGAAACTGGTCAACCAATTAATGTTAGATTAAACGGGCACCGCGCAGACACCACGAATAACCTGTCGAAGGCAGTGGCACAGCATTTTAATATGACAGGTCATAACTTCGATGAACTGAAACTCTACATACTTCAAGGAAACTTCCACTCACCGAGGGACAGAAAATACAGGGAATCGTATCTCATATACAGGTTTAATACTCTCCAACGTACAGGCATAAACCTTTCAAAGGGAACTCTTGAGTCCACTAGATACGGTAGAGTGTTAACAAAGACAACAAAAGGTTGAGGTATGCAGAAGCTAACAATGTTTCTCCCAGAAAGTCTACTTTCAGGTGCGGAGCCCCCATCCAGTTCGACGAGAACAACGACGTTAAACAGTGGAGTTACTTTTTTTAGCACAAGCTTTCCGTGAAATGCATTGTTGGTGCGGGGCAGGTGGAGGGGGGGACACATGCCATAGGAGGAACTTCTGTTCCGAGCTTGTGTTTCTTTTTTCATCCTGCTTTCTATAGCGCTGCTGACACAATGCATTTGCAAGATATCTACAAGGAGTGGGTTCTTTGGAAGCATTGGCTCTTGCCATTTATATTAGTCACGCTAACACCTGTCACCCAAATACCCCTGCACCCCCCCCCCCCCCCTCCTTCTTTATTTTTGTTTGTGTTCGCACGTGCTGCTCTTCTCTCCTTCTGAGGACGGGGGAGAGCGTGCAAAGGCGTACATAAACGAACGCTGGAGAAGGCAGTTGCCGCCCTGACGAAGAAAAAGTCCGCTTGTCGAAACGTTGGCTCCCGCGACTTTCCCTGTTTGAAATCGTACTTTGCGATTTGTTCATCGATTGAGGTTACCTTTAACAGATTAGATTTGCCACCGTTTATTTCGACGTATTGTGTCCGACCTGTAAGGTATTAGCCGATACATGCAACAACTTCATAACTTATATTCATGTCCACTAGCTTACTTATTGATTTTGTATGCACGACCTGGTCAAAAGCCTTGGATAAATCTAAACATACAACGTCTATCTGTTTTCTGTTATTTAGAGCAGTTGAGAAGTCATTATTTGTTTCTACCTGTTGTGTGGCGGTGGATAGGTTTCGTCGAAAACCGTGTTGATTAGAAAAGAAAGCTTTCTTTTCTTCAAGGTAACTATAGATTGATTTTGATATATGTTCAAGAAGCTTGCAGCACACACACGTCAATGAAATAGGCCGATAGTTCCCATTGTTCTGCTTTTCACCAGGTTCGTGTACCGGGACAACTTTTGCAACCAGTCTTCAATGGTGGAATTTTCCTGCGTTGCTGACGCATTTGGTAATTTGTATTTTCAGGTGTGTTCTGAAGACATTTGGGCCTGTTTTGTTTAACCCATTGCAAAAGTTTGAAGTGATAGATTTGTGTTACGTTTAACATTGCATATTTTTGCGTAGCATTGCATATCGCTATCGAAGGCATCTAGTATTAGTCTTTGCAGCATCACGGCTTGCTGCATAGTGTAAAAAGAGTGTGTTGAGCAACAATGGCGTCAGTCGGTTTTTCGAGATAGGTGCGGAGCTTCCGCGGGTCAATTTCTAGAAATTCTTTCGATGTACTAAAAGTTATTGTTGGTTGGATATAGAGAAGGAGTGCATAATCAAAAGAAGAGGCGTGCAGGACACGGACACAAGAAGAGCAGTGAACACCACGAACGCCGACTAACAACTGAAGCACAGCACAGAGGCGAAAAAGAAAGAAGACACACAGCTTATCTGCGCATGCTCTGAATGGTAGCGCCACCTGTCATACTGTTACACGTGCCGTTCTACGCGATAGACAACTGCTAAGACATTCTATCTCCTCTCTGTTTAAGATAATCGACCAGGTTCAAAGGTCGCCCCTATTCTAAGTGATCTGTACTTGAGCAAGTTTGACTGCCGTTTAAAAGAGGCGTTAGGGGACCGCATCATCAGGGTATTTCGGTATGCGGACGATTATCTGGTACTTTCTAGTAAGAATGATTTTGAATCAGTCGTCACCTATGTAAGCGATCAATTTAAACTTAATGGAGATGGTCTAAGGTTCACGAAAGAACTACCGGAGAGAAATGTAATACAGTTTTTAGATATCTCGTTGTCATTTGAGCAGAATCACGTGTGTTGGCAGTATTCCCCTAGAGCATCTAAGCCGTTGTTAAACTTTGACTCCAAGCATTCCAAAGTAGTAAAAAACGGAATAGCCTTGTCCTGTTTAAAGTCAGCCCTATCAAAGTCGTGCGTGCACCGTTTGACCATTAGCTTTAATGCGCAGGTCGAGCGCCTTTTAGATGCAGGTTACCCTAGACTAGCCATAGCCACAGTAGCAGAACGTCTTAAGAAGTCGATTTCGACCGGAACTAAAGCTGTAGCAGAGAGTAACATTAACAAGAAAAAGGTCGTGAGTATTCCGTATATCCACGCAGTTTCGCATAGGCTTAAGAAAGTAGGAAGTAAATATGGGGTTAATGTTGTGTTTACGGCTCCCAATAAGTTAGGAAGGGTTTGTGCTGCCGTGCATAGAAGAAATGAGCAGATGGAAGGTAAGAAGCGAACAGATATCTGTCCGGTTAAGCACTTAGCCAAGAACAATTTCACCGACTGTCGCATGGGTGTGGTGTATAAGATTCCTTTTAGCTGCGGACGTTTTTATGTAGGACAAACCGCGCGTTGTATTAATCAAAGATTAATTGAACACAGAAGGTCGCTATCAGGTGGGACGCCGTCCAATCTATCCTTGCACTGCCAGGTCTGTAGCTGCATGCCCGAGTTAGACAAAACCGAGATCCTGTACAGGCATAGGAACGAAGATACGCGTTTATTGGTTGAGGCCTGGCATATTAGTATTAGTGGAAGTGCATGCGTGAGTCAACCGTCGATTATCTTAAACAGAGAGGAGATAGAATGTCTTAGCAGTTGTCTATCGCGTAGAACGGCACGTGTAACAGTATGACAGGTGGCGCTACCATTCAGAGCATGCGCAGATAAGCTGTGTGTCTTCTTTCTTTTTCGCCTCTGTGCTGTGCTTCAGTTGTTAGTCGGCGTTCGTGGTGTTCACTGCTCTTCTTGTGTCCGTGTCCTGCACGCCTCTTCTTTTGATTATGGACTGTTACCAACTCGCTCAACTTTCTGTCCTTTTGAGAAGGAGTGTTTCTGTAGAAATCGGGGATTTCTACAGGTTCGATGGATGTCCCTCTTCTTAGTGATGTTTACTTGATAAAGTTTGATAACTGCTTAAAGGATGGCATAGGTAACTTCGTGATTATGGTATTTGGTTATGGTGAAGATTATGTGACTTTACAGCTGTTATGTGATCATAACAGCTGTTGTGATCATAACAACGGTTGTTCTGATTGGTGATTTTAATATAAATTTATTAATATCCAATTCTCAAACACGTTTTAAAGATGTCATAGAGTCATTTCATTGTTCTAACACTACTAATTGGGCCACTAGAATAACGCCGGATACAGAAAGCTTAATTGATTTGTGTATAACAAATCATGACAGCGCCGATGTATTTTCAGGAATCCTTACTTTCGATATTAGTGATCATCTGCCAATCTTTGTTTTCTTACCGCGCCCCAAAAGAAAGAAACTGTGATGCACACAGCGCCCCCTTTTTTAGAAGAAATTTTAATAATGAGGCACTGAATACATTTCGGTTATTGGCCGATAGTACAGATTGGACAGATGTATACAACGAGAAAGATACGAATTTATCCTACAATTTATTCTTGCAGAAAGTTAAGCACTCATATGACATTGCTTTTCCACTACATTCAGTTACAGGTCATCGAAAATCTAGAAAACCATGGGTTACCCGTCAGTTATACCACAGAATTCGAATGAGGGATAAATTATTTGACACTTTTATTCGTGTAAAAGACGAAACAATTATCCGGGTATATAAAAAGCTCAGGAACAAGCTCAATTCGGATCTTCGGAAAGCTCGCACTCAGTACTACCAAGATGTGTTTGCGTCGATATCAGGCGACCCTAAAAATATATGGGCTGCATTTCGAAAACTCAAAGGCAACTCAAACACTGTGAACCCTAGCACACTTACGTTCGATAATGTGGAATATACCAATACCCCACTGGTGAACAAAGTTAACGATCGCTTCTTGCATGCGGGTATTGCAAATAACCCTGGTACAAGCAATCTTACAAAGGATCTATGTGGATATATATCATCTGACAGTACCAACTCCATGTCTCTTTCTCCGTGCACCGCACATGAAATTTTTAATTTAATCAAATCTTTGAAAACAGATAGCGCAGCCGGATATGATGATATCAAAGCGAGACCAATTATTCATGTTGCTGATATATTATGTGCCCCGCTTTGTCATATATGTAATAGCGCGCTAGTTACCGGGATTTTTCCTGCTAGTATGAAAATAGCCAAAGTAGTAGTCTTGCACAAAGGTGGATCCTTTAATGATCTAAATAACTACAGGCCAATATCTGTGCTACCTCTATTTTCTAAAGTATTAGAATTAATTTTAAAGTTTAGGTTAACCAAATTTCTCGAAGAAAAGCGGGCACTTGTTGACAATCAATTCGGCTTTCGCAAGAATAAGTCAACAGAGGAGGCACTGCTGAGTGTTAAAGAAGAAATAATTGACAATTTCGAAAATAGGTTATATACTGTCGGAGTTTTTCTTGACTTCAGAAAAGCTTTCGACTCTATAAAGCATCACATTTTGTTTCAAAAGCTACCTTTATATGGAATTAGAGGCGTTACCTTAGAACTTATAAATAGTTATTTTTCAGATAGGTTTCAATTTGTAAGCCATAACAGCATATGCTCAGAGATGAAGGAAATAAAGTGCGGCGTACCTCAGGGGTCCATTTTGGGTCCTCTATTTTTTGTCATTTATATTAACGATATCGTAAATATACCACTTACGCCTAAAACGGTTCTCTACGCCGACGATACCAGTTTATTTTTCTCTGGTCATAATTTGGCTGACTTGGCAACAGCGGCAAATGATTGGTTGCACGAGCTTCTGATTTGGTTGTCTCTCAACCAACTTCAGTTAAATGTCACTAAAACGAAATTCATTGTTTTTAAGCCTAAGAATAAACCCGATGACGCTCACATTTCTCTTCGTTTTGATGCTTGCGCTATTGAACGGGTATCTGTATTTAAGTTTCTGGGAGTATTGTTCGAAGAACATTTGAACTGGACTCATCACATAAACAAATTACATACTAGCATTTCCAGGTCTAATCGAGTGTTTTATAAAATCCGGCATCTGGTTCCGATTTGGCTAAAACGTCAGCTGTACTACACACTCATACATTCTCAACTATATTACTGCCTCTTAGTCTGGGGCACTACAAGCAAAACAAATTTATGTAGGCTGACAGTCCTTCAAAAACAAGCGGTTCGACACATAGAAAACCTTGCATGGCTTGATCATACAGCACCGTTTTTCTTAAAAAATGAGATATTAAATGTCGATCAGCTATACAACCTCAAGTTTGCTACATACATACACAGAAAAATGCATCAAAATGAATCTATTTTTTCACACATGTACTTGACTAACCGCATGCCATATAGTTTACGACATAGCCACTTCGAAGTTCCACTCTGCAGAACAAAATACGGCACTAAACAACTTAAATACATGATCCCTTCTTTCTTAAACCAACATCCGCAAGTGCTGAGCAATGTGTATGAAGTCGTATCAACATCCCTGTTTAAGCGTGTTGTCAAATCGTATTTGTTGTCTTGTGTGCCTTCATAGTAGGAGTAAGACCTCTAAAATCATGTGCCTTACGACCTGTTAGATTAAAAAAGAACTCGATTGTATTAATCTTGTATGTATGTCGTCATCCCTTGCTAATAGCGCTATGTCATGTTTTTTTTCTCCTTTATTTCCGTGCAGGGCTTCCGCTTTCTATTGTATAAATTCTTAATAATGGTCACAACCCTGTTGAACAGTGCTTGGGTGGTAGGGCCATTGTCAGGCAGTTAATCTGCCTTTAGCCGTACCATCCCTTGACATGTATTATGTTAAAAAAAAATAAACAATTCAATTCAACAAGGGCCGTTTTTGGCGCCGTAGTTGTCCGCCACAGGCGCCGCCGCCGCCGGTGTCCGTAACCACAATCGCGCAACTTTTAGAAAAAATAACCAGGGCCGAGGAGGATTCGAACACACGTCCTCTGCGTGGATTCGAACCAACACCCTCTGTGTGGCAGTAGGGCATTCTACCACTGAGCTACGTTTTTTTTTTGTTGTTTATTACATCGAAGTGAAAACTGAGGTCACAGGGAGAGAACGCCTACACACTCAAAACTCGGGCAAACACTCACAGACGTCCAACAAGTGCATCTAGTCAGGAGGTACTTCTTGGGCAGCGTACACACTTCTGACATAGGCCACGGTTCCTCGGTAGATTGATCCAGTGGAACGCAGGTTTTAGGGCCGAAGCTCCTTAAGGCGTAGGCTTGTCTGCCGTAGTTGTCCGTCGTAGCCACTTCGTATTCATCGAACGCTGAGCTGCCTCGAGCGCTGGCACGCATGCGCTCTTGTGTCACGAATTCACGCCGGTTCCTCTTCGTCGCCTCGAGCGCTGGCACGCGCTCTTGTGTCACAAGTTCACGCCGGTTCCTCTTCGTCTACTCCAGCATCACTCAGTTTCGGTTTCATTTCGTAATACATCACAATAGCCCCAGTTTTAAGTAGTTGTTCACAACTTTTCTGGAAGGTAGAAGATGCGAAACGAATACCACAGTGTTCTAGAGAACTCAGTTGTCTGTCCATACAGCACGAATCATGGCTAAATTGATCCGGAACTCGGCACGATTTACGATGAACTTCCGGAGCTTCGCCCACTCATCATCATTCACTCCGTGGATATGTGTCAATTTTTTTCGGTATGGCGATCACACAGTCCATAGGCTGTACAAACCAAGTACTACGAACATATCATAGGGTGGACCGGCAGTCATTTTAAACGGTAGAAACCTAATTGTGTACGGAGTGATGTCGATGTCCTGTTTAAGAGTCCGCTGGAGAATGTCCCAAAAAAATATCCGTCTGTACAATCAATCAAACAGTGATCAACGAAGCAGCCCCTCGAATTCAACCAGGTTTTAACAGGGAGAGTTTGCGGATGAAGCTTAAAGAAAAATGCTTTAACACCGGGAGGTACACACATTTTTGAAACCCTTCTAAGTACATCCTGATAAGGCCGACCTAAATGAGGTGTCCCATACAAAGGATCTGGGAAAATCGAGTCCACCAGTGCAACAGAAATCGCTTTTCGGCTCGCGGTGAAAATATACTCTAGGCTAAATCTAACTTTCAGGAAAAGGAATGAGTCTACAACTTCCTTGAGGAAGCCCCAAGGAGCCTGTGGAATACCTACGACATCTGATGAAAGTGTGTAGGCGTGCTATATTAGGAAGGTGCTGAACTAATCCGACCTGTAGCATTTCACGGAAAAACGGACGATCGCTTTCTCGAAAGAAAAACAGTCGAGAAACGATTTGCCTAACAAAGAGATGGACCAATCCGGGGCCAACCCGATCAAGTGGGACGAACAGATTGTCGCGTCTCATGGATTCATAATTGGAGCTCCAAATAAACGTTGCAAATACACGATGCAATGCCTGAATGCGGAGTCGTGCGCAGTGCAGTACTTGCAGCATGTATCTTCGCTAAAAGACTTAAACAGGTATAACGTCTGCCGAGGAATCGTGTTAACAAACGTATTGTTACGTGGCAGAATACGAGTACGCCACTACACGTCGCTGAAAGTGGATTGCAAAACGAGTTCGAGGAATCATTTGAAAGAACACAGGGCTGCATGCTTTCTAGTTATGAACCCATTATAGAGGCATCATCAACATCACCATGATTGCGAAAAAATTTTCAACTTATCCATCATCATTAGTACGAAGCGCTGCCCTATGAAGCACTTTTGTCGTATCGTGCCATGCGTCACGCGTCAGGCGACGTGCGCAGCCCCGACAGCAACCTGACTTAGCTCTTCGATATACCTGATGGCGCCTCATCGCAAGGCGCGGACCGCTGCTAAAGAAGCGAATCGCAGAGCTACGCGCGCGGCTGCAGCAAGGCAAAGGCGGGTACAACAGACACCTGTGCAGAGAGAAGCCCAAACCGTAGCTCGCCGTCGACGCCGAGCCGAGAGTTCAGTTCGTTTTCGGGAAAACGGCGCCAAGAGACTCTCTAAGATGTGCAGTTATACAGATTTGCACGTTACAATACCGCATTAATTATGGCGTAGTGGGTACTTCCCTACTTGGGGAAATGATAAGAGTTATGGCGCAGGGGATACCTACCACCTGTACTTGCACTAGTTTCCCCAAGCGTTTACAATGACCTCTAAGAAGGTCGCTTCTCCAGCTTACGCTGTCACTGTCCTGCGGTTGCGTGCACGCTTGGCTCTTTTTTTTCTAATGAGTACAATTTTGAACTCGCTGTCTCCTTTGTAAGGGCATGATTTATGTTTAATGGAGATGATCTAAGATTTACGAAAGAACTGCCATAATCAAATTTCTTGATATGTATTTGTCTATTGAGGAGGATCATTTTTGTTAGCAGTATTCTCCTAGAGCTTCGAAGCCGTTGCGAAACTTTCACTCCAAGCATTCGAAAGTAGTAAAAAATCACAGCATATCCACGGGGTGAATGATGATGAGTGGGTGAAGCTCCGGAGGGAATCATCAGTAAACCGTGAACCTTCCGTGTAATTCGCCCATTCGATCATCATGTAAAGACGTCTTACGCAGCCCCTTATACAGGCCGGAACGCGCACCGCGTTTGCCTACGCCATCACATGACTACTGAGAGAGTATAAGGCGGAGAGGCCACAACGTCTTACACCAGCTTCTTACACGGGCCGTAACGCGCTAGCACAAACGCGTTAGAAACGCGCAGTCTTTCGTTAATAGGGAGTTTGAGAATTGGGGCCCCAAGGAGCTTGGGGACCCAAGAAGCTTGCGCCCCGCCAGGGCGCATGCGCAGAACCCAAGCCAATGTTGGGCTCTTGCGTTCGTGTTGACCCAAGGCGTGTTGCGTCACCTCGTTCGCGACTAGAAAGGCAAAAAAGAAAGAGCCGTACGAGCCGCAGTCATCCAAATCCATTGGCTATCCGTCTGCTCAGATGCCAGAGACGCGCGGGAAGACGCGCGGGAAGAATACGCAATCTGTAATAGTACAAAGATTTCGTTCAGTATATTTTATTTTTTTCTCCACCTTAGACTACACTTCGTTTTCTTTCCTTTCGTTTGTTTAAAACGTTTCTGTTGTTTTCACCTTTCAAGCAGACTTCTTTTTTTGTCACTTGTGGCGTTCCGTGCGTTTGACCCCACGCAGCCTGCGTTTGACCCAATTCTCAAACTGTGCTGATCCTCCGAACGCAAGAGCAACCTACGCAACGCAGCTTGGGGACCCAGCGTCTTGGGCCCCCAATTCTCAATCTCTCTAATGTTGGGTATTTACTGTCATCGTGATGCATGTGTCCATGTATGTGGATGTGAGTGTGGAGTACCGATCTCCACGTATTATGTAAGAATGTCGAATGGCAATAAAGAAAGAAAAGCTTCGTGGCGTAGTGGCTAGCGCCGCGCGTTCGGAATCGAGGGGTCCCTGGTTCGATTCCGCGCTTCGGACACAACGTTCGGAATTTTTTCGATCCAGGATCCAGGAGAATGAGAGGAGCGTTCCCCGCGCAGCCCGCGCAGCAGCCAATCGGAGAGCAGCTGCACCGCAAACGCCATCTAGCGTACCTTCAAGTTCACCCAACCGCCATATTGTACGCATGTCTATGGGACAGCGCCCTCTCGGAAACGAGACGAGAAATGGAGATGACGACGGATGGATGGATGGATGCTATGAGCGTCCCCTTTGTAACGGGGCGGTGACTTGTGCGCCACCAGGCTCGTAGAACATTTTTTTTCCTCTCCTTAAATTTTCCTCATGCCTCTTAAATTTACTTCAATCAAATCGATCATACTATAGCAAAAACGGAAATTCATAGCCCCCCACCTAGATTAGCCACCGAAGAAACAGAAAGTTTGTCAACAGACATTACATGTAAGGAGATTGAAATGGCTATAGAAGACCTTAACAACGGAAAATCCCCAGGGCCTGATGGCTTGACAGCGGCTTTTTATAAAGCATTCTCCTCGCAGGTAGCCATGATACTCGAACGCGTTTTTAAGGAGGCATACGAAATTGGATGTCTCCCACCGTCTTTCAAAAGAGCGTATACAGTCCTGATACCAAAAACTGACGATTATAATATACTTAACAAAGTTACAGGTTACCGACCAATTACGCTGACAAACGTCGATTATAAAATTTTAATGAAAATATTAGCTCGGAGACTACAAGGGGCTGTTAGTGATCTGGTAGGTCCGCATCAGACATGTGGGATAAGGGGGAGATCTATATTTGCAAACATCCATGTGGCTCGTAGCATACTTGAAACATGTGATGCAGATTTGAGAAAAGTCGCGATGGTACAAGTTGATTTAGAAAAGGCATTCGATAGGGTATGTCATAAGCTCCTGTTCTCAGTACTTGAGTACGTTGGAGTAGGCTCTTTGATAACTAAAGGGGTTCAAATGGCATACGACAATTGTACGACCAACCTCATTATCAACCACGAGCTAACAGATAGGATTGAAGTGCGTTCCTCTGTGCGTCAAGGGTGTCCCTTGTCACCTCTTTTGTTCGCGTTGTACCTAGAGGCCCTATGTAAGAAAATTATTGATAGTCCGGATGTGCGTGGCTTCAGCTTAGAGGGGTGTGAAGTACGTTTACTAGCATACGCTGATGATATTGCTGTTTTCTGCTCGGATAAGGAGAGCATTAGAAATGCTATGACAATTATTCGCGAGTTTTGTGCCATGACAGGTAGCAACGTTAACCTGAATAAGTGTGTGGGGTTGTGGCATGGTCGGTGGCTGGCGACACCGCATGTTTTTGAAGGTATACAGTGGACGCTCACACCTGGGATTTATCTTGGTGTACCATTAGGCAAGTATCGGGACACCAATGATTTATGGAATGGAAAGGTGCAGGAGTTGAAAACTCAAACTGACAAATGGGCAGGGCGTCACCTCTCCATATTTGCTCGGGCGGCCGTTTGCAGAGTCTTCTTGGTGAGCAAGCTATGGTATCTCATGCAAGTCCTCAGCTGTTCCAGATTCAACTTTAAGAAATTCCACAGGGTATTTGCTGTGTTTGTGTGGCAGTCACAATATGAAAGAACAAGTAGAAACAATTTGTTTCATAAGTTAAGCCAGGGGGGACTGTCGCTACCGAACTTATTCTTAAAGCAACTGGTCTCCCGATTTTTGTTTTTGCGTGACACTACAGATCCCTTCTTGAGAACAGTTATTCAAAGCCGATTGAGCAATGCCTTGCCTAACTTTGTTGTATCGATAACAGAGGGTGGAGGTTATGCATCGAGTAAATTTCTACGTGAAGTAGTAGTGGCTTTTAGATTTTTGAACTATCACTTTTCTACAGAATATTTGGCCACTGTGGCACGTAAGCAGTTAAGCACTGATTTGATAGACATTATGTTTCCAAAACCATTGTACCGGCTATTGTACAGTAAAGGCGAGGGTAAAGATGTGCTAAAGCGTGTGAAACGAATGATGGTACCAAGCGGAGTGAAAACATTCTTTTTTAAGCTGCATACTAATACCTTGCCTGTCAAAACGTGGCTGGAAGAAAAAGGTCACTATTTACCATGGGGTACTCATTGTTTACTTTGTAAGAAACCCGAAACTATAGAACATGTGTTTTTAGACTGTTGGAGTGCGATTTTCTTTTGGGATATTCTGCAAAGGACTATTAAAAAGGAATTGCCGCTAACGCCACATGGCATTCGTTACCTAGCCACAGGGCAAGACAGTATACCTTATGACATGTTCTTTCTTCTTGGCCTTCACAGCATCTGGAGAAACCGCATGGCTGTAAGGAATTGTGACATAAATACCAGACCAGTAAACGCTTACTTTATTGAAAATGTCAGCAAGCTCCGTGAAGTGTTTCGGAAATTGGGATACGATGATGAATTGCTGTTGTTGATGGATGCCCTTGTCAAAATGAAAGTGTTGTAATCTCAGCCGCATGCTGAAAACGCAGCGGTGGAAAAGGAAATAACGCCAGCTTATGGCAGCAGAGTGTTGTGATGTATGTATTCGTCAGTCAATAAAGAAAAAAAAAAAAAAGCCACGGTGGTCTAGTGGTTATGGTACTCGGCTGCTGATCCGAAGGTCGCGGGATCGAATCCCGGCCGCGGCGGCTGCATTTCGATGGAGGCGAAGTGTTGAGGCCCGTGTGCTGTGCGATGTCAGTGCACGTTAAAGAACCCCAGGTGGTCGAAATTTCCGGAGCCCTCCACTACGGCGTCTCTCATAATCAGAGCTGGTTTTGGGACGTTAAACCCCACAAAATCAAAACAAAATCAATCAAATTCATAGCCCAGTTCCCTGCCCCTTATGGCAGAAAGTCCATATTTTTTTTTAGAATTATTTTTGTCCGTTCTCTCTAGTTTTCTGCCACCAGTATTCTAACCGTCTCTTACTCTTACGACACAGAATGCGTACAGTGCCATCTAGTGTATCGTCACCCAACTGCAGTTTGCATGCATCTTTATGAGACAGCGCCATCTACTGTATGCTAAGGGAGACGCTACTCGCTACGCAGGATGCATCGACAACCGAGAACCGCCCAGGTGATGCCATAAGGAGCTTCGCCCCTAAAAAGCAGGATAGCTATGTCGTATCTGAAGTCATCTCTAACGAAATCGTATGTGCAGCACATTAACGCAAGGTCTAACGCGCAGTTCAGGCGCCTATGGGAAGTAGGTTACTTGGTTTTAGCCAATGTATCTAAGCGCCTGAAGAAGTTGATTTCGCCCGGAACGAGGGCAATAGCCGAGAGCAATAATAGGAACAGAGTCGTAAGCATTCCGAATATCTATTCCGTTTCGCATAATAGGTAGTAGTTATGGTGTTGAAGTTGTTTTTACTGCTTCCAATAAGTTAGGCACCATATCTGCTGCAGTGCATAAGAAAAATCAGCCGTTGCAACGAGAGAAGCGAACAGAGATTTGCCAAGTAAAGCACTGCCAACAATGCTTTCACTGACAGTCCTATGGGCGTGGTCTTTTGGATTCCATTTAGTTAGGGAAGTTTTTATGAAGGAGCAAGATCGAGTTGTATTGAGGAAAGATTAATTGAACATGAGAAGTCGTTATCTCTTCGAACGCCTTCTAATCTATCGTTGAACTGCCGGGACTGTAACTGCACGCCCGAGTTAGACGAATGCGCGACTCTGGCATAACAGAGAAGACACGCCTTTAATGGTTGATGCCTGGCATATCAATAATAATGGAAGCGCTTGCCTGAGTCAGCTTTCGATTAGCTTAAGCAGGGACGAGTGCCTCTCGCATAGAACGGCGCGTTTACACGTTTGACAGCTGGTGCTAGCAATGCTGAGCATGCGGAGTTAATGCCAGAGCAATCTATAGGCAGCAGCAGGATAGGGCAGTTCATAATCGCACGCTTTGCTTCATGCAGGTGCGTGCTTTACCTTGGCCACATTGAAAATTCTTTTATTTACAAGTACAGTTCCTAGAATGCTCTGTGAAAACTTTGACCCATTTTAATATGCCTGAAAAACAGCCTTCTACTGTAATGGAATTGGCGAACGCTCTCATTGAGTTAACTAGCAGAGTTGATGACAACCATGGCCATGTAAAAAAAGACCTAAGAAAGTAATTGAGCAGGAAATTCAGCAGATGAGAGACGGAATGGATTTTATAAATAAAAACTTCAAAGTGTTTAGTGCCGAGCTGCTTGCGGTAAAGGAAGAACTTGCCACTGTGATGGAACGGCGGACTACGGTAACAAAAGACAATGACGGCCTGTCAAAGGAGTTAAACGAAGTCAAAAAGGAACAGTCTGCTTTAGAGCAGTACAGCCGAAGTAATCACCTCGAACTCAAGGGAATTCCGATGAAGCCATCGAGAAACCTAATTTCAACAATGAAAGCTATCTCTAGCTGCATAGAAGTGGACGTAGAAGAATCGGACATTGATGTTATCCACAGTGCTCCTTCTAGACGTGAACAGACACAGAACATCGTAGTGAAGTTTATTACAGGGGTAGTAAGGGACAACGTTTCAAGGCAGAAGGAAAATTGAGACTAAATACTTCTGCCTTGGCCTTTGAAGGCAAGAACAACTCAGTCTACATCAATGAGCACCTCACCCCTGCCAACACAGTACTCCTCGGGTGCGCCCTGAAGGCTAAACGAGAAAGAAATTGGAAGTACACCTATGTGCAGCAAGGGAAGATTCTGAGGAGGAAAGCAGAACACTCGGGCCTAATCAATGTCACGTGTACAAATTATCTTGCTCCGGTGATCTAAAACTTCGCTGCGGGCGCTAAACCACGCACTACCTCATGATTTGGAATGACTCTGTCTATCTCCCAAATTGAAAAAACAGGGCTTCAGCAAGATCATTGCTCTATTTTGCGTTTGTAGGGTTACTGACAGCGACCTCGCATCTAGCCACACCATGCCGTGGTGTTCGAGCACTCGGCGAGCGTAGTATGGGCGTCCGCGTGCTCGCTCGTCTCAAGCCATGCACCGCTGCGCTGCCGCGTGCGTCAGCCCGCGTCCTGCCTCGAGGCGGAACAGCACGAGGCAGCACACGCGGCAAAAGACGAGAACCTTATGCGTTACTCTCCGAGCATGATTATTTAATAAAGGTGAATTATACAAACAGGCCGCATCAAAGGCTGAATGAAATAGCAAAGGAGAATGGTAATCAATGACATGAGAACATGAAACATACAAAGACCATGCAAGGGGAAGAACCACCTAACCCTCGGGTAGCGCACCTGCGACAGCGCGCCCCCAGAAAAGGAAAACATGTTGTCACGTTGCAAGAACAGGGACGAAGACGACGATCTCAAGGGGAACAAAGAAGAAGCAGGAGTGGGGCGCAGGCTTACGGTCCGCCATTGAGGCAGCACCGGCTAATCTCCCCGTTCTAAAATAGACTACAATTAAAAGCGTATACCTGTGCACGTTTCATTTTGGTGAGAGGTGCGGGGTAGCGCACAAGACGGAACACCGCAGTGGATTTGCAATCAACTGCTGTACCATGCCCACCGACGACTAGGCCTCTGGATCAAACACGGCGCCAGCGCCGGCGCCGTCAGGATCCCAGACGCCACCACACTCAGTCGTCCTTACTCACCCCTGTAACCCTGGAACATTTTCGGGCAAGTCCAACGAGAACGTGCCTAAGTGGCTTGGCCTCTACGAACGAGTTGCAGCGCACAACCGATGGGACCCGACGGTGATGCTCGCAAACCTTCTGTCTCCAGGGACCAGCACGCATTTGGTTTGACACGCACGAAGAAGAGTTGACCAGCTGGGACTTATGTAAGCAGAAATTGCGCGATCTCTGGCCCGCCCACCGGCAGCAAGTCCGCTGCCATGAAAGACCTGTCCTGTCGGGCCCAAACAGCCACAGAGTCGTACGTTGCTTACATCCTTGACGTTCTAGCTCTTTGCCGCCTCGTCGACTCCACCTTGGCCGAGATTGACAAAGTAGGCCATATCCTTAAGGGCATCGCCGATGACGCGTTCAACTTGCTCGTCTTTGGAGTGCTCGAGGGTGGACGAAATTATCAATGAGTGCCGCCGTTTCGAAGACGCTAAGAGCCGTCGCATCACCCAACAGTTCACGCGGCTTCCAAACACCGCTGCCACGTCTTCGTGCGAAGACGCTCATCAATCCCTTCAACCGCGCACCGCGGATGGCGTTGTGCGCATCGTAGGGCGGGGCATCGAGGCTGCGGCACCATCTGTCGTGCGCCCATCAGAGAATGCAGAGGCGACAGTCTCTCTCATCAAGGCACTTGTCCGCGAGGAACTTGCGAACGCCAGCGTTCAACTGGTGTGCTCCATTACCGGGCCTCCAGTCACACCTGCCGCTTCGCTTCGTCGGACATCACCCACGTTCCGACGATACCGAGACCCAGCCTAGTGGCGAACACATGACGACAGGCCCATATGCTTCCATTGTAGCGGCGTGGGTCACATTTCTCGCTAGTGCCCTCACCGCCAGTCCACGTTTTCACGATCTACGTTTTTCTACCGCCGATATGACAGCCGACGTCCGCCGTTTAGTACCGCGCCAAATGATCCGACGTACTGCGGCCCTATGTACCGTGACCAGTCCTATGGCGACTCGTACCGCAGCCCTCCTGCATCATTCTGACGCTCGAGCCGCTCACCTTCGCCAAACGATCGTCGATCCCGCTCGCCTCTGCCCAGTCGTCCTTCGTCTCCGCGTCCTTCGGTACGATCATCCCAGGAAAACTGATAAATGCAGCTCCCGGAGGTGACGCTGCATTGCACCCCCAACCTGCAAATCCTCTGATTACTTTGCCGACCGCCCAGAACCAAATTGCCATGGAAATTGATGCCCTACCAGTAACTTCCCTGATCGACACCCGTGCACACATCCCAGGCATGAGCGCTGACCTTCAAGAAGCGGCTGAGGAAAGTTCTCACACCTGCCGAGTCCAGCATTGTACAAGTTGCTGACGGAGGGACACCAGCTGTGCTGGAAATTGTGCCGCTCGTGTAAGCGTTGAGGGTCGTCACACATCCGTTTTGTTCCACGTCCTTGACAACTGCCTTCACGACGTGATCCTCGGCCTTGATTTTTTATCGGCTCACTCAGCTGCGATTGACGGTTCTGCTGGTGTGGTCCAGCTTGATTTGCCTGATGCTCCTGAACTTCCCGACACAGCGCAGGTCCATCTCTGTTCTACTGACTTTGTTCGTCTACCGCTGCAGGCACTCACGTGTATCAGCGTTGTGCCCAATTTCTGTGTGCCGGATGGAGACTATGTGGTCACGCCGGACGTCAGCACCCTACTCTCGCATGGCGTGTCTTTCCCTCACACGGTAGTGACCATATCAGATAAAAAGCTTATATGCCGCTACTGAATTTTGCACTCTGCACACAGGTACTACTTCGAGGCATATCCCTCGCCACTCTGTCACCGTCACAAGAATACCAGCTTTTGTCCCTCTCGCCGCATCAGTCTTCGACCAGCTCTTCGGCCACCTGCAATTCGCTTGCGCCCACGTCACCACCAGCGCACGACGACATCACGAAAATGATAGCTCTAGACCTTTCACCCTCACAAGCCAAAGAAATCCGGCGTCTGCTGACCCAGTACTCCGATATTTTTGACATAGGCGGTCGGCCTTTTGGACAAACCTCGCTGGTCCAGCATCGCATACTATACCGCCGATGCTCACCCCATTCACAGACGGCCTTATCGCGTGTCACATGCCGTGCGCAGAGTCATCCAGAAGGAGGTTGATAAGATGCTGAGCAAAGGCATTATTGAACCATCATCCAGTTTGTGGGCTTCTCCTGTCGTTTTGGTAAAGAAGAAAAACAATACCTGGAGATTCTGCGTGGACTATCGACATCTGAACAAGATTACAAAATAAGATGTATATCCTCTGCCGCGTATCGACGACGCGTTGGATTGTCTACACGGTGCGACGTATTTTTCATCAATAGATCTCCGCTCCGGTTACTGGCAAATCTCTGTCGATGCCATGGACCGCGAGAAGACAGCCTTCGTTACGCCAGATGGCCTTTACCAGATCCGGGTCATGCCTCTCGGCTTGTGCAACGCTCCCGCCACCTTCGAGCGTATGATAGACACGCTCTTGCACAGCTTTAAATGGTCCATCTGCCTGTGTTACTCAGACGACGTCATCGTGTTTTCTCCGACCTTCGAAACCCATCTTGAACGTCTTTCATCTATTTTTTCGGTGTTCCGCGCTGCAGGCCTAATGTTCAATTCTTCAAAGTGCCACTTTGGTCGTCGCCAAACTACTATCCTCGGCCACCTAGCTGATTCTTCTGGCGTCCGCCCGTACCCCGCAAAGGTTCGCGGTGTCCTCGATTTTCCTGTGCCAACTTGCGCTAAAGACGTCCACAGTTTTGTTGGCTTATGCTCCTACTTCCGTCGATTCGTAAGGAACTTTGCGAACATTGCTCGACCTTTAACCGACCTTCTCAAGAAAGGCGCGCCCTTTTCATGGGGCCCTGATCAAGCTGCGGCTTTCTCAACTCTTGTCACAGTGCTCACCACACCGCCGATTCTTGCTCACTTTTACCCATCTGCCCCAACAGAAGTCCGTACAGATGCTAGCGGATATGGAATTGGCGCTGTTTTAGCCGAGCGTCAACGGGGCTACGAAAGAGCTGTTGCGAACGCCAGTCGCCTGCTTTCCGCCGCTGAACGCAATTACTCAAACGCGGAGCGCGAGTGCCTCGCACTTGTATGGGCGGTGGGGAAATTCCGCCCATACTTGTACGGCCGACCCTTCATCGTTAGAACGGACCATCACGGCCTTTGTTGGCTCTCGACACTCAAAGATTCCACAGGTCGTCTAGGTCGCTGGGCCTACGACCTGTGGGATCTTTGAGTGTCGTCTAGGTCGATGGGCCTACGCCCTACGTCTGCAAGACTACACCTACACAGTGGTGCACCAGTCCGACCGACTACACCAGGATGCCAATTGCTTGTCTCGGCACCCTGTCGACGGCCCAGGTTCCGATGATACGCCTGCTAGAATCTTCACCCCCTCGGCCTTCCACAACATCGCACAAGAGCAAGAACGTCACGCAAACTTACTCGACCTCATCAGCCGCCTCCATGCACACCCGTCGGACCCTTCGCTTCGTATGTACCTCATTCAGGATGGCATCTTATACCGCCGAAATATGCGACCTGTAGGGAACGAGCTGCTCTTAGTCGTTCCCACGCATTTTCGGGCAACTGTACTCGCACAGCTCCGTAACGTGCCCACCGCTGGCCATCTTGGTGTTTCGAGGACATACGACCGTGTCCGGCGAAGATTTTTCTGGCCAGGGCTCTTCCGTTCTGCTGTAGGATGTTATCTTACACCATGGAGTTCCTCGCCTGCTTCTCAAGGACAGGGGCCGTTACTTCCTATCCCGAATTATTGAGGACCTACTTTGATCTTTTGCCCCCCAACACAAGCTAATGATGGCGTACCACCTTCACAGAAACGGGCTCACAGAACTCCTGAACCGCACACTTACTGATATGCTATCGATGTATGTCTCCTCCGATCATCGTGACTGGGACGTAGCCCTTCCTTTTGTGACGTTCGTCTACAACTCGTCACGTCACGACACCGCTCTCTACTTCCCGTTTTATCTTCTCTATGGCCATGAACCGACATTGCCTTTCGACAAAATCTTGCTCAACGATCTCGAGTCGCCGTCTGAATACGCTCGCGACGCCATGACTGGAGCGGCTAAAGAACGTCACATAGCTCATCACCGTCTTTATGAGTCCCAATCACGACAGAAATCTCTATACGACAGCCGCCGCCGTGATGTCCAGTGCTCCGCAGATGACCCTGTCCTCCTCTGGACTCTTTCAAGGCACGTCGGCCTCTCGAAAAAGCTGCTCTCCCGCTACTCCGGCCCCTATCGCGTTGTCCGACAACTCAGTGATGTGACCTATGAAATAGCTCCTGCCGATGCTTCCTCGTCGTCCGTGTCGTCTGATGTCGTCCACGTCAGTCGTCTCATGCCTTACCACGTGGTCGCGGTCTAGCTGGCGCCGGATCGGCGCTTTTGCCGCCGGGGGTGATGTCACGGTGCAAGAACAGGGACAAAGACGACGATCTCAAGGGGAACAAAGAAGACGCAGGAGTGGGGCGCAGGCTGAGAGGCCGCCATTTAGGCTGCTCCGGCTAATCTCCCCGTTCTAAAATAGAATACCATTAAAAGCGTATCCCTGTGCCCGTTTCAATATAGTAGGAGATGGATGCCTATCGCAGGCCGCTGCCGGTGGTCGTTGAAGCTCGAAATGGCGCGCGATCAGGCCGAGGAGGCTCGTCGGCGGGAGGGTAACAAAAGTGCGGGCGCACCCTTCCGAGGCCCAGCGCGTTCTCCCTGATCATCTCCAAAACCCCCAACGCGCAAACGTCCGAGATTTTACCAGCTGCCCAATGACAGACTGCTTACGAACCACGTGGGCAAAGCACGCGGCCTTCTATAGTGACGGGCTGCCGCTCCGTCCAGCTGGGAGAGGGGCATGTAAGGACATTCCGAGAAAAACAAGGCGCCTGGGTCCCCACACATCGTAAACTTCGCAGCACTAGAAAGAACTTGGATAACCTGCCTGTATACATATCCCAACACAAATTTATATACGATATAATAGCTATAACGGAAACGTGGTTGAAAGTCGGCGAGACCACTTATTTGCCTCCCTACAATATGGCATCTATGCCTCGCCCGAGTTCACTACGTGGCGGAGGGGTTGCGATGTTCATTAAAAATGAAATTGATTTTGACATTCCTTCGTAAAAGCTCCGAATCTACTTCCTAAGCCGAGATGATCTTTTTTCAGACTAAGCGTGGGATTACAGTGGGTGCCACCTACCGCCCACACTCTCCAGGGGTCAATGACATTCTCTGCACTGTGGAGTACATTATGACACCCCTGATAGCCTCTCAAGTTCCATTGACTGTATGCGGAGATTTCAATATTAATTTGGGCGAAGATAGCTCTGATTACTTTTGCTTGAGTCAACCTTAAAGGGATCCTGAAACGGTTTTGACGATTTTGTGCAAACATGGTGATCCAGTAGAGCGAGTCATTAGGATCATTTGAGGGCAGATTTCAGCTCTGTGCGTAATGTGTGGAATTTACAATAAGGTTTTCAACACGTGCATCGCAAAAGATCTCAGCGGCTCGCCAAAAGGCGTTTTCAAACGCCCCCGCCATCGACCGATCGAATGAGAGGTCGCTGATTGACTCCGAACCAGTGACGTGCACGTAATTTTCAAAACCTAGCTGCGAACAACGTGCTTCTACAACGTACTCCTTCGTTTCAGCCAACGGTATCGTCGCGCCATCTGGCGGCGTACACACGAGTCGCCGGCGCTCTATTACAGAGGCTAGCACTGCCGAGGCGGGCGACCTCAGTGAGGATATCGGGGCGCTATGTCGCTGTGGAGGGCTCGGCAGGGCGGCTGACGCGGGAGGCGCTGTCGTCGCTAGCGCGCACTCCGCAGCAGATCGAGTTGAGGAGGAACAGCCGTGGTAAGGAAGAAGGCTACAGAAATAAACCCATAGCTGTCTTAGCGCATGGTGCTTCGCTTTATTTACGGTGTGAATGATTTCATAATTGTGTTGCCTAAGCAGTTTCGCAATGTAAAAAAAAACGTTTCAGGGACCCTTTAAAAATGTTATTTGCCCTACAACTTGCATCGCTGAGCAATCGGAATCCATTGTTCCACCACGCGTTAGGTCACACCGAATGGGAAGTGGGTGCTGGGTTTATGATGTGAGTGTTACTGATCATGTTTCAATATTTACGTTTATTCCCTGTAGATGCCTAACAAGGGCCAGAGCATCACGATTGAAGCGCTCGACATACGTGGATTGTGTAAAACTGCGCCGACTACTCCAGGATGTTGACTTTATTTATTAGGACATTTTGAGGGCATAGTTGGTGCATCCTGACGAAAATTGTTTAGCGCAAGCAAAAACGGAACACACGAGAGAGACACACAAGGGACAAGCGCTACTTACAGCTGTTTATTCCACAACGTCGTCATGAAACATACATGTAATGTGGAACATGCGCAGATGGGTTCAAAAAGATACAGAGAAAGGTGAAGGTGATAACAGATTTTCTACCTTACATGCGCGTCGAGGAATCTAAATTCACTCGTGTGCCGAGTGACGGAAGGCTCGCTAACGCACCCCGCCCCCCTCTTCTTAAAGGAGTACTGACACGAATTTTTGACATTCTCGTATTATTGCTGTAAATGAAAGCACTGGCGTGAAGAACCCCAAAATGACTATCGTGGTGCCTCACAAGGCAATGAATATATTTTTAATGCGGCTTCCTTAGAAGACCACTTTCCGTTTCGATTTCGAGGGGGTGGTTTCCTAGTGACGTGTCAACGTAGTCGGACGTACGTATGAGTCACGTAGGGAAAGTCACTCATGATAGTGTCGCTGCAACTCTGTCCTCTGTGGCCAATTAGATGTAGGGCACGCAAACAACGACAATTTCACGGTCGTCCAGTGACTCTGACAGTGACTTCGGCGATTTTTAATAGACTGTGCTCATACGTCATCGTAGTGCCCATTGCGCTGGGGCTGGCTTGCAGTGCTGGGTGACGAAAACTTTAAAACCAAACTAAGATATTTTGTACGTGTTTCCTGGCTTCCGTGTGCGGAGGGTGTTAATACATCGCTAGAAAACGAAAAATGTACATTTTGAGCCGCCGAAAAATCGCGTCAGTACTCCTTTAACGAAGAAAATCTTCAAGTAATAAGCGGGCTTGCTCATTTCTGCTTCTGCCGAGAAACTCTGCCTCAAAAAACAATGCCTCACACCCACACGAGCTCGCGTGATCTGCTAGTGCGTTCGTTCCTTTTTTTCTATGTTGAAGGCATGCTCTCTAAAACGGTCATTTGCACACCTGCCAGTCTGACCGATATAACTTTTTCCGAATGATAACGGCATGTCATAAACGACGCCACAGGTGCATTTCACGTAAGGCGTAAGGTGCTCCTTTTTGGGCAACCTTGGTTTGTTCTTTGTGCCGCCGATATGCGGAGGGCAAAGTCGAACGAGCTTGCTGGGGGAAGAAAAAATTGCCCGCCAATCCACCCTGTGAAGGTGGTTGGAAAGCGAAGCTTTTTACGCCACCCTCACGGTGACGGCGAGAGCTGCTGGGTTTTGCCTACGACGCTGTTGAGCGAGACAATTTTGTTCTTTCCGCCGAGCCTTATATTCACGCTCTTCTTCTGCCGTCTTTACTTTGCGTGGTCTACCCATAGTGGGGTAGTCTAGAAATGAACTGAAGCAGTTACGAGGCTGGAAGGGTTTCGAATGACGTCAACCCTCTTTCAAGCAGCTGCATAAGCTTTGCAACAGCTGCAATCTAATCTTACAGACCGCGCCGAGCCTGTTTCCGTTGTTTACCCGCAGCTCTTATCATCCATCATGTTGGCTCATCACTTTGAAGCTTGTTTTGAAGCTCGCTAGAAGACGCTGCCTGCCTCAAGCTCGTCTCTCGCGGGTAAGGGCGCGTTCTCTTTCTTTGTGAGCTGGTCGAGCGTTCATCGAAGAAAGAGCGTTTCCATAGGCAACGCGCGTCTTTCGCTCTCTCTCTCTCTCTCTCTGTCTCTCTCTCTCTCTCTCACAAGACAGCAGATGGAAGAGTGAGAGAGGTAGCGCGCCGGGAGGCATGCGCGAGCGCGAGCGCTACCTCGCGAGCGCGAGCGGTTCGTCGGGGTCGTTTTTTGCTTACAACAACGGATACGACAGAACCCTTGGCTGGTAGAGGTACAAAGCTTCGCTTTAAAAGGCCACTCCGATGTCGTGCTTACTCGCAACTTTCTTGAGGTTATGCGAAACCTTGTGTATATATGCAACGGCTACAAGAGCCCGTTTCTTTCGAGTGAAGTCACTGGCATCCAGTGTTTATGCTTTGTTTGCACTTCTGCAGCAGGCTTTCCGCTACTGCTGTGATCACTGCGGATCACTGAGCCTGCCATCAGCAGCTTTGATACTTGCGCATCAAAGCTCTGTTGCATCTCGTGGTGGCATGATTTCTTCAGCGCAGATTCAAGGCAAAGTTGTGCAATGGCTCTTTTTACTGTCTTGTAATGGGACGAGTCAAGTGGTAAAACTCCCTTCTTTGCCCGAGGTTGAAACGACCAGCGCACCTGTAATACCGAATATCTAAAATTGATATCTAAAAACTGCATGGTGCTCTGCGTTGGAAGTTCGTGTGTATAAGACAGCCCCTTCCCATGAAGGTTAAAAACCTCTAAAATCGTGTCCACTTGGTCCGTGTATGAGCCCCCGGCCTGTGGTCTAAGCATTATTAAAAGGTCATCTACATATCGAAAAACACGTAAAACCCTCCCACCCTCATTAAAAACGTTATGCAGTGCGCGGTCGAGGTGGGACAGAAAAATATCGCATCATATTGGCGCTACGCAAGAGCCAATGCAACGCGCTCCCTCTGCGAAAAAAGTTACCCTTCAAGTGGCATAAAAGTAGAGTGCAAATAGGTCTCTAATAAAGTCAAATAGTTAAGAGAGCAAATACCCACCATGTTCTGGAAAGAAACTTCTGCGTTTTCCTCTAGGCATGCTTTAACAGATGCTAACATTTTGACATGTCGCCTTAGAAGACGACAACGAAGTGCGCGCGCGACTGTACTGGCGCTGTGGCACGAGCGCGAGCCTGATGTCGAACGTTGGCCAGGAGTGACTCCAACGCTTGAGCTACGCTTCTGAACTTGTTTACGTTTCCTGTACTTTAATAAATCGTCTACAGCCACAAGCGGCTGTACAGACGTAACAGTTGGCGACGAGGAAGACTGGACTCATCGGCACTCCACCGACGTCAAGGAAACGACATGGCGACGCCTGACTTTGGTCGGCTACCCGAATTCAGCGGCAGCTCCGGCTCCTGGAGATCCTGGTATGGGAGGCTACAGTTCTTCTTCGAGGCTAACGACATTACGGACGCATCGAAGAAACGTGCTCATCTGCTAACGCTGTGCGGGGAACAGACTTATGACATCGTCTGCGCCCTTATTCAACCCAAGCAGCCCAACCAAGTGAGCTACGAGGACATAGTCGCGATGCTCAAGGCTCACTTCGATCCACAACCGTCTGAAGTCTTCTGCAGGGCACGATTCCAGCGACGTGACCAAAGGCACGACGAAACGGTCAGTGATTACGTCATGGCGCTCAAGAAGCTAGCGGCAGATTGCAATTTTGGGACAAGCGCAGACACTAGGGCGAATCCGACAATGCTGCTTACGGACGTCATGCTGCGTGATCGTTTCGTTTGCGGTCTTCGGAACAAGCAGGTCCAGCGACGGCTGTTCGCAGAAAAGGACTTGACGTTCAAGAAAGCTTTCGACCTCGCACTGCGAGCTGAAAACGCCGTCGAAAACCAGAAGAACGTGAAAACCGAATTTAAAGAGATTCACGAATACTGCACAAGTATCTGCAAGACAGACAACCAAGGTCACTCGAGTACCTCTTCCCCAAAGAAGAAACAACGCTGTTGACGTTGTAACGCGCAACATAATCCGGACACTTGGAAGTTCTAGACAGCCTCCTGCACCTACTGCAAGAAACGCGGACACATTGAAAAGGCCTGCCTGAAAAAGCGGAAAGAGGCAAGAACGACCAATAGCATTGAATATTCCCGACAAGGAACTTCGACAGCTGCCTCAGCACCAGTGACGCCTCAGCAGGACTCACCAGACGTGGCCCTTTACAAGCTCAACACCTTAATCGACGCGTCCAGCACGCAGAAGGTCATGACTCGGCTACGCACGCAGAAGAGCCCACCGAAAGCTCCTATTCCTACCTGGGACCGTCCCCAGACACCATGGAACACGGTGCACGTTGACTTCGCGGGGCCACTACTCGGGCGCACCTACTTGGTTGTTGTGGACGCATACACAAAGTGGGTGGAAGTCCGGCACGTGACGCAAGCAACATCCGCGGCTGTTATCGACGTGCTCCGAAGCCTCTTTGCAACGTTCGGCATTCCCCGAAAGGTCATCTCCGACAACGGAAAAGCATTCATCTCCAACGAGATGAAGCAGTTCTATGCGTCGAACGGCATACAGGCTGCAACCTCACCAGCGTACCACCCTGCAACAAACGGCCAGGCAGAACGCTATGTGGCGGAGCTGAAAAGGGCACTGCTGAGGGATGCAGACAAGTCCATACAGTGCCGACTTTCAAGATTTCTGTATCGGCAACACACGACGATACACACTGCCACAGGAATGGCACCTGCGAGAGCGATGATTGGGCGAGAACTGCTCTGCCCTCTCGATCTTCTCAAACGGTAAGCGGATAAACAAATTCCTGAAAGCCAGGAGGCATTGCCAAAATCACGCAGCTTCGCTGTAGTGGATAGAGTGCTTATCCGGCAGTTTGTGAAAAAGCCAGATTGGATTGAAGGCGAAATATTGCGCCGCGTCGGACCACGATCCTGGCTTGTAAAAAGCGACCACAGAAAGGTTCGGCGTCACCTCAATCACATGAGGAAAACGAGTCAGACCGGACAAACAACCCTATCGCCGACAGATTGGAGCGCAGCTGACGATCTCTTGGACGCAACGCCGGAAGAGACACCGTCGAGCTCAACTGCTCAACCGCCTGACTCGCCCGAGATGCAGGACGACACTCCCTCGCAACCGTCGACGTCACAGGCAGTGAACACTCGGCAACTGCGACCGCCAGAGGTTAGGCGACCTCCAGACCGCTATGGAGACTTCGTCTAAGGGAGGAAGAGTGACATGTCGCCTTAGAAGACGACAAAGAAGTGCGCGCGCGACTGTACTGGCGCTGTGGCACGAGCGCGAGCCTGATGTCGAACGTTGGCCAGGAGTGACTCCAACGCTTGAGCTACGCTTCTGAACTTGTTTACGTTTCCTGTACTTTAATAAATCGTCTACAGCCACAAGCGGCTGTACAGACGTAACACATTTCATGCTCAGGCACTGAATAGTAAAGGTCCTCGACATCAACAGAAAAAACGTATCCAATGTCCGGTTTATCCTTGAAAAACTGTACCAATTTATCGGATTTACGAAGAATGAAAGGGTCTGTTACAGTCAACTGCTTCAACTGTTTTAACAAAAAGGTACTGACACAGTGCTGCCACGAACTCTTCTCGCTGACGATTGACCGGTAGGGAATGTTCACTTTGTGAGTCTTAGCTGAAAAAAATACGTGCAAGGTGTTTACGCAACACTTATTGATACTGTTAGCCAAACGAGTGAGCTTAAGTTCCTTGCACAAGAGTTCAGATTTCTTGTTCACGCGCGTTGGTTTTTCCTTGATGTCCTTGATGTTCTTGTGAAATGCTTCTAGGGCTTTATCTTTATACTCGGAGTTACACAGCACGACAAATCCACCTTCCTTGTGTTTTCCGGGTTTCGATATTGACTTTCATTTAAAGTATATATGATAATGATATAGAAAATGAGCGTGCAAACTTTTTGGAATGCCTAAGCAAACTTATTAGGCAGTCGACACGTGAACGTACGCTTCGCTAGTACGATCACGCTCTTTGCCCATGGATGACTGACAGTCTCTTAGAGGCATTGAAATGAAATTATCATAGTGCAGTAAATGGAAAAACAAAAGGAGCAACGAATATTACCGCGAGAGCTTCAAGTTCTATAGAAATAAGTCCATTAAACTAAAACGAAAATTGAAGAGGGTGTATTATACCAACATTATTAGGCGTGAAGGTAGCAATACAAAAAAGATATGGCAAATAGGCAGGGATGTTACAGGCATAAGCCAGAGAAAACGCGTTCTTCATGATATCCTCTCCTCAACGGTTGCTGAGGATTTCAATACATATTTCACCAGTACCGGCGCTAACATTGCTGGTCAGTTTCGTTCGTCGATATCCGCTGCCTTTCTCCCCAAGCTTACTGACAATGATTTCAACCTTGCAGCAATTACAACACATGAACTTAAATCTATCGTGGCTAATATGCCGGTCAAGAAAGCGACTGGAGATGATGGTATACCATCTAGGGTTATCAAAGATAACATTAACCTTCTCTGCATTCCGATATGTCATATATTGAACCCTGCATTTGCCTCTCGTACGTATCTAGTTTCAAAACGGCCAAGGTGGTTCCGTATGCAAGTGAGGGGATCAAAATAATCCCGAAAACTACAGACCTATCTCCGACCTAAGCTCTCTTAACCTCTTTTTCGGGAAGCGAATTGTCCTCGGAATAAAAAAAAAATGTTTGAGCGATAGTGACATGATCTGCCCACACCAGCACGGATTTGTTCCCACTAGGCCTACAGCAACAGCTATTCTAACGCTCTCGCAGACTATAAACACGGCTCCTCATAATAGATAAATAGCAATAGCAATCATCCTAGATATTAAAAAGGACTGATACGATGGTATTCACATGCATATGAATGGAAATATACGGTGAAAGTGACTTCTACACCTTGCCATGACATGCGTACGCATGCCTACAACTAGGCGCATGCGAAAGACACCATGAGTGGTCGAAATTAATAAAGAGTGCCCACAGTTCGGCATGCCTTGTAATATTGCAGTGGTTTTGATCATAATGTGCTCCTTTTCTTGTGGCGTCGTTAAGCGGCGCCTTCAATGTTGTGCGCAGCGCTCCCTACGCAGATGCTGGTCACATGGGCAACTTTCGATCCGACCAACGATTCCTTGGTAGAATACGGTGAGAACGAGCTGGACCAGCAAGCTGCAGGCCACAGCACCAAGTTCTACGATGGCGGTTCCGAGCGGAGGATCATCTACATCCACCGGGTTCTGTTGGAAGACCTCAGGCCAGGAGCATTTTATGGCAAGTATGCGCGAAGTCATCAAAACATGTGCGGATAAGACAAAGTGTGTGATCATTTAGTACGCTCGAGCAATAGATGTCTCAATAAAAGCGCCAAATGCCGAAAACGCCAGGTGTTCTCTTAACATTTCCCCAGTAGCAGATGGCCAAGCTATCTTCATAACTCGTAGGGAGTCCTTGCCTGCCTAAACTTGACGTTTTGTTTTGAAAAACAACGCATACAGAACTTTGCGCACTTTACTGTAAGGTTAATTTTTATGAGTTTTCCTTGTACAGCGAAGCTATGTTTAGCTTGCCCTAATGTTCGGCATTGCCGGCGCTGTTCGCAAGAAGCTGTGCGCGCGCTCGACGCACGCTTGCCCTGAGATCACATGACAGAGGCTATGCGAAGCCCAATGTGCCGCCTTGGAAATGGACGCCCTATAAACCCAAAACAAGCGTATGTCTGCGTGCGACCTCATTAATAAAAGAATACGTAGCAATTAATACAGAAAGGCTGTAATGTACCGTAGGCATTAATCTAGTGATTAACACCGGGAGGGGAACATTTTCGCATCGGCCGTTCCTGTGCGAGTGGCAGTCAGTTTTCCGACGGTGGCTTGTATGGCTGAATGTCAAGATCGCCTGAGTTAAGGCAGCCGTAAAGGCCGCACCTCTATTGGCGATGAGGACATCCGGGGCCCCGTGGCGGAGGACAGTGTTCTTAATGAGGAATTTGGCCACCTCGGTGGCACTGCCCTTGGGCCGGGTGCTTGTTTCGGCGTAGCAGATGAGGTAGTAAGTATTGAGTTGAGTTTAAGCTACGACAATCCATTTATTGCGTAATGTCGACGTCGGGAATGGCCGCAGTAGTCCATACCGAATTGCTGGAACGGTCGGCGAGGTGCTTCGATGGGCTGCAGAAGTCCAGCTGGCCTAGTTGGCGGCGTCTTTCGTGGTTGACAGTCTCGGTATGTCCTTACGTAATGGGCAATGTCGGCAGTGAGGCGAGGCCTATAGCACCTCTCTTGTATATCCTGCTGAGTGTGCGAGAAAAATGTAGTTGTCGGGCCGTAGGGTCGTCGTGTTCCAGAACCTCCGGACGTAGCTCTGAAGGCACCACGAAATGGTGGTCGGCTCGGAGTGGCGAGAAATTTTTCTTCAATAGAAGGTCGTTCCATAGAAAGAGCGAAGCCAGCCCTCACTTGAACGCCTTCGGCAAAACAGCGGCCTTGCTCCAGGAGTCGAGAAAGCTCTCCAGCTGTAGGTCAGCTCAATGTCGTTCGGTGAAGTCGTCCGTACTTTGTACAGTATAACAAGTTGGTAGGAATCCAAACTAGAAGAGAAGCTCAGGGGAAGATGGATGCTTGAATCGATGAACAAATCGCAAGGTACGATTTAAAACAGGGAATGTCGCGGGAGCCAACGTTTAGACAAGCGGACTTGTCTTCGTCAGGGCGGCAACAGTTGCCGCCCTGACGAAGACAAGTCCGCTTGTCGAAACGTTGGCTCCCGCGACATTCCCTGTTTTAAATCGTACCTTGCGATTTGTTAATCGAAGTTGGTAGGAAGGAGCAGTGAGCGTAGGGGGATCGGCGAGAGTGAAGCATAGCGTAGGCATGCGCAGACTGTGCAGCAATGGATGGAAAGGGAGGTGCCACCAGAATCGGATATTTGTCGTCAAGCCACTCTCCATCTGGACATGTGACTCTAATGACGTAACACGACGTTACACCTGTAGGTTCCCGCCAAGACAATGTAACAAAAGTCACCTGACATCTTCCCGCCCAAGCCATGGAAAAGATTGTCTCGTAACATGTTTCGCCCAAAACCATCATTTCAGCTGCAGTTCTTACCAACTCGTTCAGGTTTCTGCAATTTTAATAGCTGGTCATGTGACAAATCACACTTAGTTGAGCCTACAGACCGAAAGAAGCTAGGTGGCCACAAGCCCCGCCCTTAGTGCAGCCCTTCACCACTAGTGCAAACTGCCCATATCTCTCTCTCTTTTGCTTTCTTGGCGCACATCAGTAGGTGACTATGCTGCAAGACGCACTTTGCACCTGCAACGTAGGTATCCATTACAGCAAGAGTGAAGAAAACAGGTCATGCAGAGGTGGCTCCTGACTATGGGGCAAGCCTGCGGAGGGGTCGCGTTTGGATGGCTTCCAACTGTCATTGGACATCCCTTGAAGAAGGACATATTGCAGCTCTAAAGCACACACACATTAGAAGAACAGTCACAAAACAGGAGAGGCGCTGCACTGACAACTTTATTGATAGAATGGGCAGGCGCAGATACATATATATATATATATATATATATATAAAGGCAGGAAACGTCAAATAAAGTTGATTTTTCACCGTGAGTCGATCGTCCTGCCTTTATAATTCACCGGATGCATACGAACTTCAATTCCACCATATTATATATATATATATATATATATATATATATATATATATATATATATATATATATATATATATATTGAAACGGGCACAGGGATACGCTTGTAATGGGCTATATTTGAACTACGAGGAGATTAGCCGGTGGAGCCCCAATGGCGGACCGTCAGCCTGCGCCCCACTGCTACGCATCCTTTGTTCCTCTCGAGATCGTCGTCGTCTTTGCTATTCTTGCACCGTGACAACACCCCCGGCGGCAAAAGCGCCGACCCGGCGCCAGCTAGACTGCGGCCACGTGGTATGGCTTGAGACGACTGACGTGGACGACATCAGATGACACGGATGACGAGGATGCATCGGCAGGAAGTATTTCATACCGCACATCACTGAGTTGTCGGACAACGCGATAGGGGCCGGAATACCGGGATAGCAGCTTTTCCGAGAGGCCGACGTGTCTTGAAGGAGTCCACAGGAGGACGAGGTCACCCACGGAGAACTGGACATCACGATGGCGGCTGTCATATAGAGATTTCTGTCGTGACTGGGACTCAGAAAGACGGTCATGAGCAATGTGACGTGCTTGGGCCGCTGCAGAAATGGCGTCGCGAGCATATTCAGAAGGGGACTTCAGATCATTGGGCAAGATTGTGTCGAAAGGCAAGGTCGGTTCACGGCCATAGAGCAGATAGAACGGAAAGTAGAGAGCGGTGTCATGGCGTGACAAGTTGTAAGCGAACGTCACAAAAGGAAGGGCTGCGTCCCAGTCACGATGATCGGAGGAGACATACATCGCTAACATATCAGTAACTGTGCGGTTCAGACGTTCTGTGAACCCGTTTGTTTGAGGATGGTATGCGGTCGTTAGCTTGTGTTGGGTGGCAAAAGATCAAAGTAGGTCCTCAATAATTCGGGATAGGAAGTAACGGCCCCTGTCCTTGAGAAGCAGGCGAGGAACTCCATGGTGTAAGATGACATCCTGCAGCAAAAAGTCGGCAACGTCAGTAGCGCAACTGGTCTGCATGGCTCGTGTTATAGCGTGGCGGGTAGCATAATCCGTTGCGACGGCGACCCACTTATTTCCATGTCTGGATGTAGGGAAAGGGTCCAACAGGTCAAGGCCGGCACGACGAAATGGTTCCGTGGGTATGTCCATTGGCTGGAGTAATCCAGTTGGAGACAAAGCGGGCTTTTTGCGACGTTGGCAAGGTTCTCAAGCCGCAACATAACGTCGCACAGAACGGTAGAGTCCTGGCCAGAAAAATCGTCGCCGGACACGATCGTATGTCCTGGAAACACCAAGATGACCAGCGGTGGGCACGTCATGGAGCTGTGCGAGTACAGTTGCCCGCAAATGCGTGGGAACGACTAAGAGCAGCTCGTTCCCCTCAGGTCGCATATTGCGGCGGTATAAGATGCCATCCAGAATGAGGTACATTCGAAGGGAAGGGTCAGGCGGATCTGCGTTAAGGCGGCTGATGAGGTTGAATAAGGTTGCGTCACGTTCTTGTTCTATGGCGATGTTGTGGAAGGCGGAGAGCGTGAAGATTCCAGCAGGCGCATCATCGGAGCCTGGGCCGTCGACAGGGTGCCGAGACAAGCAATCGGCATCCTGGTGTAGTCGGCTGGACCTGTACACCACTGTGTAGGTGTAGTCTTGAAGACATAGGGCCCAGCGACCTAGACGACCTGTGGAATCTTTGAGTGCCGAGAGCCAACAAAGGGCGTGATGGTCCGTCGTAACAGTGAAGGGGCGGCCGTACAAGTATGGGCGGAATTTCCCCACTGCCCATACAAGTGCGAGGCATTCGCGCTCCTTGATTGAGTAATTCCGTTCAGCGTCCGAAAGCAGGCGACTGGCGTACGCAATAACTCTGTCGTGCCCCCGTTGACTCTGGGCTAAAAAGCGCCAATTCCATAGCCGCTAGCATCTGTACGGACTTCTGTCGGGGTAGATGGGTCAAAGTGAGCAAGAATCGGCGGCGTGGTGAGCAGTGTGATAAGGCTTGTGAAAGCAGCAGCTTGATCAGGGCCCCATGAAAAGGGCGCGCCTTTCTTGAGAAGGTCGGTTAAAGGTCGAGCAATGTTCGCAAAGTTCCTTATGAATCGACGGAAGTAGGAGCATAAGCCAACAAAACTGTGGACGTCTTTAGCGCAAGTTGGCACAGGAAAATCGAGGACACCGCGAACCTTTGCGGGGTACGGGCGGACGCCAGAAGAATCAGCTAGGCGGCCGAGGATAGTAGTTTGGCGACGACCAAAGTGGCACTTTGAAGAATTGAACATTAGGCCTGCAGCGCGGAACACCGAAAAAATAGATGAAAGACGTTCAAGATGGGTTTCGAAGGTCGGAGAAAACACGATGACGTCGTCTGAGTAACACAGGCAGATGGACCATTTAAAGGTGTGCAAGAGCGTGTCTATCATATGCTCGAAGGTGGCGGGAGCGTTGCACAAGCCGAGAGGCATGACCCGGAACTGGTAAAGGCCATCTGGCGTAACAAAGGCGGTCTTCTCACGGTCCATGTCGTCGACGGAGATCTGCCAGCAACCGGAGCGGAGATCTATTCATGAAAAATACGTCGCACCGTGCAGGCAATCCAACGCGTCGTCGATGCGCGGCAGAGGATATACATCTTTTTTTGTAATCTTGTTCAGATGTCGATAGTCTACACAGAATCTCCAGGTGTTGTCTTTCTTATTTACCAAAACGACAGGAGAAGCCCACGGACTGGATGATGGTTCAATAATGCCTTTGCTGAGCATCTTATCAACCTCTTGCTGGATGACTCGGCGCTCGGCGTGTGACACGCGACAAGGCCGCCTGTGAATGGGCGGTGCATCGCCGGTATGAATGCGATGCTGCACTAGAGAGGTTTGTCCAAAAGGTCGACTGCCTATGTCAAAAATATCGGAATACAGGTTCAGCAGATCCCGGAGTTCGTTGGCTTGGGAGGGTTAAAGGTCTTGGGCTATCATTTTCGTGATGTCGTCGTGCGATGGAGGTGGTGTGGCTGCAGACGAATTGCAGGTGGCCGAAGAGCTGGTTGAAGACTGATGCGGCGAGAGGGACAAAAGCTGGTATTCGTGTGACGGTGATAGAGTGGCGAGGGATATGCCCTTAGGTAGTACCTGAGGGCAGAATGCAAAATTCAGTAGCGGCAGACAAGCTTTGTGATCTGATATGGTCACTACCGTGTTAGGGAAAAACACGCCATACGATAGTAAGGCGCTGACGTCTGGAGTGACCACATAGTCGCCATCCGGCACACAGAAATTGGGCACAACACTGATACACGTCAGTGCTTTCGGCGGTAGCCGAACAAAGTCAGCGGAACAGAGATGGACCTGCGCTGTGTCGGGAAGTTCGGGAGCATCAGGCAAGTCAAGCTGGACCACACCAGCTGAGCAGTCAATGACAGCTGAGTGAGCCGATAAAAAATCAAGGCCGAGGATCACGTCATGAGGGCAGTGGTCAAGGACGTGGAACAAAGCGGATGCGTGACAATCTTCGACGCTTACACGAGCGGCACACATTCCCAGCACGGCGGGTGTTCCTCCGTCAGTGACTTTTACAATGGCGGACTCGGCAGGTGTGAGAACTTTGTTCAGCCGCTTCCGAAGATCAGCGCTCATGACTGAGATGTGTGCACCGGTGTCGATCAGGGCAGTTACTGGTACGGCATCAACTTCCACGGCAATTTGGTTCTGGTCGGTCGGCAAAGTAATCAGAGGATTTGCAGGTCGGGGGTCCAATGCAGCGTCACCTCCGGGAGCTGCATTTGTCAGTTTTCCTGGGATGATCGTGCGGAAGGATGCGGCGACGACGGACGGCGGGGCAGAGGCGAGCGGGACCGACGATCGTGTGGCGACGGTGAGCGGCTCGAGCGTCTGAATGATGCAGGAGGGCCACGGTACGAGTCGTCATAGGCCTGGCCACGGTACACAGGGTCGCACTACGTCGGATCGTTCGGAGCGGCACTAAACGGCGGACGTGGGTTGTTATTTCGGCGGTACAAAAACGTAGATCGCGAAAAAGTGGACTGGCGGTAAGGGCAGTAGCGGGAAATGTGACCCCACGCCGCTACAGTGGAAGCATATGGGCCTGTCGTCATGTGTTCGCCACTGGGCCGGGTCTCGGTAACGTCGAAACATCGGTGATGGCCGACGAAGTGAAGCAGCAGGTGTGACTGGGGGCCGGGTAATAGAGCACACCGGTTGAATGCCTGCGTTCGCAAGTTCCTCGCGGACAACTGCCTTGATTAGTGAGACCGTCTCTTCTGCATTCTCTGACGGGCGCACGAGCGATGGTGCCGCAGTTTCGATTTCCCGCCGCACAATTCGCACAACGCTATCCGCAGTGCGCGGCTGAAGGGACTGATGAGCGTCTTCGCACGAAGACGCAGGAGTGGTGTTTGGAAGCCGCGTGTATTGTTGGGTGATGCGACGGCTCTTGGCGTCTTCAAAACGACGGCACTCACTAATAATTTCGTCCACCGTCGAGCAGCCTCTAAAGATGAGCAAGTTGAACGCTTCATCGGCGATGCCCTTAAGGATATGGCCTACTTTGTCAATCTCGGTCATGGTGGAGTCGAGGAGGCGGCAAAGAGCTAGAACATCAAGGATGTAAGCGACGTACGACTCTGTGGATGTTTGGGCCCGACAAGACAGGTCTTTCATGGCAGCGGACTTGCTACCGGCGGGTGGGTCAAAGAGACCGCGCAATTTCCGCTTACATAAGTCCCAGCTGGTCAACTCTTCTTCGTGCGTGTCAAACCAAATGCGTGCTGACCCCTGGAGGTAGAAGAGAAGGTTTGCGAGCATCATCGTGGGGTCCCATCGGTTGTCCGCTGCAACTCGTTCGTACAAGCCAAGCCACTGATCCACGTTCTCGTTGGACTTGCCGGAAAAAGTTCCAGGGTCACGAGGGTGAGTACACAGCAAAGAAGTAACAGCGCAAAGGAACACAGACGACGAAGAAACGGAGACCACAGGGCAAGCGCTGACTGCCAACTGAATGTTTATTGCGTGAAGACCAGCCTATTTATACATTCTCAGAAGAACACGCGCACATCAAAACACTCACAATCACAAATACAATCGTTCTTTTATGAAGTCTATCTCCTTCTGTGATAGTACAAGTGAGGGCGAACTAACACAATTATCTCCTTCTTGGTTGATATAGAACGCCTCTAAAATTTCTCTTTCTTACATTTTTCTTTACCAATAAATTTTTTTTTATAAACACGGGAACGCATGTGCACTTCTTACAATGGTCAACTAAATGGCTACCATATCCATTTCTTACATTATTTGCGTGTCCTTCGGATGTCGAAGGACACGCAAAATAATGTAAGAAACCTTCGGATGTCGAGTCCGATGCTCTACCTATATTATATATATATATATATCGGGGTAGGATCTCCAGTGTGATCTAGTGGGGCTGGATCTAAAGCGCACTGCTCGTGCTCGCCGCTCGCTCTCGGGGCTCGTGCTTTCAGCCGTTGAACAAGCTACCGGTCGGGCCTGACGCCAGCCTTCAATAAACGCCCTTTACAATTGGTGGAGAGTGTCTGGGTACCCTCACAACAACTTCGGCCTCTTTCTCTGCCCCTCGAACTTCGCTCCCGCACAGTGCCGTCTACCATGCCTCAGGACGCCGCCCAGCAAACGCCTCCGCCCGCACCGACCGCATGTCCCGGTGTCCCTCGTGTCCGAGACCCACCTGTATTCACTGGCGCAGATGGGAGCGACGTGGAGGACTGGCTCACGATTTATGAGCGCGTCAGCGTGCCCAATAGGTGGGACGAGGCAGGAAAGCTGAGCAACTTGATATTCTACCTCGCGGGTGTGGCGAGTCTGTGGTATAACAACCACGCATCAGATTTCCTGACGTGGTCCGACTTCAAGACCGCCATTGTCGACGTGTTCGGTCGCGCCGCCGTTCGTAAGCTGCAAGCAGAGCAGCTCTTACGCGAACGGTCTCAGCAGGCCGGTGAGTCCTTCACGAGGTATATAGAAGATATCCTCGACTTGTGCAAGAAAGCCAACGCGACCATGTTGGAGACTGAAAAGATCAAGAACATCATGAAAGGTATCGACGATGACGCCTTCACCATGCTGCTCGCCAAAAACCCTCGCACTGTGGCCGAGGTCATAACGCTGTGCCAAAGTTACGAGGAGCTGCGTCGACAACGGTTGATGACCCGTCGCCCTTCACCACGCGACGCCGATCTCGCTGGCTTGTCGGCCTCTTCTGACCATTCCGCGTTGCTCGCGGAAGTCAAGGCATTCGTGCGCGAGGAAGTTGCACGCCAGTTCTCTCTGCTGGCCTTTGCTCAACCGCAGCATGTTCAACAGCCGTCGACCACACTTCTGCCTCCCCTCCGCCGAGAGATTGAGCAGGAAATCGCAGGGGTCATGCCTGAATACCACCAATACCCTCCGGCCCCTGCACCACTGAGTCATGCTCCAGTTCTAGCCACGCCGCCTCAACCTATTCCTGCTGCTGTCCCACTTAGTTACGCCCAAGTTGTCGCTAGACCTCAGTCTTTCGAAATGGGTGTGCCGCCTCCGTACGCCGCAGTCATTCCTAGGGCCCGGCTGCAGTCCAGCATGCAGTCGTATCAGCAGCCGCCCCGTCCATCGCGTCCTGCGACATGGGTGGGACCTCCCCCAGCGAACCGATGGCGCACCCCCGACAACCGTCCCATCTGCTTTGCGTGTGGTTACGCCGGACACGTCGCACGTTATTTCGATCGCGCGCAGCCGCCTCGAGTCGCATCACCCGTCGCCAGCCGGTCCAGCCGCCCGTATTACGACCCACCTCCGCCTATGTCACCTCCTTTGCGAGCTGCTCCGTCTACCCGCCGGTCACCGTCTCCACGACGCCGCTCCTTGTCACCTATGCGGCCACGTGCTGTCGCCCGTGACCAGGAAAACTAGTCGTCGCAGTCCATGAGGCAAGGGCTGCGACGCTATCGAACTGTGAAAGCCCTCAGCGCAGCCCATCGAACGTAATAGACGTGTTTGTTGACGGTGTTCGTGCATCAGCCCTTGTAGACACTGGAGCCGCCGTATCAGTCACGGACGCAAGACTTAGCCGTTTACTACGAAAAGTGACGACGCCACTTTCTGGGCTCTCCCTCCGTACAGCTAGTGCCCAAAGTATTCGCCCTACAGCAGTATGCACAGCCCGCGTCGTCATTCAGGACACTCTGTACGCTATCAAATTCATCATAATTTCTCAATGCTCTCACGACATCATCCTGGGATGGGATTTTCTTTCGCGCCACGACGCCGTCATCCATTGCGCACCTGCCGAGCTAGAACTCTCGCCGTTTTCAGACTTGACGCCGGCAAGTGAACCATCGGCTTCGTACAAGCTACTCGTCCGAGACGACACCAGAGTGCCTCCTAACTCGACAACGGCTGTGTCGGTCTACTGCGCCGATCTCGCCGACACCGTTGCACTCCTTTCGCAATCTGAGCGCGTCTCCACTAGGAAAGGCTTGCTGGTGCCTTTTGCGACCGTGCAGCTCAGTCAGGGCAACGCCGCGATTTTTGTAACCAACCCATCCCCGTATATAATCAAAAGAAGAGGCGTGCAGGACACGGACACAAGGAGAGCCTTTTGTGGAGGACGAAGCTACCGGATCTACTGCAAAGTAAGAGGAATTCTTTTTCCACTAAATCGCCGTCGGAAATGGTAATGATTCTCGGAGACGCCGTTTTGGACGAGAAACACAAGAAAATTCTAGCATTAGGCCCTAAGTACTGTTTTCATCCTAACCTAAAAGAAGTTGACGTTTTAAGCTTACCTCGATCTATAAACTAAGGTTATTCCGGAAGTTGAACGGTCTCGCTGTATTTCAGATTGCTTCGCCAGCATCAAGCATCCGAATGATCTCGTTAAGGCCTCTGACCCTATCCGACCGGTGGTAAACTGCTGTGTGGAACATAAGCTTCGACCTGTTTTATCTGATAAGGGAGGTTGTTTTGTAATAATGCCGAATAGCACTTTTTCAGATCAAGCCTCAGCAGCTATTGAAAAGAATTTTAGACCTGTGAAACTGAAACCTTCTGTAATAAAACAACGAGCTGTCAATCTCCTGTTGAAACATAATCTAGATAAGGTAGCCTCCAGTGTTAAAAAGGCGAAATTGCTCACTTTAGAATTATTTTTCTCGGCGAAAACCGATAGGCCAGAAATTCCGTTTCGCTCGATTGTATTAGAGACAGGGACTTGGAAAGTTTGTGTAGCTAGCTATTTGCAGAAGTGCTTAACATCCTTAAGTTTTTCTGACCCCTTCCGTGTACGTAATTCTCAGGCTCTAGTTCAGTTGTTAACAGAGGAAAATCCTGGCGACTGCACAGCGTTTAGCATGGATGTAGAAGATTTGTATTACTCGTTGCCGCATAAAGGGTTATTAAATTGCGTGAAAGAATGTATTCAAGAACAAGGGCAAGAGTCCGGTTTCATAGATAGATGCGGAGATTCCACAGGTACCTTTCTAGAAATTCTTTCCATGTACTTAACATCAACATTAGTTGGATACAGAGAAGGCGTGCTTGTGCAGAAATCAGAGATTTGTATAGGTTCAAAGGTCGCCCCTATTCTAAGTGATCTATACCTGAGCAAGTTTGACTGCCGTTTAAAAGAGGCCTTAGGGGACCGCATCATTAGGGTATTTCGGTATGCGGACGATTACTTGGTACTTTGTAGTAAGGATGAATTTGAATCCGTCGTCACAGCTATGTAAGCGATCAATTTAAACTTAATGGAGATGGCCTAAGGTTTACGAAAGAACTATCGGAGAGAAACGTAATACAATTTTTAGATATCTCGTTGTCATTTGAGCAGAATCACGTGTGTTGGCAGTATTCCCCTAGAGCATCTAAACCGTTGTTAAACTTTGACTCCAAGCATTCGAAAGTAGTAAAAAACGGAATAGCCTTGTCTTGTTTAAAGTCAGCCTTATCGAAGTCGTGCGTGCACCGTTTCACCATTAGCTTTAATGCGCAGGTCGAGCGCCTCTTAGATGCAGGTTACCCTAGACTAGCCATAGCCATAGTAGCTGAGCGTCTTAAGAAGTCGATTTCGACCGGAACGAAAGCTGTAGCAGAGAGTAACATTTACAAGAAAAAGGTCGTGAGTATTCCGCATATCCACGCAGTTTCGCACAGGCTTAAGAAAGTGGGAAGAAAATGTGGGGTTAATGTTGTGTTTACGGCTCCCAATAAGTTAGGAAGGGTTTGTGCTGCCGTGCATAGAAGAAATGAGCAGATGGAAGGTAAGAAGCGAACGGATATCTGTCCCGTTAAGCACTTAGCCAAGAACAATCTCACCGACTGTCGCATGGGTGTGGTTTATAAGATTCCTTTTAGCTGCGGACGTTTTTATGTAGGGCAAACTGCGCGTTGTATTAATCAAAGATTAATTGAACACAGAAGGTCGCTATCAGGTGGGACGCCGTCCAATCTATTCTTGCACTGCCAGGTCTGTAGCTGCATGCCCGAGTTAGACGAAACCGAGATCCTGTACAGCATAAGAACGAAGATACGCGTTTAATGGTTGAGGCCTGGCATATCAGTATTAGTGGAAGTGCATGCGTTAATCAGCCGTCGATTAGCTTAAACAGAGAGGAGATAGAATGCCTTAGGAGTTGTCTATCGCGAAGACCGGCACGTGTAACCGTTTGACAGGTGGCGCTACCATTCCGAGCATGCGCAGATAAGCTTGTGTCTTTCTTTTTCGCCTCCGTGCTGTTGCATCAGTTGTTAGTCGGCGTTCGTGGTGTTCACTGCTCTCCTTGTGTCCGTGTCCTGCACGCCTCTTCTTTTGATTATGGGCTGTTACCAACTCACTCAACTTTCTGTCCTTTTGACCATCCCCGTATATAGTTGTGTTGTTACGAGGGGAATGTCTCGGCAGGGTGGAACCCCTGGAAGACACACAAGTTATCGACGCGCCGGACGGCGTGGACTGTACCAGTTCGAGCGCGCTCAGTGCTGTTTCGACTTCTGATTCGTCACCCGTTGATGTATTTGGATCATCCATTGCTGACGATCTTACGCAGGCCCAACGTTCCCAGCTTCTGGGCCTGCTAGAAGAATTTCGTTCTTCTTTCGATGTTGCACAAGCTTCGCTCGGCCGCACGTCCACTGTCACACACCGCATCGACACTGGCAGCCACCCGCCACTGCGGCAGCGTCCATACCGTGTATCTCCCGCAGAACGTCGAGTAATCAACGAGAAAGTCGACGACATGCTTCGACGCGACGTTATTCAACCTTCGAACAGCCCCTGGGCGTCTCCTGTCGTTCTCGTTGCGAACAAGGACGGTTCTATACGGTTCTGTGTGGACTACCGGCGGCTCAACAAGATCACTCGTAAGGACGTCTACCCACTACCGCGAATTGACGATGCGATTGACAGCCTGCAAGGAGCAGAATTCTTTTCATCCCTCGATTTGCGGTCAGGATACTGGCAAGTACCGATGGCTGACGACGCTCGACCGAAGACAGCCTTTGTCACGCCCGACGGCTTGTACGAATTCAACGTCATGCCGTTTGGACTGTGTAATGCGCCCACTACCTTTGAGCGCATGATGGACACCGTTCTGCGCAACTTGAAATGACACACATGCTTGTGCTACCTCGACGACGTCGTCGTTTTCGCTCCGGACTTCTCTACGCACCTCCAACGCTTGCGACATGTTTTGACGCGTTTGAGGGACGCCGACCTACAACTTAATTTAAAGAAATGCCGATTTGCGGCACGGCAGCTAACAATACTAGGCTACGTCGTGTCCAAGGACGGAATTCTCCCAGATCCAGCCAAGCTTCGGGCCGTGGCCGAGTTCCCCAAACCTACGTTTGTCAAAGAACTGCGCAGCTTCGTAGGGGTGTGCTCCTACTTTCGACGCTTCATTCGGAATTTCGCCGCCATCATATCGCCGCTAACGAAGCTCCTCGGAAGTAACGGGCCCCTCGACTCGTGGTCGTCAGAATGCGACGACGCGTTCCTAAAGCTCCGTCGTTTGTTGACGTCTCCTCCCATAATGCGCCACTACGATCCCGCGGCTCCTACAGAGGTACACACGGACGCTAGCGGTATGGGCCTCGGCGCTGTCCTTGCGCAGCGCAAACCAGGGTTCCCTGAATATGTTGTGGCATACGCAAGTCATACGCGTACTAAAGCCGAGAACAATTACCGTCACGGAAAAAGAATGCCTGGCGATCATATTGGCTCTTGCAAAGTTCCGACCTTACTTGTATGGTCGCCCATTTGATGTCGTCACGGACCACCACGCCCTTTGTTGGCTGTCGTCATTAAAGGATCCCTCCGGCCGTCTTGCACGTTGGGCACTTCGCTTGCAGGACTACGATATCCGCGTGCTGTACCGCAGTGGACGACAACATTCGGACGCCGATTCCCTCTCGCGCTCTCCCTTGGCTGACGACAATGCTCCCTGCTCAGTATCCGAGGTTACTGTTTCTGCTATTTACCTTGACACCATCGCGGCCGAGCAGCGCAAGGACCCGTGGATCGCCTCGATAATAGGCTTGCTGTCTGATCCATCTACACCAACCACTCGCGCAAAGCGCCGTCATGCTCAAGATTTCGCCATTCGCGACGACCTCCTCCACCGCCGCAATTACAGCCCCGACGGCCGCCAGTGGCTATTTATTCTTATTTTTATTTATTTACACAATACTGCAGACCCTAATTGGCTCCATGCAGGAGGGCAGTACATAAATACGTACATTCATGAATAACAAATCACAACAAACGAACGAAAGAAAAGATACCACGACTAAACAAGAAAAGCTTAAAAGATACCGAAGAAAATGAATAACAATAACATCAGAAACTAGCAACGGTATTAAGAGAGAACGCACGCATGAACATTTGGAAATACACTTGCAAGACTGAAGGCAGCAAGCCCATCTGTAATACTCAAAAACAGTAACACTAAAAAAAAGGAACGAAGGAATAATCGACGCGACCAATAGTGACAACGTTAAATAGATATACGTTCAATAGAATCTGCGTTTATTATTTGTGATACCTCCAGGTTATTCCAATCGTTTACAGTTCGTGGGAAGAAGGAAAATTTAAAGAGGTTAGTTCTAGTGTTGTATGGTGGTAAAGAAAGATCATGACGATGCCTTGTTCGACGTGCTGTAAGTGGCATCACATAAGCCTGTGGGTTAAAAGAGAAGGAATGGTTGCTAAGTTAGAAAAGAAATTTTTGCCTGTGAATTTTCCTTCGAAGCTGTAGTGTCTGAATATTATGTTGTTTCATTAGGGCTGTGGGAGAGTCATTTATTCTATATTTAGAAAAAATAAACCTAACTGCTCGGCGTTGAATCATCTCTAGTGCGTTGATGTTAGTTTTTGTGAAGGGGTCCCATACGATGCATGCATATTCGAGTTTTGGTCGGATGAGTGAAGTGTAAGCCAGTAATTTAGTATTATGAGGAGCATGCTTTAGTTTGTGCCTGAGGATACAAAGTTTCTTGAAAGAAGAGTTACAGATGTTGGAAATGTGGTTATTCCAGCTTAAGTCATTAGTTATTGTGATTCCAAGATATTTATATTGGTTTACTTTGGTGAGCGGTGTGGTTCCTAGGCTGTAAACGAACGACAATTTGTTAACTTTTTTTGTGACAGATATGTAAACAGTTTTTTCGGTGTTCAATTACCTCGCAGTACCTCGCAGCCTGCGTTCTGAAATATGCACGGCTTTCCACACCGATCCACAGTGCGCACACCCCGGCATATTCAAGACCTACCAACGCCTTCAACAGCGTTACTACTGGCGCGGAATGTACCGCTACATTCAGAAGTTCGTGCGCTCTTGCCCCGATTGCCAGCGCCGGAAATCTCCACCTCGCCTTTCGCCGCCGGGTCTGCAGCCTTTACCTTGTCCTAGCAGGCCCTTTGGGCGGGTCGGAATTGATTTGTACGGGCCCCTTCCCATGACAGCTGCTGGAAAGCGCTGGGTTATTGTGGCAGTTGACCACCTCACGCGATACGCTGAAACTGCTGCGCTCCCGGCAGCTACAGCGCGCGACGTTGCCTCCTTCTTGCTTCATCGGTTCATCTTACGTCACGGGCCACCCCAGGAGCTACTCAGTGATCGCGGTCGTGTCTTCCTTTCTGAAGTCGTTGAAGCTATTCTTAAAGAGTGCCACGTGGTTCACCGTACGACTACGGCGTACCACCCTCAAACCAATGGGCTTACGGAGCGCTTCAACCGCACGCTCGGAGACATGCTTTCAATGTACAGGGTCGTCCACTCTTAGGGTGAACACGGCGCAGCGTGCCTGCCTTCTTTAGAACGCCAGCGCTCGCGATGAGACTGCGCATCGACGCTAATCTAGTGCAGGCATAGAGGGGCTTGGATCACCCTGTGCGCCTGCACATTATTAGCTTCGATGTGTGCCCACGTAGCAAGCATACGCGTTCCAAAAAGGAAGCCATGTTTCGTCGTGTTCACCCTAAGAGTGGGCGACCCTGTACGTCGCCTCGGACCACACGAATTGGGACATCATTCTACCATTTGTGACCTACGCGTACAACAGCGCTACGCAGAGCACCACGGGCTTTTCACCCTATTTTCTACTGCACGGTCGGCACCCGTCGCACAGTATGCACACAATTCTACCGTACCACCCACATACTTCTGAGTATGCGCCCATATCTGACACAGTGAGGTACGCCGAGGAGTGCCGCGACCTCGCACGGGCCTTTACGTCCAACGACCAAGAGCGTCAGAAGAGCATTCGCGGCGACCCTACCTCTGCACCCACCTTCCTCCCTGGAGCGCTGGTGTGGCTCTCCGTTCCCACCGCTGCGCCTCAAAGTTACTGCCAAAGTATGAAGGCTCCTATCGAGTTGTTGAACGCGCATCACCTGTCAACTACGTGATTGAACCCGTCGACCCGTCTTCGGACATGCGCCGTCGTGTACGCGACATTGTCAACGTCGAGCGCCTCAAGCCGTACTATGACCCACTCATAGTAACGAACTGCTAGGTCGCCGGACGGCTCCCTTTGCATCCCGGGGGTAATTGTAGCGAAAAGTAACCAACCCTATAGTGGGGTAGGCTCTCCGGTGTGATCTAGTGGGTCTGGATCTATAGCGCACTGCTCGTGCTCGCCGCTCGCTCTCGGGGCTCGTGCTTTCAGCCGTTGAACAAGCTACCGGTCGGGCCTGACGCCAGCCTTCAATAAACGCCCTTTACAATATATATATATATATATATATATATATATATATATATATATATATATATATATATATATATATATATATATGTGCAAAAGTAGCTTGGGTTGCCGTTAGTTTATAACAGAATTGACGATGCGCCTTTTAGAAAACGACGGTTTATTCAGTCAACCTTTCGGTTATACCGACATAATAAAATACGGAAATATACGGAAATAATAAAAATAAATATAACAACAATAATAAAACGATTGCTGGCATCTTCACTGCAACAAAAGATGAGCAAGTCACGCAAAAGCAACTCGCACACACACACACACACACACACACAGAGAGAGAGAGAGAGAGAGAGAAGGAAAAAAGGAAAGAAAAAAAACGGAAAAAAAGACAAAAGAAGAAAACGAGAAAGGGGCGAAAATGGGGGAGACAGCGAGAAGGACGAGTGCCGCCCGCCGCGCCAGTGCTGTCCGAGTCCGTAGACATCTTAAAGAGCAATCCACCAATCAGGCATTGTAAACCGTGGCGCCGGCTTATATCTGGCGAAACTAACGACACTTTCAGTGGCGTACCTTATGTGGTTTGGATATTGTCTCTGTGGTGCCGCTGCACAGCAACGTGCCCCAGGAGGGAAGAACGGGGGACGTATTCAGGCATGAAAGGCGCAGGGCTCGTGTTCCCGATTGCAGCCACATTTGTAACGCGCACTCGGCGCCACCGCGTGGTGGGGTGAGGTAGGCAAGGAAGAAGAAAGGGCGACATGAAGGAAAAGAGCCGCACAGAAAGACGAGGTTTTGAAGCAGTCAAATTCCGTGTACCCCACAATGACGTATTGTCCCCTCTTGTGGTACGATCTCCGGAGCCACTTTGCGTGTGTCGGCTTGCACAGCACGGGTAATGCAAACAGGGCCAGGCCGATAGAATCGGGCGTCCACAGCTTAAAAAAAAAAGTCGAATGAGGTAATGATAATTGGCGGGAATGACAGATCTTGTAATTGGCGATACAAAGTTCATCAATTCGTATGTTCACTTCCTAATGATCGTAACACCGAGAGAGCGCCAGGATGTTCATTTATGCCCTGCTTAATTGTGCCAAATTAGTAGATAAAGTAAGATTCCCTTTAGTCACGTTCTCTCGTGTTCCGAAAGTTACTTTCCAGTAGTGTGACCCTGACATCCTCAAAGCTGTGTCCTTTCAAGTTGATGTGTTTAGAGAGCGGAAGACCAGGTAGTGAGCGCACATGGGATCGATGGTTGTTGAATCTTACACTGAATGGTGTGTCCGTCTGTCCTATGTACTGCATGTTACATATTCCACACTCTAAGAGATAAATAACATTGTTTGAGTCGCAGTCGAGTTGTCCTTTTATTCTGTGCTTAAAATTATATATATATTGTAATGATGATGAGCTCTGCCGTAGCTTGGGCGCTGAAGAAGAGGAAGACGACGGTCAGAATAGAACAGCCGGCCTGTGGAAAAGGCGCTGTCTCTATGTCTTTCTTCATTACAATGGCGCAGTCGACAAATCATCAGCGGAACGCAGCTGAGAACTCGACGTGGCATTTCCTCCAGAGTGTCGCCGTCTCGGACTACTGCTGGGGAATATGCTGGACAAGCCTCGCTGCTGATGGAACCCGCCGGGAGAGCGCCATCCCTAGTCACGGTTGCACCATCGGAGGACGGCGTACATGCCTCCTCGATGGCTCCAACCCTGCACTGGTCCGATATCCGACCAGCCCAGCACGTGTACAAATCTGCTGCGAACCCTGTCTTCTCCGCGGATGCCGCCATCGGGAGCACCAGGGGCACCGTCTTATCTGCGGACACCACGCCTGGTGCTCTAAGCGGCTCACCGGACAACGCAGCGGAGCACGTAGGTGCCATCGCGCAACTGCGCGACACGCTCACCACGTTGATTAACGCGTACCCTGCGCTCTCCGCCGGAACACTTAGCGGCTCCCCGACAATGCTGCGGAGTTCTTGCGTGTGATCAGCATACTCTTGGAAACGCCCCACTCCATGGCGTCGGGGAGCTCCGGGTCCTCTCGTGCCGCGTTGCCGCCACCGGCCGCTTGGAAATTACCGAAGTTCCGAGGCTTCCAAGACGACGCCGATCGGTGGATCGAGGCCGTGAACGCCCTCGGTGCCCAGTATGCCTGGCCGGATCGCTACAAGCTGCTTGTGGCCATCAACAACATTGGTGATGCGGCCGCCGCATGGCACCGGTACGAGGGAGTCAGCCAACGCTCCTGGCTGGAATGGAGCTCCAGGCTTATCGCTGTTTTCGGACGGATTCGCCACCACAATCCTGCCACCAGCGAATCCGACCTGTGCACTACCGAGGAAGCAGCTCAGGAGGAGCGCCACCTCGAGGCTGTAGGTTCGAACAGCAGCTCATCGGCACAGAGTATCACAGCCTGTCCTGACATACTGGTCGCTCCCAAGATTTGTTCCTCGACACAGATAGCAACCCTCGAGTTCGAACAGACCACCCTCCAACCACGTCACTCGGACCACGTTTACACCAGTGATCCTGCCCAGCCGACGTGTGAGTCAGATGACGAGGACCAATCATCTATACCGACTTCCATTGCACCCTCTGAAAACCATGCACACCACGAAGCGTTCTTTTTTGCCAGGGAACCCACCTCTGACCTGTGTGGATATTATGCCATCCACGAAACGTGCCCAAACAACTCACAGTCACGTCCCCGGCTGTCAACGCAGTCATTGGCCGAGTGTGCTCAAGTTCCCAAATTGCCTTGCGGTGCCCCTCCACAAAGTGGCAGTGTCTATAACGCGGATGAGGCCACTTTTATCAAACACCAGCCACTACAGCCATAGTCTACCCCTGGCTTGAACGTCGCACCCAAACCTCACGACTTGGACGGCGCTGCTTCACACAGCTCATTGTCAAGGCCTCTTGAGTGCAGCTTTCCGTTGACCCTGGCCGCGACAACGCTGTCGAAGTTCAAGTTACCTCCTACAACACGGGAGCTCGTCCATTTGTCGCGGGCACCTACGAGCAGACCACATGTCATTGAGAGTATGTGGCACCCGAAGGTCAACGGTCGAAAGCACGCTCCTTTGTCCACGTCAGTTCTGCGGCGGAGGCAGCATTAGGCGAAAAAAACTTCCCCTACATCGCATGCGATACCGCCTGCCACAGACATGTTTGGCAGCCTGCCGTTTGAAGCCACAGCGTGGCCGAGACGATCGACCACTATGGCAAAGCAAGTGCCGTTCACTGGAGGTGGCCTTGGTGGTTCTGCAAGTGAAGTCGCAGCATGACGAACACCTGCAACGACCTACGCGATACAGCCAGTGCCGGCCCCTGGAAGATTTCTTCAGAGTGCTCCAAGGCAGACCACGGCGAGGCCGAGACCGTCCACAGCGGCACAGCCAGTGCCGCCCGCCGGAAAAAAACATTTCATATCTGCCTAAGCTCGCAGCGTGGCCGAGTGTAATGATAATGAGCTCTGCCGTAGCTTGGGCGCTGAAGCAGAGGAAGACGACGGTCAGAATAGAACAGCCGGCCTGTGGAAAAGGCGCTGTCTCTATGTCTTTCTTCATTACAATATGCACATAAGAAACACGGAGGCCGCCAAAGAAGGGCAATCAAATGATACATTTCAAGAATTTCTGTGCAGCATTATACAGGCAAGAGGAAGTTCGGCTGACACAGACGGTATTTTCTCTTTTATATAGACAGCTTCCAGGAACTCACGAGCCGTTTTAACACGAAAGTGTTTTATGCCGGGGTCCACCACGGCATCACTACGTCATTTCCGTAGCATAAGTGAGGAGGAGGAATAATCATTTATTTTGAGAAACGGCGATTTTCCCCAGAAGTGGGCGACTGTCTCAGTCCAGAAAGCCGTTGGCTCAGGAGGTAGTATAATCTACATGTAAGAATTAGAATGAAAAACACGCAGACATATTTTCATAGATGCGCTGGCAATCTAACTCACAGCCCCCGCGCCGCCACGAAAAGTGACCGGTTCTCTAGCACAGAGCTATCGGCGCACACGCTCGAGGCCCTACGAACGCATCTTATGTGCTTTTTTATCGCTCGTTTCCCTCTTCCTTGACGCGCGTGCGCGGCGTTCCCTGGAAAGTGCCTGGAATGGTGCTGCCATCGAGGAGAGGCGAACGATGCGCTTTCGCCTCTCCTGAATGGCGAACCGTTTCAAGCATGTTTCAAAGTGCACCTCGAAGCGGGCGCGCGGAGCCGCGCTGTCTGTCCCCTATCGCAGTGGATGGCGTTTCGATGCGGCCACGGCATGCTGTGCGAGAGTGATGGCAAAAACTGCTGCGTGAAGCACTGAGAGCCGGAAACGACGTTGGCGGGTCACTCTGGCGGAAGTAAAGATGACTGATGCCTTTCTCGCCTGGCACTTACGTAAACATAGACTGTGTCCAGCTATTAAGCAAACTACTTCAGTTACCTCAAGTACAAGCGGTTGGTCAAGAAGGTTATGGAGGCGATGCGTGAACGTGGTTCATCCACGTCGAAGGGTGTCATACCAGCGAATACCAATAAAAATGAGCAATTCCCCCCGATGTACAATAAACATTAAACTGTATATGTCAAGACATTCCACTTTAGTGTTATACCGATTCCTCTGATGGAGCGATCAGCCACGTTTCTTTAATATTTACTTTTGCTCAAAATCCCCCCGTCATGATGCCTCGGATCACAAGAGTAGGATTTGGAATGCATAGAAAGGTGCGTGGTCCTTGTGTAAATTGTTCGCGCTCTCCCTCATTCGGTCATTTAAGCACCGGCCCCTTTGTGCTCTTCCAACAAATCAGCGGGATGTCACATTCGTCGCACCCCTTGTGTGGGGGTCGTTGTTCTGTACAGGATATCCAGTCTTGGAGGTACCCATAATTCGGGGGTACACTTGGGCCAGCCTATTAGGAGCGCGGATCATAACAGGCACTCTGTACCTGCGAGCCACTTTTTTTTCAGGCTGTGGCTCATCTTGTGGCACAAGACCATTGGAATTAGGCCTCTCCGCTCGCCGGCTGCAGCACTTTTGTCAGTTGCCGCCTCTTGGAACTTGCGATGCAGGGAGGAAGGAAAAGGAAGGACTTAAATCTAAGAAATGTCAAGAATTGTCTACGATGGTCTCATGTAAAAGTGAGGCCTTGCCATTGAGCCTAAAACTGCTTATATCCACATCAGAACTGTTCAAAATTGCTTATAACTTTATCCACTTCAGAATTCACACGATTCATCATAATTAAAAGGTCTTCAACGTATCTAAAAACTTCTACAACACGCTTACTTGTAGCCACCTTGAGTCGACGACACGGCATACGCATTCTTGTGCGGGTATTTCACTGCGTCGACATAGCGGGCCTCCGAATCGCGCGTGTATTTTCTTCGGATGGCGTCGACTCGAGCAAGCCCGCGTTTCCGATGATGCTCAGGATGCGCGGTAGTTTGTCGATGCTCAGGGTTTCTCGCAAATACGGCGGCATCTTGACCTTACGATCGGCATCGCAGATGTAGCGCTATCGTAGCCGAGGCGAGCAAGGGCTCATCTGCCTGTCGATGTGAGCTTCAGCCTCCCAAGTTGGTTTGTGTGATTTGCTTCCGCCAGCTCTTGCCACGTGTTGTGTACCCCCATTCTGAGAAGTCGAGTAGCTGAAGCTACGGGTGGTAGCCCAACGGCGAGCTTCGTAGCCTTTCGGATGAGCACATTTAGCTTGCCGATTTCAGAAGCCCTGAGTGCGAGGTACGGAGTTCCGTATGTAATCCTGCATATTAAAAGAGCTTAGACTACGCTCAGGGTGTCCTGTTCCTTGAGGCCGCTGCGTCGGTTCGCCACCCTCCGAATGAGATGTGTCAATTGTGAAATCGTACGTTGTAGCCGAGGAAGTGTGGCAGCACCCGATCCATCTTGGTGCAGGCCGAGCACGCGAAGCGAGGCCACTTCGGTTATTTGAACGCCATTAAAGGTTACGCACGGTTCCGGATCTTTGCAGGCGGGTGGTCTTCCCCTCGTGCGGGCCTTGAGTACGAGTAGTTTGCACTTCCCTGGTGCACAGTGGAGGCCACAGCTGTCAAGGTAGTTCTCAATACAGTGAAGTGTTGGGCTAGTTGGTAAATAGTCATACTTGCGGAATAGAGCGTTGAAAATTTAGGAAGGAAAAGTGTGGACAGGACAGACGCTCACTTGCAACTAAGTTTATTCATACGAAGAACAGCCACCCACGAGGAAACCTGAACTGCGCATGTGCAGATGTCTCAAACGCCGTCCAACCACACCTAGAAGCCGAAAAAGGAAGCGAATGACGCAACAAGGTGTGAAGCTAGCCTGGAGCCACGCATGCGTCGCTACTTATGAGCAAAAGGTGCGTGATTTTTGTTGATCACTAGCACGTGCGGAAACTACACAAGCAAAATAACACATGAAGAAGAAGGGTGGAAAGGGGCACTAGTCAGTTGGAACATATGTCAAAGAGCATCAGCTCTTTGTCCTTCAGGTGCACAGACGGAGCGCTAATACAGCGATCACCATGCTCGTTAATCTGATAAGCCTCAAGGATTTCCCTATCCAGACGACCCTTAGCCCTCCCAGTGACCTTGGTGTTGTATAGAAGCACAGTGCATCCACATCTCCTAGTGTGCGCTGGTGGGTGCGCGGCGTTGTTGACGATCCCCAAACAATACGCATGCTCCTTTAACCTCTCGTTGAGGCACCGCCCTATATAAAGTTTGCCGCAACTAAGCGGAATCGTATACACCACCTCAGTGGTACAGGGCACGTAGGGCGGCCTGTGGCTTTTGTCACACAACTTTGTGTTGGTCGCGCTGCTTGCGAGTGCGCACAGCCGGGAGAGTTTCATAAGAGCAGTGAAAACGAGGTCAACGCCTTGTTTCTTTCCGATCCTCTTGAGGTTATGAGAAATCGAGTGGATATAAGGCATTACAACGTACTTCTTTGGTCTCTGGCGTAAAGTTGCACTGGGTGGGGCTTGAAGCTTCTTTATTAGAGCTGATCCTACCGCCACCAGTAGACTAGAAGGGAAACCCGACGCTTTTAGTCGAGACACCTGAAGGTCAAAGCTATGGCTCAGCCGGTGTTCACATGACTTAGTCAAGGCAGACTTGAGACACGATGAGGCGATAGCCCTTTTCACTAACTTAGTGTGAGATGAGTCATGGGGTAAAATAGATGTCTTTGAACGTGGCATGTATTCCCAGCAAAGGTGATCGTCATGATTAAAATACATAGATAAATCTAAAAACTGCAGCGTATCATTGTCAGGAAGTTCCATTGTAAAAGATAGGGACTGCGTACATGCCTTGAACCTATTCAAAACTTGCTCCGCTACCGCAGGGCTAGGTACGTCGGGAGGAACAGATAAAATGACGAGGAAATCATCAACATACCTATGTAGTTTCAAAATGTAGTCCAGGTTCAAATTCCGCTGTAGCAAGCGGTCAAATTTGGCTAGGAAAATTTCGCACAGACTGGGTGCCACGCACGAACCGACACAGATACCTCTTTTTTGTATGTAAGTGTTACCCTTAAAGTTGACAAAAGTGGAAGCCAGGTAGCAAGCTAAAAGCTCAATAAAGGAGTCTACAGTGATGAGACACTCATTCTGAAAACGAAGAACACCGTATGAGTCTATAGCGTCACGAACACTGACGAAAAGTTCATCATGGGGAACCGAGTAGAATAGTTCCTCAATGTCAATGGACAACGCAAAGTTGGCCCCAGGCACTCCCATCCTTAGTTTGTACAAGGCTGTCGGAATTCTTCAGCACAAACGGGTCCTCTGGTGTGAGCGGCTTGAGGTGACGCTGATGAAAAAAACTGGCGTTGCGCTGCCAACTGTCTCTATCCGTGACTATGTCTCCGAAAGGACAAAGTGTCGCTTCCTTTTTCGGCTTCTGGGTGTGGTTGGACGGCGTTTGAGACATTTGCACATGCGCAGTTCAGGTTTTCTCGTGGGTGGCTGTTCTGCGTATGAATAAACTTAGTTGCAAGTGAGCGTCTTTCCTGTCCACACTTTTCCTTCCTAAATTTTCAACGCTCTATTCCGCAAGTATGACTAGTTCTCAGTAACTCCAACAGCTTCCTGGTGACACCTCTCTTGCGCTCCGGTGCACATGTCTCGCGTCCACAGCGTAATATTGACGCGAGGTAGGTTGGAACGCTGTGGCAACGGCCCCTTGAAGCGAGAACGACGAAGTTCTTGGACGCGCACGTGCTCTCGGACGATCAGCCTTTGCTGAAGCCAGACGCTCGCTGCCAAGCTCGCGCTTACGAACGCTTTTTCCTGGCTGTAACTTGGACATCTGCCGATTACTTGCTTGTAGGCAGCTCTTGCATGTATTAACTTCGTGACAATACCATCCGCGTATATGTCGTGCTGCAGTCCAGGAATACTTTCGAGGAGTCGTGGGAGCTTCAGGAGTGCCACGTTGAACAGCAGAGGCGACATGAGGGAGCCTTGCGGAGTGGCCTTGTCTGGTCGCCTAAGTTCCTTGCTGCGTAAGTGTGATATCCCCCCTGTGGGCTGTGCGACCACTGAGGAAATTGCGGACATAGCCACAGGTCTCCGAACCGCAGCCAGCGGCTGCGAGATATCGTAGTATTGCTTCGTGGCTCACATTGTGAAAAGCTCTTTTAACGTTAGTGGTAAGGGTCGACCACTTCCAGTTTTTGCTCATGTGGTCAATGAGCTCCTCCTTTAGAAGGAGAAGGATATCTACCCAGACACCATGTCCGGCGGAAGCCGAACATGGTGTCCGGGTAGTGTCCCGTTGTCTTCGAGGTGCGATGTAAGGCGGTCGTGTACCATATGCTCAAACAGCTTGCTGACGCACAAGGTGAGGGAAATGGGTAGTAGATTCTCAAGGGCAATGGGTTTTTTGGGCTTTGGTACCATGATCACCTCCGAGTGCTTCCACGAAGCGGGCAGTTCTCCTTTGTCCCAGCACTCGTTATAGTACTGGAGGAGAGCTGTCAAGGCCTTATTGGGTAGCTGTCGGAGGTGCTTGTTGGCTATCCTGTCTTTGCTCGGGCTCGTGTTTCTCGTGTTTCGCGTGAGCTTAGCGATGGCTGCGTGGAGCTTTGCCAGTGTGAAAGGCCGGTCGACGTCAGCGGTGGGTGGGCCTTCGTATTCTTTAAATGATGGTAGAGTCGTCGCTGGTTCGGCGGGACCGCGCAGCTCTTCGCATAGCTTGTGGAGTAGGTCTGCCTCGGAGCCGGCATAGTTGTGCATGAGAAGGCGGATACGCTCCCGCTGATGTGTCTTGGGAGGACCATCGCCGAAGGGAGCGCGCAAAGGGTGCCACGTTTTCTTGCTGCTGAGGGTACCCTGAAGCTGATCGCAGAACGCGCGCGAGTTTTGCCTCGCAAGCTGTTCCGCATACTCTTCGATAAAGAGGCGATTCTCTGTTTGCGTCTTCTGTTGAGTTTCTGCTCTTCCATCTCTCGAGTAAGGCTCGTCTGGCCTCCCAGAGGTGCAGTAGATGAGTGTCCATAGTGGGCTTACCTTCGTTAAGTTGGGTGACCTTGGTGCATCATTCAGCTGTATGGACCACATTTTTGAGCCAAGCATCGATCTCCGCTATTGCTGTTTTGTTGTCGAGCTCGCTTCTGAAGGCGTTCCATTCCGTCAATCTCGCTGAGCCAGTCTTGACCGGTCGAAGTGTATGGTTGATGTCAAGATGAATAATGTGGTGGTCGCTCCCAAGAGTCTCGGGGAGGCATGTCCATTCTGCTGTTTTGACATTGCGGGTAAAGGTGAGGTTAGGAGCTGTGTCTCTTGACACGTTGTTGCCTATTCTCGTGGGCTGGAACGAATCGTTCCACAGCGTGAGGCCATGCCGTTAGCGGTGTCATGGACTCTCGTGCCTTTCTTGGTGGTGGTGGTATAGCCCCAGGCCGTGTGAGGTGCATTAAAGTCCCTTACGACTACGAGCTGATGACCTTTCGTACGTCGTCTGAGTTCGCGGATAAAGTAAACGTAATCAGCGAGCTGGTCTTTCGGAGGACATTATACGTTAATGACATAGAGGCTTTGATGCGACTTGCGGTCGGGTATGACTTCCACAATGGCGTGCTCTACAGTGGTACCCTCTATCTTGTGCTCTTAAGCAGTGAAGTTTTTCCTTAGGGGCATGGCTGTTCTTGGTGTGATGGAGAGTCTTGTATCCGGGCAGCCTGAGTTTTTCGGTGTTGTCTCTTGGAGGGCTATAAGGTCTGGTTCATTAGATTTTATATATTCTTGCAGATTTGCTAGTCGGGGTCTGTAGGACCTGCAGTTCCAATGCCATATGCGGAAAGTCGAGGGCGAATTAGAACTATTGTGTTTAGGAGCTGCCATCTACAGAATCGTTGATGTGCTCCCTTTCGGGACAGTTCGAGCGCGAAGCCTTCTTGCTTGTGTGCGTGGTTTCTTTCTTCCGGACAAGTTCTCAAGGTCCGCATGGCTAATGCGGTTGTTGTCTACATGAGTGATGAAATCGGTGAGTTGCGATTTGAGCTCGTTGATTTGGGCTGTATGAGTGCCCATTGTGCGGCTTAGCGTCGTGAATGTGTTGCCAAATTGGTTGGTGATCGGCTCCAGTTTCGTCTCCACGATAGCTTCGAGCCTCGACTCGTCTCTCGCTGTTGATTTCGACTCTGCGAGCGTTGTGAGCTGCGACCCAACCAGAGCCGCGTGTTTCGTTTCGATGACAGAGAATCTTTGCTTCCACAACAGCTTCGATTTCTTGCTTGGTGACGTTAGCGGCGACTTCTTTTGATAAAAGCTGTTCTTGACATAACCGCTACACTTTCTCAATGTTTTCATTGTGCTTCTTAATGGTTTCTTCCTATTCTTTGCCGGGCTTTGCGAGCTTATCGACGACGGCACCTTGGTTTTGGATTTTGTCGCGATGTCTTCGTAGCATTTCTGTTGGTCGAGAATCCTGTTTTCCAGAACCTTAAGTTCACCGGTCTCTATAGGTGACACTGAAGTGTGCTTGTGGCAGGATTTCGAGTCGCCCTGTGCCGCATCGGCATAGCTTATTTGCTGGACAGAACATGAGCGAGAGCGAGAGCGGGATCTCGTGCGAGACCTCGACCGCGCCCGCAGGATTGAGCTGCTCGGACCAGGCTGCCCTTGCGGTGGGCTGCCCGAGGCTGTAAGCGGGTTGTTGAGCTCGGAAAATTCGTCGCAGCTTGGATTCCAAGGACACTGTCGGGCTTTTGCCTTTATGAGTTGCTGCTGTCTCACTTGGTAAGGCGGTGGGCTCGGTCGTAGCTTCTTTTTGCACTCTTTACCGGCAGTCTCAAGTGCCTGTTCGCATATTTCGCACTTGCACAAGCAATCGTGGGCTTGGCTAACTGCTTCTTGGCCGCATTTGTAACAGAAGGCTTCTCTGGGCGTGGGGCATATGTCTTGTCTGTGCCCAATGGCACCGCACTTCCGGTAGTACTGCACGGACTTACGATACGGTCAAAAGGACGGAAAGTTGAGCGAGTTGGTAACATTCCATAATCAAAAGAAGAGGCGTGCAGGACACGGACACAAGAAGAGAAGTGAACACCACGAACGCCGACTAGCCTCACGGTTTGCAGCGGTAGTCCCCACTTTGGGAGGTGATGTAGTACGGGACGTGCGGCCCGGCAAAAGTAATGACAGCGGTGGAAGATCGGCCAAGCATAGTACGTGCGCCAAGTGCCGTGTAACGCGGGTCGATTCTGAAACCAGCTACAATTTCAGCACTGCTGGTACCTGGGAGGAGTCCATAGATGACACCTCTACAGACGTCATCGGGATGTCTCACGTGCGCGTTCACATTAAAAATGGTGCCTCCTAACTGGATGGTGGTGATGCTTTTGAGTCTGGTTGCGCTTTCCGTGTCGGCAGTGCTCGCAATGATGATGTTTTCAATTTTCCGTGTTTGCACTCGAACGTTGTCGACGAAATCCTCTTGCGTAAGACCACTGGATCTTCCGATGGCGTGAGTAATTGTGGTGAGGTTCCATTTCGATAAGTCAGGCCAGCTTGATGTCTGTAGACGATGTTGAAGTCGTCCGTTGGGAAAGGTGGCATCTTCGGGCTATATTGCTTTGGCGCTTGTGGCGGGGGCTTAACCAGCTGTGTTGACTTTTCTTGGTAAGTTCTTGTGGGTTCTGATGTTTGTTTGCTCCTGCGTCCAAGTCGCAGCCATTCAATGTGCTCGTTCTCGGTTGTTTTAGGGGCGAAGCTCCTTATGCCGTGGGTCTGTCCATCCTCCGTTTGTTTGTAGTAGCCACCTCTAGTTCGTGAAGTGCTCACTAGATGGCGTTGATGGCGCTCGCTCCATGTACAGATGTCCACCCTGGTGTAGCTGTGGACACTACCCTACAGGAGGCCATGAGTTTCAGGAGTAACACATGAAAGCTGAACATGTCGGCGATAGAGATAAGTAAAAGGCGCTTAGAGTATTGGTGGCCCAAAAGTATGGAGCAAACAAAAGCGCAAGGTAGTTCAGATAAGATTGTTACATCACAGCGGAACGATAATAGATAAAATAAGTAGACGAAGAGAAAAATTAGTTGTGAAAATATGTGTGATTCGGGAAAAGAATCGTCGAATTGTCAATTGCTACTTCCCCCTGAGTCCTACGTGACATCACTGGCGTCACGAACTACAAGGCGTCGACATGAAGAATCACTAAGCCCATACAGCACCAAAACTAACCTATTCATGTTCTTAGTTTTCCCGCGCAGAATTAACGAGTGGAACTCGCTGCCAATATCAGCAGTGCAGAGTTTAAAAATAATTAAAGCCTTCAGGATTGATGTTATGTTATTTTACTTATGTTCCTTTTTTGTGTGATATTCAAAGTGTTATTATTTTTGTGCTTTGCTGTACTAATTAGACACTGTCTTTTGTTCTTAGTGCATTGTATGTAAATGTGTCTATATATTTCCCTTTTGATTGCACTTTTGCCCCTCCTGCTAGGTCGGGCAGTCGGGCCTGCAGTATCTTGTAAATAAATAAATAAATAAATAAATTAAAAAAATAAAGCTAGAGCTTGGTGGCCCGGCTACAGCCCCGTTATAAAGGGGAAGCTCCTAATATCCATGCACCCATATATATATATATATATATATATATATATATATATATATATATATATATATATATATAATTGCATAAAATATAGCTAGATGGTGCTAGTTTTAGTATAGTTGATGACTAAAGCTAAGAGATGGCGCTGTATGGCTCGCTTTATAATATGAAGAATGATCCCTAGATGGCGCGTGTTAGCGCGCCAAAAGGCTCCCTCTTGGCGCGCTACAAGGCGGCGGGACGGAGGGCGCGGACGGCGGCGGCAGCGCGCGCTCGCAGACAGAATCCTGAGGTGAGAGCCCGCGAGGCCGGAGCTGCACGGCTGCGGCGCGAATCGGATCTTCAAAATGCGAAGGACCGTGAAGCGGCCAGGGGAAAATGTTTGATGTTTCTAATATACACACAGTGTTTCTCACTCTTTATATGATGATTGATGGGGCGTTACACGGAAGATCACGGTTTACCGATGATTCCCTCCGGAGCTTCGCCCCACTCATCATCATTCACCACGTGGATATGCTGTTATTTATTCCCCGCTTTTTGCAACGTAGGTTCATCAGAACTCTTGTTTGGGCTAGTTGGTGACCATTCATAATGACTTCAGGACGCGAAAAAATTACATAGACGAAACACAAAAACGACAAGGACACGCGCCTACTACCAACTGAATTTATTGGAGCATACAGAAGTGGTATTTATACGCAGCCATCTCCACGTGACACCAAAGCAAAGAGGAATTATTTCTGAAGCAGTGATAATATACTATGATACAGCGCAGTGCTTGTGTGGCTAGAGCTGATACAGAATGACACGGCGAAGGCAAGCCAAAACGCTGGCTGAGCTTCCACAATCATAAACGTGCACTGATGGCCCGCGTTCGACGCAACGGAGAGCAGAAATGCGCTATGCGTGCTCGAATAAACCAAAAACCAGGTTCATCCCAGCGCCGGAACTGAACGCTCGGCCGGCAGCTTGGTTTGCGTCGATGTCGGCTGCTCTCCTACTCGGTCAGCCATCTCTTTCTTAAAAGTATAGGTTGCTGATTGCCGGTTGCCCTCTGTGCTTTCCTCGCCGAAACAAGGGCGCCAATCTCTTGTGCAGGAGCCGTGCACATGCGACGCTGGCCCACCGGTGAGAGTCGCAGGTGCCGGCGCGTTCTGCGGGTGCGCATACAACGCAGGCCCACAGGCGCGAGACGCGGATGTCCGCGTTCCGTCGTGGCGTTAGGGTTAGTTCGCACAGCTGCACCCACGAGATGTTAAGAGTCCGAGAGCGGTAATATACCTTCACTCACCGCTTGGCGGGTGGTATCATTCTGTTCCCTACAACTTGCCGAACCGGCCAGCACAAAAGTCAAGAAAGTGACCTGCTGTGACCGCGAAAAACAGCTTAAAAGGCAGGAGCCCATGAGAAATCCGCTTGAACTCTTTGCCCCCTGGCGGCTTTTTTAGCCTGAATGTAATGCTCGACCACGGCCGGTCTGGACGAGCGCGTTCGCGAGCGCGCGCGTCCAGACCGGCCGTGGCTCGACAAAAAAAAAAAAAAACATCACAGCATATCCACGGAGTGAATGATGATGAGTGGGTGAAGCTCCGGAAGTTCATCGTAGATCGTCCCGAGTTCCGGGTTAATTTAGTTAACGCGCACGCTACGAATCCTTATGATTCAACTACGCACAAGTGAAATATCCCACCGGCACTTCATTGCAAGTCAAGATCCAGTGCATATTATATATATATATATATATATGGGTGGCCCGTTAACGCTTCTCCAGCGCGAGCAGTCGGTATTTTTCAATCAAGAAACTCGCTAGAAGACGCTGCCTGCGTCAACCTTGTCTCTCGGAGGTGAGGGCGCGTCCTCCTTCTTTGCGAGCTAATGGAGTGTTCATCGAAGAAAGAGCGTTTCCATGTCCACGCGCGTTTCGCTCTCTCTCTCTCTCTCTCTCACAAGACAGCAGATGGAAGAGTGAGAGAGGTAGCGCGCCGGAAGGCACGCGCCGAGCGCGAGCCTGCCGGCGGCGCGAGGTGGCTATATATACATACGACTACTACTGCTACTACTACTACTACAGGGGAGGGAACGACCCACACCCTAAGGAGCTTCGCCCCTAAAAACAATTTGCTCAGGGGTCCAGCAATGCCGTGAAAAGTAGGTCCATGATTATGAACGCAGGTTCTCGAACCACGTCCTGATACTCTATTTAAGCGCGAAGTTTACGTAGTGGAAATGCTCGTCGCAGACCCAGTTGTTGAAGCTGGCTACCTCGTATTATTTACAGATGCTTCTAGCCAGCTTTCGCGGTCCTGTGAAGGCGAAACACGGGAGGTAGAGGATCCGTGGGTTCCGGCATCATGAAGGTCATGGAACATATTGCTCTTGTGATCTTGGAAGTCGCCCTCATCGTAGCCAGAGTTTTGTCCGTGTCTGAAAGAAGGCCGTATTCTGGCGGCACTCCTTGCTGTTTGCGACTTCTCTGCAAGGCCTGGTTGGAGTCGATGTCTCATTGATCGTGCGGGATTCGATGACGGCCTAACGGTGCTGTCCGTTACGAGGATACAAAGGCTCCTCCGCCAGATTTCACTGGGTCCTCACGATACAGAATCCTCACCGTTATATCTCAAGCGTTTTATCGAGGAAGGTTGTCATCAAAGCAAACAAGTCGCATTGCAGAACGTTAGCGGGGAGCTCAAATGTTCGCCGCCGATAAAGGCCAATGAGCAGCGTAACGCTTCGGGTTTTGTCATGCAACGTGACACAGTAAATTTTAACGTTTTAAGTCGCGTCCACCCACAAATCACCCACGTACTTCCGTCATGGAAGTGGAGGTCCTGAAAAAGGAACACACATTTCACAATAAAAATATGCTCGCACATCTGCGTGCTTGTTCCGTGATTATTCCATTAAGTTTAACAAGTTACTGGCCTCGAGGGTGAGCCCAGCCGGCGCCTAGCGGCGAGTTCACGAAGCTCCCAAGTGTGGATATCTCCTTGCTTCGTCTGTTAGTCACTGCGCCTTTACATGCGCGCATACGACACACATATCCTCCAATATGTTTGTTCTCTGAGCCAGTGCAGTGTTGCATGCTTTGATGTATTCTTATCCAAGCATAAAAGTATAGAGTTTCGCTTTCCGCTGTAGTCTCTGCTTTTCTTAAAGGGATACTGACACAAAAGTTGGCGGCTGTTTTTTTGCGTCGGAACAAAAGTTGAATTGTTGGGAATGACGAATCGACAAGCTGCTTTAACAAAAAGAACAAGAATCATCTTTTTTAACGACGATAGTCCTTCTTGGGATACTTGAACGCAGAAATTTTGGTCTGTCTGTCTGTGTGCGTGTCTGTCCTGCTTTTCGATTCAATAGAATGGCGAAAGTTTAACCCCTTCCTCAACGACCACCCATCTTGAACTGGTAGCTGCGTTCATACTTGTGAACACAGTCGACCAAAAAGCAAATATTACGCATATCTGAGGCACAACATCAATACGTAAGTATTAGTTTGTGTGTTCCTTTAGTAGAAAATGCATAGATGCGTAATTCTAAAGATCCTAGTGCTTGTTAGGATGCGCTAAAAATGCGACGCTATGAAGGAAAACGCGGTAGTTTCCTACGCTTCGGTAAAACGACACGGTGCTGCCACCTACCGCTAGCTCGGGGTACTACGCAAGCTTCTTGCGTTTCCCGATATCATTGCTAGATGGCGTCCATATCTCACGCAGCGCTGCTTCCAGTTCATCAATGCCAGCCACATGCGGCCGGTTCAACATAGACGGGGCGCTGTCTGAGGCAAGGCAAAACATAAATGGCGGTTTGATGATGTAGAACACACTCTACAAGACATGCCCAGACAACGCAGGGAAAATACCGATGAGCAGATTGCAGCGGAGAAGCGCCGGCGTGCCATGCCCGTCGTCTCAAGCGTGCCCAGGAAACGTCAAAGCAACGAGCCCAGCGGCTAGCGAAAGATCGTGAATCGAAGCGCGCCCGGAGGAAACAGGAAACAGACGAGGTGCGCGATGTGCGAATTGTCACTGACCGAGAGGCTAAGCGAGCGTACCCGGCGGCTGAACAGACGCCCGAAGCTCGTGCCGAACTGCAGATGAACCGGGACACATGTAGTAGAGTTTAGGCACTGTACATGTAGTACGGCCGGTAGAAGAATATCGTCTTTCGACGACATTTGCAGCGAAGCACGGAGATACACGGCCAATTTTTTTTTTTTTTTTTGGGGGGGGGGGGGGGGTGTTTTCAGTTGCGCCTTGCCTCCAAGCGGCCGCGGGCAGCAGCTGAATTTTAACGTCATCACACCAGCCAAGGTCGGCCGCGGTTGTCGCAGTCCTTTCCGGTGGTGTTGGCGCGCTTGTTTATCCCTGTCGGGGTTTTTCGCACGTGGTCCGTTCGGCACATTGTCCCCGTCGTTTGCGCGGACCACTTCGTCGACGACGATTGCGTGACCAGCGCGGCTGTGCTGAAAATCCTCGGTATGCCACTCAGCTATGTTCGCCACCTTTTGTTGCTCTCTGCAACAGACCCTCTCTCTTTCTGTAGGCATGTCATCGCAGCCATGACCGCAGGAGCACCTGTTGAAAGAATTTATACCCTTTCATTGGCTGTGCAAGAACACATATGCTCGGGTTGTGACAGAAATTGTTCACCCTGCGAGTTCATGCTTTTGTCACAAAACAAAATTGTCATATTGCGTTGTACACTTTCGCTGCGTCTGACACCGAATGAGAGCATATCAGCGCCGTTTTAATTGACAACATATGAAAAAAAAATTACAGCATATCCACGGAGTGAATGCTGATGAGTGGGCGAAGCTCGGGATGTGCATCGTAGATCGTGCCGAGTTCCGGATTACTTTAGTTAACGCGCATGCTACGAATCCTCACGGTTCAACTATGCACAATGAACCAGTGCAAGTCAAGATCCAGTGTGTATATATATATGCCCCGCCACGGTGGTCTAGTGGCTAAGGTACTCGGCTGCTGATCCGAGGGTCGCGGGATCGAATCCCGGCCGCGGCGGCTGCATTTCGATGGAGGCGAAATGTTGAGGCCCGTGTGCTGTGCGATGTCAGTGCACGTTAAAGAACCCCAGGTGGTCGAAATTTCCGGAGCCCTCCACTACGGCGTCTCTCATAATCAGAACTGGTTTTGGGACGTTAAACCCCACGAAACAACAACATATATACACACACATATATATATATATATATATATATATATATATATATATATATATATATATATATATATATATATATATATATATGGGTTTTGCCGGTGAACGCTTCTCCAACGCGAGCAGTCGGTATTTCTCAATCAAGAAACTCGCTAGGAGACGCTGCCTGCGCCAACGTTGTCTCTCGCGTTTGCCGGGGCAGTGTCGAGTTTGCCGGGGAGCGCGTGGCTCCCGGCGCTCGCGGCGAGGGCGAGCGCCAGGTGCCACGCTCTCGCCCTCGGCGCGTGCGTGCCCTCCGGCAGGCACGCGCCGGTGGCTACCTACTACTACGACTACTACTGCTACTACTACTACACACATCGGGGACGCACGACCCACGCCTTAAGGAGCTTCGCCCCTAAAATATTACAAACACAACTAGTGAATGAACCCCATACTATAGCATCCATGTGTAGTCGTCTAAAACACGCAGCGCATTTATCTGCATTGTTGCTTAACCTGTTACTTTTCAACTTGGAGCAAAATATTACAGGCGTTCATAGGTCTCTGTATGATCATGCGTAGGCTCTCATGAATTGATTGTTCGCGTAGCATTTCCGTAGCAAATGCCACAGCCAGTCTTTCCGCACGTCCCCAGATTCGATGTGGCTAAGTGATCTGGTCGACGGGTCGCTACGCGCCCAGTAATATAATAATAATAATATTAATAATAATAATAATAATAATAATAATAATGAATTCCACACAGCTACCAATCACGAATTCAGCCAGTAAACGGCGCCTAATTGCGTGGACGTGATAATAGCCGTAAACACAGGGTTATGAAACGGCTTCAAAATTCCACACATGCCGTGCCTCGTCGCGCAAGGAAAAATTGCGCAGCGGTCGAAAGCCGACCGCGTAGGTAAACGCAAAGCGACGATGCTAGCTACGATTCAGCCGTAAGAGCTCTCTCTGCCTCAACGTAGCTCGCGAAACTAGGCATTTTACATCCTACGAAACATCACTTTACGAGCTGCCGCCGCTGCACGTTAAGTTTGTTAGAGAAAAAACTTGGCAGATCCCACGTGCAGTGGGAATCAAGGAAATGCGACGCACGCATCAGGAACGTAAAATGGATTTGCATTGTTGCCTCGCTATACCAAGCTTGGTACATATGAGCACCATGACTATGGCATGTAAACCATGCCCCTCATACACGCATGTCGTGATTCAAACGTTATGACCTGTCATTTACGTTTGTCATGCAGTCGTGTTGTGCCATAGCAATTTTGGTATACATCCCATTAACGAAACGAGTTGTATGTAGATCATGCCGCTCATGACCTGCATGTCAGGATTTTCATCTTATGACATGCCATTTATGATCGTTATGCAGTCATGTTGTGCCAAACCGATTTTCATATACATCCCATTAACGATACGGCCAGGAGAGCACACAGACTGTGACATGTAAGTCATATTGCTCATGACATGAATATCATGATTTTCATGTTATGACCTGTCATTTATGTTCGTCATGTTGCGGCATACCAACTTTCACTACATCCCATTAACGAAACGCGTGGCATGTAAATCATGTCGCTCATGACACGCATGTCATGATTTTCATGTTAAGACCTGTCATTTATCTTCGTCATGCAGTCGTATTGTGCCATAACAATCTTGGTATACATCCCGTTAACGAAACGCTTGGCATGTAAATCATGTCGCCCTTGACATGCATATCATGATTTTCATGTTGTGACCTGTCATTTATGTTCGCCATGGAGTCATACTCTGGCATACCATTTTTTGTATACAGCCCATTCCCGAAACTGCCAGGAGAGCACCAAGACCGTGGGATGTAAATCATGCCGCTCATGACATGCATGTCATGCTTTTAATGTTATGATCTGTCACTTATGTTCGTCATGAAATCATGTTGTGACATACCAGTTTTCGTGTACATCCCGTTAACGAAACGACCAGGAGAGCCCCAAGACCGTGGCATGTAAATCATGCTGCTCATGACATGCATGTCATGATTTTCATGTTGTGACCTGTCATATATGTTCGTCATGCGGTCACATTGTAGAAGACAAATTTTCGTAAACATCCCATTAGCGAAACGGCCAGGAGAGCACAAAATCGTACGTGGCTAGATAGATAGATAGATAGATAGATAGATAGATAGATAGATAGATACGCTCAAAGTCGCCGAAGTTCGCTAAGAAATGCTTCGCATTTAAAAGCTTACCATGTTGCTGGACCGGACTGCCTGACCGGCACGACCACCGCTTCCTGCTTGACGCAGAAGGCTCGTAACCGTAAGCGGTTATACTTCTTACCACTTTGGAGTGGCCCTCGTCTTAACTTTGGAGTGGCCCTCGTCTTCAGACGTGTACTCATCGCTGGTAGAGGCACCAGAACTCGACTCCATATTCGCAATGGCGGCGTAGGCGCGCTTCGAATGACCGCGACCGGCGGGCTGGCTATCCGACAAGGGGGCCTTGACGTAACGCCTTCCAACCCACGCGGGTCCAACGTTTCTAAAATACTCAGTTTCGCAACTCCGTATCTCCGCCAGCGGAGGAGGGTGGTCCGTACGGCGGTCGCGTGAACTTGCGCCGCATTCACGTCTTCCGCTACTCTCGGCGCGTCGTCTGCTACGACGGAGCACAGCGGCGGCCCACCACACGTTTCGCACGGCGGCTTTCTAGTGGTGCTATTGCGAAAGTTAAACATTTATCGTCTGTCCAGTCGACGTTCCCGCATCCCATTTGTGCACTACTTAAGTGGATATGCATAAGGTCGTCTGTATGCGTCGACCCGCATGCATTGCTCATTGGATTGCACGGGCGTTGAGTTTTAGGGGCGAAGCGTGGCCCGAGCGTCCCGTCGTAGGTAACCGCCTCTCCTGCATGCAAACTGTAGTTGGGTGACGATATACTAGATGGCGCTGGTCGTCATCGCCCTTTCGGTGAATATGCCGCGGTCGAGCTCGACGACTCGCCCTCTCTCTCTCGCCCCCACTCTCTCCCTTTCCCTCCCCTCTCCCCCTCTCCCTCACAACCGTTCAACGCCCCCCCCCCCCCTCCTCTCTCGCCTCGCGATGCCGACGCAGGCAGCGTCTGCTAGCGAGTTTCTTGTTTCCCGTATATATGGCACTGGATTTTGACCTCCAAGGTAGTGCCTATGTGCGATTTCTCCTGTGCGTGATTAAACAATGAAAATTCACAGCGTACATGTAAAATTAAAGCGAGCTGCTAGTCACCATAACTCTCATCGACCCTTTAGTATAAACGCGCGCGATCTCACGTCGATGATGTACTGGGCAGAATTCACGGTTTACCGATGAACCTCCGCAGCTTCGCCCACTCATCATCATTCACCCCGTGGATATGCTGTGATTTTTTTATGCCTGGTGTCTGAAATGGCACCACTAACGTCTAAGTGCTGCCACATGGACTTGTTGTTCCGGGCACCGTAGCTCACCACGGCAATAACGGCCGCATTGTACTTGTGCAGCTGCAAAACGGCTTAGAGCACAAGTTCGGCCAACACACGGCCAGGTGCGGCATCCTTCGTGACAAAACGTGCTATATAGAGTGTACCCATCCTTCAAAAATGGGCACGAACATAACCACCAACGCATGGTCGGCTAACTGGCAGGTGTGCCCTCCTTCACGCTCCCACCGTAATCAACAAAGCCGTCTATTTTGTAGGTAGATCTGTTGAACTCCTAAGAATGCCTGAGCTACATGTCATCGACAACAAGCCTCCCGCCCTGCCCCGCCACGGTGGTCTAGTGGTTATGGCACTCGGCTGCTGATCCGAAGGTCGCGGGATCGAATCCCGGCCGCGGCGGCTGCATTTCGATGGAGGCAAAATGTTGAGGCCCGTGTGCTGTGCGATGTCAGTGCACGTTAAAGAACCCCAGGTGGTCTAAATTTCCGGAGACCTCCACTACGGCGTCTCTCATGATCAGAACTGGTTTTGGGACGTTCAACCCCACAAATCAAAACAAGCGTCCCCAAGCTGCTTGCTCATTTGACGTTGTATGTCTTCCAGACAGACGGCTTGAAATCCAGATTTAGATAAATACCTTTCAGTATTTGTGCCAGCCGGTCCGTGGTTGGCAGCAGTAGCATTTTCAGGTCTATCAGCAGCCTAGGCCCGTGGGCTGGCGATTCGTACAAACATGCAGTTAAGCAACCGTTGTGCATTGTACGCATTCCACACTGTGCTTTTGCTTGGATTTTGCGAAATGCATTTGCAACCGCCACCTTTTCGAGCGGTGGGAGGCACTTGTTCAGGCACTCCTCCAAGGTCGTTTCTATCACTACTTTCAGTTCCATGATTTGTTTCTCCTGCTTCTCGCGAGCTCCTGTGGCCCTAAGCAACGTGCTTCTGAGAATCATCTTAAAATTCTTAATGGTTGCCTTCGCTGGTGTCTGCAGTAGCTCCTTTCCATGGTGCAATTCGGACAGATCTGGCGTGACGTGAGAACCAAGCAGTTTTTTTGCGCGTACTCTGTCGCTGTCGTTCACACACCTTCAGTTTGTCAACTTAGCAGAGTAGATATTCCATGCCCGCAGCACAGCTTAGACTGTACGACAGCTGTTTGCTTTACGTTCTGTAGATGTTCACTGTGCAGTTAAACTGCTCATCAACTACCACTGTTTTTTGAACAAGGAAGTCCCCATTCACAAGCCGGCGAGTGTGAAATATTCCGCACCTGCTGTTCGTTACGTCGTCGTAAAAACTCTCAAAAGGCCATTGCTTTGAAGGTAGCGCGACAGTTGACAAGTGATCGAATGTGAATGCGATGCGAGGGCAATTCTCTGTCCCGGCAGTGTTGGTAATCGCTTATCGTTCGTCTTGCTGTTCTGCTAACGGCTCCTTCGCCGACGAGCTGGGCACTGGGCTTTCGCGGGACGCCATGCGCTTTTTCGGGGATTTGCGCCTTGACGCTGAACATTTTGGCTTAGATATATTGGGTGGAAGTGCTGCGAACAAGCGTACCAAGCGCTAGCTCCCATTTTCCAAGAGAGATCAAAACTTATTGTCCAGCATAATCGTCAAAGTACGCTTTATAATGTTGCCGTGCTCAAAAAGAAGGTCGCAGAGTTTGAATTTCTGAGTAAGCTTTCAACTTTGCGATGTCAAGCTTGCTCCCACCTCCTGAATTCCGTCGGGCCTTTTGGTGGTCCGAAGTGGCGTGAACAGGGGTCATCGTTGCGGTGTTTGCGGCGATGCACCCCGATCTTGCACCCCGGCGCAAAGCAAATGATCCTGTGGCTCCTGGCTAGGCGTCGTACACGACGTATGTGTCTTCGTCCAAGGCACTTCGCATGGGCAAAAACAGTTCCAAAAATGTTGCAGTGGCTTAGCTCGGCTATGCCAGGATATACGTAGCGTTAGCAAAGGTTCAGCTGATTATTCTTAGCTTTCCTGGTTGTCAGATTGTCTAGGATTAGCTTGATTCTCATGCTTACTGCTGCTCCAATGACACACACGCGGTATACGTATTATCGGCATCGTACTATGCCGATAATACGTATACTAAACTATGCTGGTCCAATGTCAAAGCTGTGGCCACATTCATTGGATCATGTTGTTGTTTTGTGGGGTTTTACGTCCCAAAACCAGTTCTGATTATGAGAGACGCCGTAGTGGAGGGCTCCGGAAATTTCGACCACCTGGGGTTCTTTAACGTGCACTGACATCGCACAGCACATGGGCCTCAACACTTCGCCTCCATCGAAATGCAGCCGCCGCGGCCGGGATTCGATCCCGCGACCCTCGGATCAGCAGCCGAGTACCTTAGCCACTAGACCACCGTGGCGGGGCATTCATTGGATCATCTAAATCGGCGAGATCGGGACAAGCCTCCACGTTAAAGTCTTCGTCTGGAGCGACGGCTTCCCTATACAGGCTTCCCAAACGTCCCTCGTCAATGTTTATGCCGTAGTGCTTATACAGCGGCGAGTCTCTCAGTACCTCAACTCATGGTCGAAGCACATTGCGGGAAACCATGTTCGACAGATAGGTAGTCTTGGCAAACATTCTCCTCTTTATGTTCACCACTATGCACTTATCGTCTGCCAAGCCGCGAGGCAACTGCTTTAGCATCTCGTCCGTGTCTACCGGCACGTTCACCACGGGTCCCTTAATGCCAAACTGACCATTTCTCCAGTTCATTAGACGACGGATCTGAACGAAGGGAATGCGTGGCGAAAGTAAACGTTCGGCCACATCGTTCAGAACCGGTAGACCTGGCGGCATGGCCGGGTAACGATACCCATTGGTAACGCTTGTGGGCCCCGTCTTCGCTCAGGGGGGGTCAGTGAGCCACAATTCGCATAACACGAGCCAGCAACGCTGGGAACAAGAACCGCTTTTAATTCAAGACTCCGAAAGAATCACAACCACCTTCCAGCCCGGCACAACACGGCACTAACGTTACGTATACAGGAGGGCCACAAGGCCAGAACGAACAACTCCCGCAGACTGGCGGTCCAATGGAACCTACGGCGCAAAACTTAACGACATGAAAGTAGGTGTAAAAGATAACGGCTCCAAAGCAAACTCATTCACAACTCGCAGTGGAGGACGAGCCAACGACTCGCCTTAGCGGGCGCCCCAAACCGGCGTGGCCTCTGCTCTGCAGCACTGACGGACGAAACCATAGCGCCTAGCGCGACCGTCACTGCATCCCATCGTCCTGCCGCCCACCAAAAAAGCCACTGGGCTCGTCTCACCTCCCTTCTTATCGGCCGGCCACCTTCACGCCCCCTGTGGCCTTTCGACGCTGCCGCTCGTCACGCGCATGGGCAATGCGCGTGTGTCCTCCTCGCCCTGCCTCCAACGTGCGTGCTGCAGATAAGGGCCCACCGGCCCGACACTCCCCCCCACACAAGAATGGACACTCCAGGGAGTGTCATAGTCCACAGACTACTAAGGGCAATAATGAAAACCCCAAAGACAATAGAAAAGGGGAAACTGAGAAGCAGTTCTGAATTAGTCTACACAGTTCGTCGGGCACCACAACAGTTCATAATTAGTCGCATGTCCTTGCCTACACAGTTTTTCAGGCACCACAACGCATCACCATTCGTCGCATATCTTTGTCCTGATGGTTACACCGAACGGAGCCTGCCCTTGTTATAATGATTGCAATGTTCCAGGCGGGCTAGTTCCAAGTTCTCCCTGGCCTCCCGCAAAGTTTCGCTCCAGCGACTGGAGAGATTTTGCGCGAACGTCGCGTAGTGGCAGCGCGGTGATTCGGAGTCATGGGTGAACTCATGTTCGATAGGAAACTTGAGCTCGCGACCTAATAGAATGGCTGCCGGAGTAAAGCCAGTTGAACGATTCACTGTTGTTCGCGTGACGAATGCCATTTCCTGTACGCGGGCATCCCAGTCCCTGTGCCGGTCAGCGAAAGCCACCAACATTGTTTTAAGGTTTCTGTTGACGCGCTCGGTAATGTTGGCCTAAGGGTGGTAAGGTGTCGTTCTTTTGTGGTGTACACCAAGAACTTTGCAAGTGTCCGCAAATAGTCTGCCTGTGAAATATGTAGCATTATCTGTTATTAGCTGCTTTGGAAAACCGAAGCGAGTGAACGTCTGTAGCAGACAATCCCAGATTACTTTTGAATCCAGCCGGCGTAACGGGTACAGCTCTACCCATTTCGAAAAGTGGTCAGTGACTACTAACAAGTATCGACACCCCTTAGCTGATCTGGGGTACGGGCCCAATGCGTCACAGGCAACGATTTCCCATGGGTGCCTGCTTTCCACAGATTGCATGAGGCCCGGTGGTTTGCCTCCCCTCGGTTTTGCGGTCTGGCAGGTAGGGCAAGTTTGAACGTATGTTATGACGTCCTTTCTCATGTGCGGCCATGTGGCGACGCGACACAACTTTTCAAAAGTTCTCTTGCCATCACTGTGACCGGCGAGGCGTGTGTCATGAAAGTACGCCAAGAAAGTTTTGCGTAACGTCCTGGAATGAAAACACGGAACGGGGACTCATCGTCATGAGTCTCCAGTGAGGGTACGTTCGCAAGAGCAGGCCGTCCTCGGCTTGCAAGTAGCTGCCATAGGTGTTTGTGGACCGTGTGTTCCCGGTGGGACTAGCGGTGCCAAGGCCACTGCATATCTGCTTGCACTGGACGTCGCTTCTCTGAGCGTCGAGGAGCTGCTGTCGTGAGACCAGTGTTCCCCAGGCATCTTCAGGCACTGTCACAACCAGGACCTCGGCGGCTGGTTCACCATTCCCGGACAGTGGCGCTCGGGAAAGCGCGTCAGCCACTTTGGTACCAGTGCCTTTCCTGTACTCCACTGTGTAGTTATATTTCTGGAGAGAAAGGGCCCACCGGGCCAGACGACCGGATGGGTTTTGCAGCCTTGACAACCATGACAGCGCCTGGTGATCGGTTTGAATCGTAAATGCAGCTCCGTCCAGATACATGTCGAATTTCTTCAGCGCGAATACGATTGCAAGGCACTCTTTCTCTGTTACGGTGTAGTTCCTTTCTGCGCCCGAGAGCGTGTGGCTCGCAAATGCTAGCGGGTAAAGCATCCCTTGCTATTCTTGGAGCAAAACTGCTCCAAGGCCATAATCGCTTGCGTCGGTCTGCACCGTGAAGGGTAAGTTTAGGTCAGGGAGGCGCAGCCGTGCTGTATCAGCGATAGCCTCCGACAGAGCCTGGAATGTTGCCTGCTCCATGTTAGTACAAGACCAATGGGACCCTTGCGCAGGAGCTGGTGAAGTGGTCTTGCCAGATCGGCGCAGTGAGGAATGAAGTGGCGGTAGAAGCCCGCCATACCCAAAAACCGTTGCAGGCTCTTAACGCCCGTTGGTGTTGGAAAATGCAGGATGGCCTGAAGTTTCTGTTCATCTGGCCGTATTGTGCCTTGCTCGACAATGAAACCTAAGAGGTTGATCTTGTTTGCGACCAACTGAACTTTCCGGGGGTTGATGGTGATGCCTGCGTCATGCATTCGTTGTAGTACAGTGGTTAGGTGGATCAGGTGCTCGTCGAAGATTTGCGAAAACAGTACCACGTCGTCCATGTAAGCCATTGCATAGTTGAATTTGGCATCTCGAAGCACAATGTCCATGACGCGCTTAAATGTGGCCGGTGAATTGCATAATCCGAAAGGTAACCTCGAAAACTCGAACAATCCCCTGTGGCAAGTAAATGCTGTTTTCTGAGCATCGCATTCTGCTAACGGGATTTGCAGGAAGCCTCTGCTACAGTCGAGGGTAGTGAAGAATTGGGCGGCCCCAAGGGAGTACAGTGGTCAACTCTCATATCTATAACGCCGGAGCGTCGTGCTCGGAACTGCACGAGCGACATCTACAGTTGGAAACGGGACACCTCTGAGCATGCGCAGCGCCACTGACGCACATGCCTTGCATTCTCGACCCTTGGTTATCACCGCGAATGCAACAACCGCTTTGGCCGTCAGTAGCGCTGTCAACGGTTTAGCGCAATAACAAAAGAAACAAAAAGGAAAAGAAACGAAGCGTATTGTTGGCACCGCCCGACGCAAGCTGTGCTGCGTTCTAATTCTCCCTTCGCGGTCACATTGTCCCAACAACAGATTTTCGCCTACTTATGAACTGTATATGTTTTCTGTGTTTTTTTGGGGGGGATGGGGGGGGGGGTCAGGCTGCTCGGAAGCTGTCTTTGGGCCGGTATAGAATTTTGCACTTCCAAATGTGAATAGAGTGTCGAAGCATTCTATAAGGAAGGTCGGCTTGCTGATGCTTCCCGTCATCGGTCATTGAGGGCTACAACCGACGAAGGACCGACTGATCGTCGCATGAATGGGCAATCCAAACTACATTTAGTGGCAGGCAACGCATCGTTGGTGAATTACAATTAATAGTAGGCTTACGAAATAAAATGACAGCACGCGGCAATAAACGCAATGCGCTATGAAAAATTCACAGAGCGATGCGCAATATACATTATGCGGCGCATTGCCGGTACGATATGATACCGAAAACCGAGAATTAGGTACGCAGTAGAAAACGCGCCGATGCGGGTGATTGCACTTTTTTTTTCCAGCGCTATATGACTGACAGCGCTTCTGCCGGCCAAAGTAGTTATCGCGGCCTTGGCGATAAGCAAGGGCAGAAACTGCAAGGCATGTGCGTCAGTGGCGCTGCGCATGCTCAGATGTGGCCCGTTTCCAACTGTAGATGTCGCTCGTGCAGTTCCGAGCACGACGCTCCGGCGTTATAGATATGAGAGTTGACCACTGTACATAACAGAGTCGATTGATGCAAAGGGGTACGAGTTTCGAACCGTGACGGCGTTTAACCGCCGGTAGTCAACGCACAACCGCGCAGAACCGTCTTTCTTTGGGGCTAAAACAACTGGAAACGCCCAGGGACTGTTGGACGCTCTTACAGCACCGGTGGCGAGCATTTCGTCGAGAGCAGCGTCCAGAAGTTCACGCTTGTGGACGCTGAGGGGACGAGGATTGAAACGGATAGGGCGGACGTCGCCTGTGTCGATACTGTGTTCCACTACATTAACCCTGCCAGGAGCCTCTGTGAACATTGCCGCAAAGGGCTTTAGGGCTGTGTCGATTCTGGCTTTTAGCTGTGATGACCCTTTGAAGGATTCGATAATAGTAAAGAAGTCCTCCTTGGTCTCAAAGAACGGAGGCACATTTGTTGCAAGCAGATTGGGCTGGGGTTGTGGCGAAGTAGTCACAAACGTGAGTGGTTTTGCATTGACGCCATGGCTGTAGGTGCCCGTACGGACATCAAGCACGATTCCCGACTTGGCTATAAAATTGCGGCCCAAAATCACGGGGCAGGAAAGTCCGGGTAGGTGTATGAAACGTTGCCGAAGTTTTCGGCCATCGAGTCTAACCGCTAAACGAGCTGCAAGCGTAGCAGGGACAACATGAGCAGAGGCCACGCGCAGATTAGTGTTTACCCTTCGCAAAGCCAAGCCTTTAATCTCGCAGGCATTCTTGATGCGATCCCCGAAAACAGAAACAGCTGAGCCAGTATCTAAAAGAGCCGGGACCTTTACTCCTGCCATGGAAACCATCACCAATGGTGCTTTATCGGCGTGGGAAGCGAGGAGAGTGAATGTAGACGGATGATCGCTCACCGTATTGTCGAGTACACCAAGGCTGTTATCGGGCAGGGAGCACTTCGCCGGAGCGTTGGTTGCTCGGTTGTCTGGTAGTTGTTCGAGCGGGAAGGGATGCGGCTTTGTCCCTTTGGGCGTGCGTTGCTTTGTCGAAGGTTTCCCGCGGCTGTGATTCCTGGCGGCTGGATGATGTGAAGACCAAAACACCCGGTGGCCAGGCCTCTGCAGCGCGCCTGGCTGCTCTTGAACACGAGCCGTAGCCCACGGAGGAGCCGCAGTAGTTCTTCCAGGGTCTGCGTAAAGTGAGAGGACCCCGGGGTGTGGTGAAATGTTGGCCGGCGATTGGCATGCGCTCACCATCGCCGGCCCCGATCGTTTCCCCGGCGGCCAGAACGTGGTCTGCTTGGGCACTGGCTCTTATAGTGGCCCCGACTTCCGCACTGGAAGCATACCAGAGGGTTCTTGCTTGTGCCTCCGGCACTAGAATGGGCGGCGCCCGGTGTGGGTGTCCCACGTTCCTGTGTCGTTGACGGGAAGGCGGACGGAGCAGGCAGATTGTGGTGGCTGAATGGGTCTAGAGCCCTTCGTGGGGCCATCGGTGAGGCCATTGGGTTGGACCGACCGTGCCACGCACAGGATGGCTCGAGAGTGGATTCAGGCGGTGGGGGTGGTTGGTACGTGAGCTCCGCCAACATCGCGGCCTGAATATTACCCGCTGCTGTAGCGAGGGCGCCGAGTGAAGGGAATGAACGACCCCTCAAGTACGCCTGAAAACGCGGATGCGACTGCTTAACTGCCCGAGTCACTCTTTCCGCTTCAGATGCCGAAGGGTCCGCGCGGTCGTAAAGCTCCTGTAAGGACCGTATGTATTCTTGGAGGCTTTCTTCCTCAGCCTGTGTACGGCTGCGAAGTCATCTTTCATGCGAACGACGTAGTCAGGGGCAGAAATTCGGCACGGAATAGCTGCTCAAAGTGAGACCAACTTAGGAAAGACTGACGACGACGCCAACGTGCGGCAGAGCCAGGCAGGGCGACGGGCAGGACGCGTAGCAGAAGAGTTTCATTTGGGAGGGCCTGCGCGTCGCGATAATCTTGTAACTCTTGCAAAAAGTCTGCGACCGATTTCTTGTCTGTGTGGCCCTCGTACGTAGGCACGGCCAGCGGTAAGCGAAAGCTGTCGGCTGGTGTAGCCTGGCGTTCTAGCAACGCGGTCAGCTGCTCGACGATACGAGGAGTATCTGGCGCGGACGCGTCCTGTTTCAACTTGTCAGGCATTATATTAGACTTAAGGTCCGTAGGGGTTTTACCTTCACGAGCTGTAACTGTACCGGAACGCAAGAGCATTGGAATATGCGCAAGGCATATCGCGAGTGCGATGGGCCGACAGGACGGGTGGACAGGCGGCAGGACGGGTGTCTTATGCGTGCGGTTCTCAAACGAAGCTCGACTACGTGCGAAAAACCACGTTGGGAGCTAGGTGTGGGCCCCGTCTCCGCTCAGGGGGGGTCAGTGAGCCGCAATTCGCATGACACGAGCCAGCAACGCTGGGAACAAGAACCGCTTTTAATTCAAGAGTCCAAAAGAATCACAACCACCTTCCAGCCCGGCAAAACACGGCACTAACGTATACAGGAGGGCCACAAGGCCAGAACGAACAACTCCCGCAGACTGGCGGTCCAATGGAACCTACGGCCCAAAACTTAACGGCATGAAAGTAGGTGTAAAATATAACGGCTCGAAAGCAAACTCACGCACAACTCCCAGTGGTGGACGAGCCAACGACTCGCCTTAGCGGGCGCCCCAAACCGGCGTGGCTTCTGCTCTGCAGCACTCACGGAGGAAACCATAGCGCCTAGCGCGACCGTCACTGCATCCCATCGTCCTGCCGCCCACCAAAAAAGCCACCGGGCTCGTCTCACCTCCCTTCTTATCGGCCGGCCACCTTCACGCCCCCTGTGGCCTTTTGACGCTGCCGCTCGTCACGCGCATGGGCAATGCGCGTGTGTCCTCCTCGCCCTGCCTCCAACGTGCGTGCTGCAGATAAGGGCCCATCGGCCCGACACGCTAAAGAGTGGAATCTTCTGCTTAACGAGAAAGTTCTTGCACGTTGTACAAACCCGCGCCACGGTTTCAGCCCACTGCGGCGCCGCCGCTAAACTCAACATTTCACGCATGGCACTACTCAGCGGCGTCAAGTCTTTCATTTGCCATAGTCTTTCGCACACGTCGCACACATATCCAAACGGATTGTTTACGAAGTCCGTCTGGAAGGTCCGAGTCGCACTGGCGCTTTCGCTGAGTTTCACAGTATATTCAGTCGATCGGCGAGCCTTGACGTCATCGACGGCGTTTTGTTGTTGCTGCAGGGGTGGTCGGGCACGTCGCTAAGCCTCCTGGCGACGCCGCTTTGCTAGACGTTCGTCCCTTTGCTCCAGTGTCTCCGCAGCACGTTTAGCCTTCTTCTGTTCATTCCTCCTACGCTCAACCGCTAATTGCCAGGCAACTACTTCGGGATCCGATGAGTCAAGCTTCTCCGCTCTTCTGCGCTGTTGAGACGGCGACTGCACAGCGAACGCGCGCCGGCGGCAGTGCGTCTACACGGCCAGGGGCCGGACACTTCGATTAGTTTCGGTATTGGAAATAAAGCGTCCGCCATTGTTTTGGTAGGAAGGGAAAATTCAGCAACGTTTGCATGTGTGGCTTTATCTTTGCTACCTACGCATGAATAAAGTAAAGTTATGCAATTATGTGTAGAAATAAAATGGTGTCCTCGGGTATTTTCTTTTTTTAACACCCTATATGTTTATCCAGACGCTGCATTCGTTGCGCCGACGGGCGGCGCTTTCGCTCTTATCTCTTCTGCGGCCATTCCGTCCGTCTGCTTCTGCCGTTTTCACTGTGCACGTGTGGAATTTCTTTAATGTGCCTTGAAGGTGAACATTTCGGTGTTTGTGAGTACGAACGCGCTCAAAATGTGGGCGAAACTAGGAAAAGGACAAAAGGCGTGCTGCGGTGTTTTTTGGTGCCACAACTCGGGAAGAAACAGCGCAGCGAAATTTTCCCGTTTCCCAGCGGACGAACGGTAAGCACACTTTTTGTTCGGTACGGAGTAGCGAGGGCTATCCTTATCAAATCAGCTACAGGACGAACCGAAAGATTTCTGTTGGTGCTTTACAGTGGGTTTTTTGCTTGGCAATGCGCATTTTTCAGTAATATAGCAAGCATGTAAAGCTACTTGTGGACAGTTTCTGTGAGCCGATTGATGCCAGCTGACGCGCAGACGGAAATTTCGCTTCGGTATCGGTATCGTTGGCGGTGGCTCTTAATATCTTTTCCTTTAAGAAGAAATCGTGCAAAGTATGTTCGCCGAATGCGCTTCTTCGACGAACTGGTTCGGCTTTAGAGCATTCCGACGACCAGTTCGTTGTAGCGGCACTACCACATTTGAATGGTTAAAAAAAATAAGCTCCCAAAATTATTTACGTAGCAGTGACTGCTTACATTCCGTGTAACGTGAAGTTCGTGTAAGCAGTGACTGCTTACATTCCGTGTAACCTGTGACACATTCTTTTCTCCCTTTTTCGCACTCTCTATATTAGTGTCGCTTTTATTGATTTCCATGGTGGTGTTTGTTTCATTTTCTAGGTGTGACGTATAGGGCGAAATCACGCCAGAAGGGCAGACCTCGAGGGACTCACACAGGAGCAACTGTACGACGGCTACAGCCTCTGTTCGGACCACTTCGCCGAAAGTGTCTTCGCGAACCAAAACACTTTAGCGCATTTCGATGTCTGCGCAAACAGCGTGCAAGGTGTTGTCCTTGTGCAGACATTCATAGCTCACATTGTTGCGCTATAATTAACTGCTGCGAACACGAATTTTGAGAACTTGTACTTGATGTGGTGAGGTTGCACAAGTACTAATAGTACTCAGCATTCTTGCCACGCATACTTTTATTTTAATATCAAATGAGGAGGAAGAAGCTCCTTCTAGAAAAGTCAGAAATATTGCCACGGGTATAAGAATAACCAGAACAGTATAGAAATTATATTTACACTATATGTGCAAGAAAAGACAGCAGCAGACAAGATGGCAGAGCATCAGCACGAGCGCTGCCCTGATCGTCGTCTTCACCATCTCCTTGGTGCATTCCGCCAGGCTCGGCAGGATGCGTTGCTAACTGCGCGGAATAGCGCGTAACATAGAACCCCCGCCGTCGAGAGCGCCGTCTCGGCGCTTAAGCAGCGGTAGGATCGTGTCCGACAATATAAGGTTTAAGTCGGGAGACGTGCACGATATCTGTGGAAGGCATGGCAGAAGGTCGGCTGTGTACCGGAGCGATCTCGTACGTGACGTCAGTGATCTGGCGCAGGACCTCGTAAGGCCCGGAGTAACGCGAAAGAAGTTTGGATGACAAGCCAACGTGGCGGCAAGGTGTCCACAGGAGGACCAGTGAGCCTGGAGGGTAATGGACGACTCTGTGGTGGCTGTCGTACCGAGCCTTCTGGGATAGCTGGGAAGCATGGAGGCGATCCCTTGCAATCTGGCGAGCCGTTGCAGCCCGAGATGCTTGCACCGCGGGCGTAGTCTGTAAGAGGACGCACAGGTGCTGGTAGGAGAGTCTCGAAAGGCAATATGGGATGGCGGCCAAACAAGAGATAAAAGGGGGAGAAGCCAGCGGTGTCGTGGCGAGACGAGTTGTATGCAAATGTTACATGTGGCAAGGTGTTGTCCCAATCACGGTGGTCTGAAGAAACGTACATGGAGAGCATTGTGGTCAGTGTACGGTTAAGGCGCTCAGTAAGGCCATTGGTTTGCGGGTGGTATGCAGTGGTCAGTTTGTGACGGATGGAACACGAACGAAGAATGTCGCCGACGACTTTGGACAGAAATGAGCGTCCGAGGTCGGTCAGAAGTTGTCGAGGAGCGCCGTGGTGGAGAATAACGTCGTAAAGGAGGAATTCCGCAACGTCAGTGGCACAGCTTGTCGGTAGTGCTCGCGTGATGGCGTATCGCGTCGCGTAGTCGGTAGCTACTGCTATCCACTTGTTCCCATTCAGAGATGTTGGGAATGGTCCGATGAGATCAAGCCCGACGCGGTAGAACGGGACAGCTGGAATATCTATGGGCTGAAGGGGACCAGCTGGCGACGTGGACGGATGCTTGTGGCGCTGGCAGGACTCACAAGCAGCAACGTATCGGCGTACAGAACGGTGGAGGCCTGGCCAGAAGGATCGACGCCGCCCGCGATCGTACGTGCGAGTTGCTCCAAGATGTCCAGCAGTTGGGGCGTCATGAAGCTGCTCAAGAACAGTCGAACGGAGTGCTTTAGGAATAACAAGAAGAAGCACGGGGCCGTCGGAGGTGGTGTTTCGTCTGTACAAGATGCCATCATGGAGCACGAACAATTGTAGAGACGGGTCGGAGGAACGAGAACGCAGACGGTAGATAATGGACCGCAGATTGGCGTTGAGCTGTTCGCTGCGTATGTCGGTTGAAGTAGAGAGTGCGAAGACACAGGCGTCCGAATCGTGCACTGACAAGTCGGGAGGGTCCACGGGATGGCGGGATAGGCAGTCCGCATCCTGGTGCAGTCTGCCAGACTTGTAACTGACGTCAAAGCTGTATTCTTGCAGCTTCAATGCCCAGCGACCCAGTCGGCCAGTCGGATCTTTGAGGGAGGACAACCAGGAAAGCGCGTGGTGGTCTGTGATGACCGAAAACGTGCGGCCGAACAAATAGGGCCGAAACTTGCCGACAGCCCAAACTAGCGCGAGGCACTCGCGTTCAGTAATAGAGAATTTGCACTCCGAAGGGGAAAGAAGGCGGCTGGCATAGGCGATAACGCGGTTTCGTCCTTGTTGATGCTGGGCGAGAACAGCGCTGATTCCATTTCCACTGGCGTCGGTGCGAAGTTCGGTGGGAGCTGAGGGGTCAAAATGGGCCAAGATGGGCGGTGACGTAAGTAAAGTTGTCAGCGTGCGAAACGCATCGGCTTGGGCAGGACCCCAAGAAAAGGACGTTTCCTTTTTTAGGAGTTCCGTAAGGGGACGGGAAATGTCGGCAAAGTTCTTGACGAAACGTCGAAAGTAGGAGCAAAGGCCGACAAAGCTCCGTACGTCTTTAGTGGAACGAGGTAGAGGGAAGTCTTTGACAACGCGAACTTTGTCGGGGTCAGGTTGCACGCCTTGGGCACTCACAAGGTGGCCAAGCACAGTGATTTCGCGGCGGCCAAAACGGCATTTGGCAGAGTTCAGCTGAAGGCCTGCTTGCCTGAAAACTTCGAGCACTGCCGACAGGCGGTTGAGGTGGCTTTCAAATGTCCGCGAGAACACGATGACCTCATCAAGATAACATAGGCACGTCGACCACTTGTATCCACGAAGGAGCGAGTCGATCATCCTTTCAAATGTGGCTGGAGCATTACAGAGTCCAAAGGGCATTACCTTAAACTGATAAAGTCCGTCGGGCGTAACAAATGCGGTCTTTTCGCGGTCTTGATGATCGACGGAAATCTGCCAGTATCCCGACCTCAGGTCAATAGAAGTAGGCAGATCCGTGTAGACAGTCGAGGGCGTCGTCGATCCGCGGCAGAGGATAGACGTCTTTTCGCGTGACTTTGTTCAAGAGGCGATCGTCCACGCAGAATCGCCAGCTTCCATCTTTCTTCTTTACAAGAACGACCGGTGACGCCCATGGGCTGCACTACGGTTCGATGACGTCTTTGGTGAGCATCTTGTCCACCTCACGCTGTATTACGTTTCGCTCGGCGTGGGACACGCGGTAAGGACGCCGTCGAATTGGGCTGGCGTCTCCGGTATTGATCTTATGAGTTACCAGTGATGTTTGCCCCAAAGGACGGTCATCAAAGTCAAATATGTCGCGGTAGGACTTCAATATGCGCCTCATATCTGCTGTCTGTTGTGGAAGGAGGTCAGACGCGATCATCTTGTCAATATCACCGTCGACGAGACTGTGAGATGTAGAGGAAGTGGTGGAGGGTACAGAAGCGTCGGCAACGAATGCAGAAACGGCGCAGTCATCGATAGGAGAGATGTGGGCTAGAGCCATACCGCCTCGGATAAGCTGCGTGCATCAGCTGAAGTTCAATATTGTCACGAGCCTTCAGGGGCGTTGTAGGTTTGCTGGTAGCTGGGGGGGCTAGCTTCGGCCCAAAGACGTCCGTCGGGGCTGGCTCTCAAGCGGGGAAGAAGCGCGCGGTCTTCTTTGTTCTCGTCGGCTAGCGCCATTCCAGTCTTCGACCCACTACACCCAGGTGGCATTATCCCCCTTCGCGAAAAAAAAACAGTATTGCCTGGATGCCACAACACAGTCCGAAACAAACGAACGGAAACTACTAAAGAAGCAAGAGCTACAAACGCGCAACGTAAGGTTTCATGCGCACAACATGAACAACATCAGAACTCGGTGGGCTTTGGTTCCTGGTCTGTGTCTGCGGCGTCCTATGCGGGACCACTTCGTAGTTCACGTCGCTGATGCGGCGTAGGACTGTATAAGGACCAAAGTACCGGCTTAGTAGCTTCTCACAGAGGCCGCGGCGACGCACGGGGGTCCACACCCATACTTGGTCTCCGGGGTTGTAGGATACTGCTCGGCGACCGATGTTGTAGCGCCGGGTGTCTGCTTGCTGCTGCTGACCGATGTGGAGCCGTGCGAGCTGCCTAGCTTCCTCGGCACGCTCTGCAAATTCCTCTGCGTCAGGTGTCAGCCGGTCAGCGTCTTTACATGGCAGCATAGCGTCCAGCATAGTCTGCACTTCCCGACCGTAAAGAAGGCGAAATGGTGTAAATCGCGCGGTCTCTTGCGCTGCGGTGTTATACGCGAAGGTCACGTAAGGCAAGATCCGGTCCCATGTTTTATGTTGAACGTCGATGTACATGGAGATCATGTCTGTAACGGTCTTGTTTAAACGCTCGGTGAGCCCGTTGGTCTGTGGATGGTAGGCTGTCGTCTTGCGATGTCTAGTGTTACTGAGTTCAAAGACTTCTTCTATAAGCTGCGCGGTGAATGCTGTCCCCTTGTCCGTTATCACAGTGGATGGAGCACCGTGCCGCAGTACGATGTGGCGCATGAAGAACTGCGCTACTTCAGAAGCCGTAGCTCGTGGTATTGCCTGGGTCTCGGCATAGCGCGTTAAATAATCAGTAGCGACGATTACCCATTTGTTTCCATCGGCAGACAAAGGAAATGGTCCGAGAATGTCCATGCCCACTTGGTCGAAGGGTGTGCGAGGAGGTTCAATTGGCTGAAGCAAGCCAGCCGGCTTAAGGGAAGGTGTCTTTCGGCGCTGGCATTCACGACAGCTTTTTACGTAGTTTTGACGCTGGCCGAAAGCCCAGGCCAATAATTTATCTCACTCACTCTGGCGAGTGTTCGCGAGAAGCCTAAATGGCCAGATGTGGGCTCGTCGTGGCAAGCAAAGAGCACGTCGTCTCGCATGTCCCTTGGCACTACGAGGAGGTAGGCACGGCTGTTCGAACGGGCGTTCTTCTTATACAATACGTTGTCTCGCATACAGAAAGACGTCATGGAGCGAGAAAGATGACGTGGTATGGTGGCATCGCGGCCCTCTAGGTGGTCTATGATCGGTCGGAGGTCCGCGTCGTCTCGCTGCCGTCTGATCAAGTCCGCTGAGCTAATGGCGCCAAGGAAACCATCATCGTCATCGTCCTCTGCGTCCCGGCTGACTGGGTGCATAGGTGCGCGCGACAATGTGTCAGCGTCCTCGTGCTTACGGCCAGACTTATACACGATGGTGACGTCAAATTCTTGTAGCCGCAAGCTCCACCGTGCGAGTCGTCCTGAGGGTTCGCGCATGCTTGCCAACCAACAAAGCACATGGTGGTCCGTCACTACTTTGAAAGGACGACCATAAAGGTAGGGGCGAAACTTGGTGATCGCCCATACGACTGCGAGGCACTCTTTCTCCGTAGCCGAATAATTCGCCTCAGCACGGGATAGTGAGCGGCTGGCATAGGCTATGACTCTTTCGGCACCATCCTGACGCTGGACGAGCACAGCGCCAAGACCAATGTTACTGGCGTCGGTGTGCACCTCTGTATCAGCATCATCGTCAAAATGAGCGAGAACGGGTGCTGTTTGCATTCGCTGTCGTAGTTCAGCAAAGGCAGCCTGTTGCTCATTATCCCAGACAAAAGGCGTGTCGTCACGTGTAAGGCGTGTGAGGGGTTCAGCGATCCTCGAAAAGCCGTGGATGAACCTGCGATAGTAGGCGCACAAACCAAGGAAGCGACGGACGGCCTTCTTATCGGTAGGAGCAGGAAATGCGGCTACAGCGGCAAGCTTGTCTGGATCAGGCCGGACACCTTCGGCGCTGACCACATGCCCGAGAAACTTGAGCTCCTCATAGCCAAAGTGACACTTCTCTGGCTTAAGTGTAAGATCAGCCGACTGGATAGCTGTTAGCACAGTCCGCAGGCGGTGGAGATGCTGCTCGAACGTTTCAGAAAAAACTACGACATCGTCCAGATAGACAAGACAAGTCTGCCACTTCAGTCCACTGAGTACAGTGTCCATCATGCGCTGGAATGTTGCTGGCGCTGAGCACAAGCCAAACGGAAGCACTCGAAATTCGTAGAGACCGTCTGGAGTTACGAAGGCTGTTTTCTCGCGGTCTCGCTCGTCTACCTCGATTTGCCAATACCCGCTTTTTAGATCGAGAGAAGAAAAATAGCGGGCATGCCGTAGTCTGTCCAACGAATCATCGATACGTGGCAGCGGGTACACGTCCTTTTTAGTCACGTTGTTAAGCTTCCGATAGTCGACGCAGAAACGTAGCGTTCCATCTTTCTTTTTCACTAGGACTACCGGAGACGACCACGGGCTGCTGGAAGGTTCGATGACGCCGTCATCAAGCATCCCTCGGACCTGCGTACGTATGGCTTCACGTTCTTTTGCCGACACGCGGTAAGGCTGCTGGTGTATCGGTCGCGCATCCTCGTACGTGATGATCCTATGCCGAGTGATGGAAGTCTGGCGCACCTTTGAAGAACTTGCGAAGCAGGTCCTAAATTCCAGCAAGAGTTTCCGCATTGACGTCTGGTTATCAATTGACAGACCCGGATTTATGTCGACGTGACTCAGAGCTTCGTCTGCGTTCTCGATCACTTCCGACGTGAAACAGCCGCTAACGTTCGCTACTTCGTCTGCAAACGCTATCGAAGTGCCCCGGAAGAGGTGCCGATGCTCGTTGCTAAAGTTGGTAACCAGCAATTGCGATCGGCCGTCACGGAGCTGTATAACACTTCTCGCCACACAGACACCTTGCTTCAGTAGGTGCTCCAAGTTGGTCTCAGCCACCGCTTCACCATCGGGCAAGCCACAGCATGTAACATCGACCATGACACTTGTTCGTGGAGGAAGCGTTACGCTTTCTGCAGTGACACGAAGCACGTCGGCACGCCGTTGGTCGTCCTGGAAGTCGATTGCTCGCCTGGCCGAGAATGTGATACGACGCTCTTGGAGATCAATAACAGCACCGTACTCCTGCAGGAAATCAACTCCAAGAATAACGTCGCGGGAGCATTCGCGAAGGACCAGGCAGTTGGCTACGAATGTATATCTGTCAATTTGAACTCTAATCGTGCAGGCGCCCAGTGGGTTTACGACGTGGCCACCCGCCGTCCGAATCTGCGTATTATGCCAAGGCGTGATTACTTTCTTCAGCTGCGTCGCGATTTTCCCGCTCAAAATGGAATAGTCTGCACCGGTGTCCACTAATGCACTAACCGCGTATCCGTCAATCGTCACTGGTATGTCAAGAGAAAGCCGGTCGTCGCGTGAAAGAGTAGGCGCCGGAGGCGGCGAGTACGCAGAAAAGCCACGCAGTCCAAGGCGGCGGTATGGGCACTGGCGGTACAAGTGGTCAGCTTCGCCGCAGTGGTAGCAGAGGGGCCGACGATCAGGGGTGCGCCAAACATCCGACTTGCGAGGGGGCATTCGTCGATCGTCGATGTACTGGACCGCCTGCTCCGAACGATTGGCGACAGGGGCGGCATGGACGAAGGTGCCGTAGTACGGCATCGGCTGTGCCGGCTGGAGTGCCACTGTCGGAGGTACACGAGTGAACTGCGGCGGAGGAGAAGCAGGACGGCTCAGGGCCTCTGCGTAGGATGCACGAGGGTAGTCAGCCGGAGCTTGCGGTGTGTTTTGGCGAGGCGTGGTGTCGCGTTGCTCACGGAGAACCTGATGCAGCTCTTCCTTGATGACGTTCGCAACAGAGTTGACGGTGGGCGAAGGTGTTGCGGCGCACTTTTTCAACTCCTCACGCACTATTGAACGGATGAGTTCCCGAAGGTAGTCAGTGCTGCTTCCGATTCCAGTGAAAATGTCAGCGGTGGACATACTACCCACTTGCCGTTCGTACAGGTTGGACCGCTGCAGAAGCATTTTTTCCATAGTGACAGCCTCCGCCAGGAATTCCGCGACCGTCTTTGGAGGGTTCCTCACGAGACCAGCGAAGAGCTGCTCCTTGACTCCGCGCATCAAATGACGCAACTTTTTGTCCTCTGCCATCCTTGGGTCAGCTCGTCTGAAGAGGCGCGTCATGTCCTCGACGTATGCAGTCACCGTTTCGTTTGGCAACTGTACGCGGGCTTGGATTGCTCGTTCCGCTCGTTCGTGCCGATCGGCGCTAATGTAAGCCTCCAGGATGCAGCGGCAAAATTCGGGCCATGACGTCAGCTGCTCCTCGCGGTTCTGAAACCAGGTGCGCGCTCCGTCCTCCAAGTAAAAATAGACGTGCCTCAGTTTTGCCGGATTGTCCCATTGATTCAAGGCGGCCACGCGCTCAAAGTCGACCAACCAGTCTTCGACGTCTTCGAAAACTGCGCCGCGGAACGTTGGTACACGTGGGCTTTCCAGTGTGTAGCGGTTTGACGCCGCGTTCTCCACACCGGTTTGGATGGTTTGGACGGAAGCGCTGGCCATACCTGTTGAAATGGTAGGGAGAGTGCCGTCGACTTCAGGAGGCAGTCCTCTGATTCTGCGGCTGGCTCGGTGCACGGGAGTGTTGATGGGTACTGGGCTTGTGGAGCGACTCCCTGGAGGGGTCTGCAACATCCGATATGGTTACCCAGCACCTCCACCAGTTGTCACGAGCCTTCAGGGGCGTTGTAGGTTTGCTGGTAGCTGGGGGGGCTAGCTTCGGCCAAAAGACGTCCGTCGGGGCTGGCTCTCAAGCGGGGAAGAAGCGCGCGGACTTCTTTGTTCTCGTCGGCTAGCGCCATTCCAGTCTTCGACCCACTACACCCAGGTGGCAATATAGGTAGTGATGTTCGACGACCCGTCATTGTAATAAGAGTGTGAGGAAGAGCGATGTTCCTCGCCAATAAGACGTCGGTGATCGGAGTCAAGATGTAATCGCCATCGGGTATGGGAGAAAAAGACTGCAAGTCCACATATGCAACAGCTTGAGGAGGTAGGCGAATGAAATCCACTGAGCACAAGCGCGGTTGGCGTGTGTTAGGGACGTCATAGTAGTACGGTAGGTCAAGCTGAAGCGAGCCTGTTCGACAGTCAATAAGGGCAGAATGGGCCGACAGAAAATCCATACCGAGGATAAGTTCATGAGGGCACTTCTCGAGCACGGCAAGTAGTACGCTTGTGGACCGGTCAGCGACACTTATTCGAGCTGAGCACATTCCTAGCACCGGAAACGTTCCGCCATCGGCGACATGAATGAGGGGCACTGTGGGTGGCGTTAGGACCTTCTTAAGGCGGCGACGGAGCTCCGAATTCATCACTGATATTTGAGCCCCTGTGTCCACTAGAGCAACAACATCTACGTCGTCCAGTTTAACGTCTGTCAGGTTCCGTCTGGTCTGCAGCGTAGTCAGAGGATTTGGCAGGCTTGTCGTCGATGCAGCATCACCTCCGGGAGCTGCATCGCCTAGTTTTCCCGAGGGAGGCGTTCAGTCGGCGACGTAGGGCGGCGGAATTGGGGTGAGCGAGACTGGCGACGAGACAGCGGCGAGCGGGACTGGTGAGCATGCGGCGATGGTGAGCGACGGTACGGCGTGGAGGGGACGTCGTTACCGGTGGTCTGAGGAGGCTCGCGGTAGGGCTGAAATCGGCCATGGTCCGAATCGGGGCGGCGGTTGGATCCATACGGCTGGCGCCAGTACCACCGGCTGTTACAATAACGGGCCACGTGTCCAATGCGACGGCATTGGAAGCATATGGGGCGGTCATCAGCAGTTCTCCACTCGGCTGGATTGCGAGTACGGAACGGCGGCCTCTCACCCTGCGCGTACGAGAACGGAGGAGGGCGGTCGATCGGACGGTAAGGAACTGCGGCACACACAGCGTCTAGGCCAACATTGGAGAGCTCCTGATGCACGATAGCTTGGACTAGTGGTACCATCTGGGAACCGTGGTCGCAAGTACGGGCGCACGTAGAAGCAGGAGACACTGCGTCAAGTTCACGTCGGACGATTTTCTTGACGTGTTCGGCGGTGAGTGGCGCCGACGGCTCAGGTACGTCTTCGCACGACCATGTTGTTGCCGTGTTCGGAAGTCGAGCGAACTGGTGGGCAATACGTCGACTTTTGGCGGCCTCGAAGCGCTTGCACTCCTGGATGATGCCATCGATGGTGTCGCAATCTTTGCAGACTAGCAGATTGAAGGCGTCATCTGCTATGCCCTTTAACACATGGCCCACTTTCTCAGACTCCGCCATGCCATCGTCGGCTTTGCGGCAAAGGGCGAGCACGTCCTGTATGTAAGTCAAGTATGACTCTGCCGATGTTTGCGCTCGAGATGCCAACTCCTTCTTTGCCGATGCCTTTCTGCCTGCAGACCTGCCGAACAGGGCAGGCATCTTTTCCTTGCTTACGTCCCAGCTCCCAATTTCGTCTTCGTTATTCTCAAACCACACCTTCGCTGTTCCCTTGAGGTAAAATAAGATATTCGCCAACATGATCGTCTCGTCCCAACGATTGTTCTTACTTGCACGCTCGTACATGGGTAGCTAGTCTTCGATGTCGACATTGTCAGTCCCGCAGAATGTGCCTGGGTCCTTCAGATGAGCAAGGACGACCGTAGTTCTTGCAGCCGCGTCGGTGGGCGCCGATTCCTCTTCCGCCATTGTGCAGAAAGCCAAGCGTCGGCCGCTGCGAAGCTCCGTTGTACCGTGGGTTTACCCAGCACTTCCACCAAAAATGCCACGGGTATAAGAATAACCAGAACAGTATAGAAATTATATTTACACTATATGTGCAAGAAAAGACAGCAGCAGACAAGATGGCAGAGCATCAGCACGAGCGCTGCCATGATCGTCGTCTTCACCATCTCCTTGGTGCATTCCGCCAGGCTCGGCAGGATGCGTTGCTAACTGCGCGGAATAGCGCGTAACAATATTTTAGTAAGTCAAGAAAGCACGCTGTGCCACAAGCAAATGTACCAGCAAAGTTAAGGCGGTTTCACCGGTTTGTTAAGGCGTCTTCGAAAGTCAAATGACAAATTACCTCCAGCCAAGCGTAGCCGCGGACGACAGAGTAAGATGGGGGGACGAAATCAAGAAATTCGCAGGCGTCAAATGGAATCAGCTCGCGCAGGACAGGCAAGAATGGCGAGGATTGGGAGAGGCCTTCGTCCTGCAGTGGACATAAGACAGGCTGATAATGATGAATTACAAAACTAATTGTACAGCTCAGATTTGTTCTATGCTTCCAACATTATGCACGAAGCTGAGCTTATGAGCTCTATAAAATAAATGCTTTATGTGATTCAGGCATATTAGAGGAATGTCTTGAAAACCGGTCAGAGTAGGCTTGTTCTGAGCTATCTGCCCAGGCTGATTCATTAAATGCTGTAGATCTGAGTTACTTTTGCGAACATTTTTGCTAGTCCTAAAGATGCGCCTTCCGTAATACCTTTGCGCATGACTCTGTCCTAGCCCAGTTTCCAATGATGATTAGCCATCGACACTTACCTACACGGCATTTATTTTTTCTCAATAGAAAGCTGTGTCTACAGGGTGTCATTTGTTGTTTGATGTTGTAGGATTGTGATACTCATGCTTAAACTGTGATAGAATATACGGGCATTACAAATTGCGAGGAATAACTGCTATGTACTGCTGTAAAATTCTGTAATGATGCCCTGTTAGCAGTGCTACAACTCTGAACGATGGTTTACGCGACATGTCGAGAAACATAGCCAAGTGTTATAACGTAAATATAATTTGCTCTGTATGTAATGGTACATTAGCACAAGCTGACTTATATAGAAAGTTAGTTTGCTATAGGAGGTTATTTCAACCAGCAAGCTTCATAGCAAAAGGGGCTGGTAGTGTTGGGCTCAACGTGCAGGTCATCTGCACTGCATGGTCAGTTCATTATTCACAAACGTGTTACTATGAACCGTCGTTTCTGGAGAATTGTATTGTGTACAGCCAATAAACGTGGTGACCCCTGCAGCGATATTCTGTATACGATGCATTGTGTGAAGACTTCTCTTATGCTTGTGTAAACGATACAGAATGCGAACATTTGTATTTATCGTACGAGATACACTGCTCTGTGCTATTGTGGCATCTATTGAGTTTTATGGTTTGCAATGCGTTGCTAATAAAATGAGTGAATAAACCACCATTTTCTGACTACACCGTTTTCTTGCTCAAACAAAACTGTCACGCTTCAAGGCTTGCTGGCTCGTGCGCATTGAAGCGAGAAATATTTACAAACAAATGTTTTGTGGATGTGCTGAAAGTCCGAGAAAATAGCATACGAAAGTTGTCGAAAACAAGATATGCAGAAGCAACGCAACCTGAAAAAAAAATAGCGAGCGGTCGTGCGCTCGTCGAGCGCATAGCAGACGACAAGCAGCTCGGCGCTTCCTCCTCTCTCATCAACAAAAGCGTTGCCATAGCAGCATCAGCAATTTCCTTATTGTTTTTTTGGTTTCACAGTTTGGCCTACCAAACACCAGGGGACAAATTGGCGCTAGTGGTGCCATTATCGTTTACCTGGGGGGTATTCGCCTGGTGTGCGACCGATGGCGGCGCTGCGAACGGCGCCTGTATGACGTCAGAGCGGGGATTCGCGCGCTTTCGTCTGCTACGTAGGCCCAGCGCCGTGTTGAAGCCACCGTTGCGGTAAATCTCAACAAAAAAGCAGTTCAGTTGGTTATCTCGCGTATGGTGGCTACTGACGCTGTTCGAACAACCGTGGGTCTGCTTTTAACGTTCATTTAGAACTACGGCTCTTTGTTTTTTAGAACTGCGGCCGCTTGTCTCCGCGGCGAGTGCTGAGCAATGGTGAAGTACTGCTCTGTGCCTCAGTGTACTTCGTCCGCTCGTGAAAGAGGCGTTAGCTTTCACAACTATCCTAAGGACCCAAAGCTGAAGAAGAAGTGGATGGTCAAGCTCAGAATGGGAAAGCGCCCCACGCCTTCATCGACCGTGTGCAGCAAACACTTCGCGGACAGTGACAATTCTGCTACCCACCGTACGCGCCACTCTTCGGTAAGTTTGTGACCGTGTTTAAGCGCCTCGCCAATACTTAAGCCGTTTATTGCACGCAGGCTATAAGCATAGGCGACTTACACCAGGTGCGGTGCCGTCCCACAACCTGCCGCGAAGGCCCCTAGACAAGGAGCCGACGACGCGGCCTCCGAATCGCCTCGCGGGTAAGCGCGCCTCGTGAGCTCAGCTGAGCGGCGCAGGATGTATGAGACTACGGCTGCGTCTGGATGGTGTACATACGTATTTTACCTACGAAGCCACGAAGTCACCTACGAGGTCTCTTTTCATTTATAGAAATAATAGAAATGGTGCCGCAATTAAATATTTCATGGTGTCAACATTAAACATTCAAACTAGTCTCAATAGTGAACTTGCCTCTTAATTTAGAAACATATTAACACAACGCAAAAGGCGATATGAGCTCGACACCAACTGCAGACCAGCAGTGAACATAAATTCTATGTTATGTTACACGTTGACATTGCCTCACTCTGCTTTGCACGAGCAGCGAGCATTGGCCACTTCACTGCTGTCGATCACGACAGAGACGTTGTGCGGTGGGTTGGTGAGTCCACTTGTTTGGAGGACGAGAGCGGCGACGGTGATGCGACCTCCGTTGACGGCCTCGACCGCGCATTCAACAACGTGGCCTGCGTCGTACACCGCCTCGCCCTCGATGAGACACCGCGACGTTTCGCAAGCTTTATCTACATACTTGTAGATGCTCGAGAACGGCACGCTTACTGTAATGTCGAAAGAAACACCCAAACTAATTAGTATCGTACGGCGGAAACAAGATAACGAGCGCGAACACTCACACATAGTTTCACTTTCTTACGAGCAATGCGGTCGGTGGCATCGGCGCACTCGTCGGCCATCCGGGGGATTTCTTGGCCCTGTCGATTGGGCCGCAACTAAAACAAGTTCAAGATTACACTCGAAAACAATCGTTGCAGGCGTTAGTTGACCGTCGCGAGGCTGTTCGTTCGACAAAGTTCTCACGTGAAGCAGACGATACGCGTACAGGAGCAGCGGCTGCTGCAGCGCGGTTGAAATCGGAGTCCCCGCTCTGACGGCACACTCGAGAGGGCGCCACTCCAAGATCTCGAGGCCAATACTAGCTGACCTAGCCCTGCCACGGCTACGACGTCACTCCTCTGGAATGCGCAGACCGGCGGCGGAGTGCGCGAGAGGTGCTGGCTCCGGTGGCTCCGGTGCGCAAGCTGTGTGACATCACTGATCCTTGCGCATGCGCAGCACGGCTCTTGATGTGCCGCGCGAAACGGGCTTGGCTAGGCCAGTGTAGCGAACGCTACAAAATTACGAGCGAACAAAGCGTACCAGTTGCTCCAACCCACGCGCACGTCGACTGCGCCGTTACAACAAGCGCCGGTGGCGGGAGCCAACGGCACGCGCAAGACGTCACTACGCCACTAGTTCTCGCGACCGCCACGCGGACCGCCTCTCCGGCGGAGCCTTGAAACTGAGTTTTAGAGCACTGCACGGGCCGACTTTTTCCGGCCCGGGCCCGGCCCGGCCCGAAAGCGCCGTGCTCCGGCCCGCCCGAGCCCGGCCCGGTGTTTTTAAATACGGCCCGTACCCGGCCCGGGCCCGAAAGGTTTGGGCCCGGCCCGACCCGGCCCGGCCCGGCCCAATTCAACCAATTATTCCTTGAGCGTAAATGAGACACTGTCCAATCTTCTCTTATATTGAAGATATCAGCCGCACTCAAGATAGTTTCTGGAGAGTGTTGTGAGAACTTATGACAGTGTCGCGATTTGCACTGGTACTGTGTTTACCTTCGGTTAATTACGCTCGTAACATTTTGCGAAGGAATTGCAGGGGGATATATGAGGAGGCATACCTGGCTGTATCATGCACGCAGTGCTAACCGTGCAATGTTCTTATTTCATTTCAAAGAATGACTACAACATACAACGCCCACATGAAGTGGAAAAACGGCATAAATTTATAACTGAGTTTACATTAATTGCCGGGACTATTGAGTAAATAGCGCAGAACGTGTCCTGCAAACTTCGTTTATTGCACAATGCAACGAGAGAGAGAGAGAGAGAAAAAACGCGCTCTAACTACTCCTGGGAGGATTCGCCAGGCTGAGTAGCGTTATTAAACTTTTCGTTTCGACTCCTCGGTAGGCAACTGTCCCCAACGTACGCTACATTTTCGTGCTAAAAAGAAGTGAGTCCTCTCCCACACCTTTGTTCGCCGATTCACCGCCACCGCAGTGCCATAGATGTGTCAAATCAAGCCACACGCGTTAGCGAGCGAGATACCGTCCTCGCTGTTCGCTTTGGATGCGTATCTCGTCGCCTTTGTGTGAAAGTCTTCGGTCTTTGAAAGTGTTAGACCTTAAATCAAGACCGGACTAAGGGCTTCCGAAATAACTGCATATTAGAGCGCCGAACTGAACTAGCCGGTGGCTTCTTAAGCGCTCCCCGTCGAACGCGGCGGGTCGGGTGTCCGGAGCGCGATCCCACGCAATGACTGGAGTCGGGAAAGGGGGTTGCAGCCGACGGCCGGAGGCCTTGTTGCGAACAGGGGAGCGAAGTCTGGCTGTCTGTGGCTCGCAGTCGTGGTTGCAGTCTTGCAGCTAGCGGCTGTGACGGTGGAGGCGATGTGTGCCAGAAAGAAAAAAGCGGTGAATACGGTGGGCAGGAAAATGCGGAAGGTAGAGAAAAAGCAAACTTCTGAGAGGGGTAGCGCCCACGTAGAAGGACATTTCACGCGGATCAGGCATATTCTATTGCTTCAGTATAGGCTTCATTTCAGAAGGTGTCAACTGTTCAGTCAAAAAAATATGGTATGTGTTCCATCATATTGCTACGGTATCAGACGGGCAGTCAAGGTATGAGCCAGGCAAGGCTCATACCTTGACTCCGAAAGACAAAAAGACACCTCCGAAAGACAAAAAGTGCTTCGTTGTTTCCGATGATCTGTTGATACCGCCTTGTTCATTCTCGCGTGTCTGTGTCAAAGCCACTACTACCGACCGTTGTTCATTTGATGCAGAAGTTTTACCGCTTGCTCCTAGTTGCGCTAAGAAGGATGTACTCATACCGCGTTCTGTCGTGAGTGTAGTGAATGGTGCCGCGAATCTGTGGGCTTTCAATTGTTCATCGGCCCCTGTTGTTCTACCGCGCGGTATGAAACTCGCCACATTTGAGGAAATGACCTACAGCGCTATTATGGCTTTCAGCGACGAAGCGCAGTGTCGAACCTACTACGCCAACTCAGCTATTTCTGAAGAGCACGTCCTAAGAATGATAAATAAGTCTCTTCCCTCAGATGAGCGCCGAGCTCTTGCGCGAGTTCTTCTGGCGCATGTGCCTGTGTTCGATTTCGCACAAGGCGACAAGCAGGCTTCACTTCCTCGTTCTCGTGCTCATCACCGAATAGACACCGGCTCGGCACACCCCATTCGCCAAAAGCCTTACCGCGTGTCTTCAGCAGAGAGAACAGTTATCGCTGAACAGGTCAAGGACATGCTGCATAAAGGCGTCATTCAGGAGTCCTCAAGTCCCTGGGCAGCACCAGTGATCCTAGTGAAGAAAAAGGATGGATCATGGCGGTTTTGTGTCGATTACAGAAAACTAAACGCTGTCACCAAAAAGGATGTGTATCCGCTTCCTCGGATCGACGATGTTATCGACTGCCTCCATTCTGCCGCTTACTTCACCTCACTGGATTTGAGATCCGGTTATTGGCAGGTACCAATGCACCCAGACGACAAAGAGAAAACAGCCTTCGTGACACCTGATGGCCTCTATGAGTTCAACGTCATGCCCTTTGGTCTCTGTAATGCGCCGGCGACGTTCGAACGATTTATGGACACCATCCTCCGTGGAATGAAATGGGAAATTTGTCTTTGCTATCTGGATGATGTTGTGATTTTTGGAAGCACTTTGGATGAGCATAACCGACGTCTTAGCCTCGTCCTTGATTGTGTCGAGAAGGCTGGTCTGGTACTGAACTCCAAGAAATGTCGCTTTGGAGAAACTGAAACATTGGTACTTGGACATCTAGTCGACAGAAATGGTGTGAGGCCTGATCCACGGAAGATTGAAGCAGTAAGTTCTTTCGAACCACCGAAGTCACTGCGGGAGCTGCGGAGTTTCTTGGGCTTATGCTCCTATTTTCGTCGCTTCGTACCAAGATTTGCCGATGTGGTGTACCCCCTGACCTGCCTTCTCCATAAGGATGTTCCTTTCAACTGGACGTCGGCTTGCGACGAGGCGTTCCGCCAACTAAAGTTTCAACTGACATCGGGACCTATATTACGCCACTTCGATGCTTCCTCGCCTACAGAAGTGCACGTTGACGCCAGTGGAATTGGCGTCGGAGCTGTGCTAGTACAGCGTCATCACGGATCTGAGCACGTTGTGGCTTATGCCAGTCGATCTCTGAGTAAGGCGGAACGCAATTACACCGTCACGGAAGAAGAATGCTTGGCAGCAGTTTTCGCGGTTCACAAATTTCGCTCTTACGTCTACGGGCGCCCGTTCACCATAGTTACGGACCACCACGCTCTATGCTGGTTGGTGAACCTCCGTGATCCGAGTGGTCGACTGGCACGTTGGGCTCTCCGACTTCAGGAGTACGACTTTGTCATCTCTTACAAGTCCGGTCGTCGTCACGCAGATGCTGACTGCCTTTCCCGCCTTCCTCTACCGACTACGGTGTGTGACGAAGACAACTTCGATGACTGTTTTGCTCCTATTTCGGCCACATTCCCGGACTCCACGAGATTCAGGGATGAACAAGCCAGTGATGTTAGCCTGGAGCCCCTTTTTACTGCTGCGCTGCGTCCTCAAGCCACCGGTCGATTTTGTGTACGAGATGGCCTCCTTTACAAGACGAATTATTCGGGTAAAGGCGCACGCTTTCTCCTGGTGGTTCCACAGAGTCTGCGACCAGACGTACTGAGTGCCATGCACGATGACGCAACCTCTGGCCATCTAGGCTTCATAAGAACACTGAACCGAACACAGGAGCGTTTTTACTGGCCCAAAATGCGAGACACTATCAAGCAGTACGTCAGCGGTTGCGAGAAATGCCAACGCCATAAGCGCCCTACGACTACTCCGCCGGGTCTTCTCCAGCCTCTGCCACCACCCTGTCTGCCGTTTGAACAAGTAGGCATTGATCTCTTGGGGCCATTTCCACGATCTTCTAACGACAATCGGTGGGTTATCGTATGTGTAGACCACCTGACCCGTTACGCAGAAACTGCGGCCATACCATCTTCAACAGCTACATGCGTTGCCACATTCTTGCTGCGGTTTGTTATCCTCAGGCACGGCTCCCCCCGTGTGATAATTAGTGATCGTGGTCGTCAGTTTGTTGCGGACGCTGTTGAGGAATTACTTCGTCTCTGCAGCTCGAAGTTCCGGCATTCAACACCTTACCACCCTCAAACCAACGGCCTTGTAGAGCGTACCAACAGGACTCTTACCAACATGCTGGCAATGTATGTTTCCTCCGACCACAAAGACTGGGATGACGCGCTGCCATTCATCACATATGCGTATAATACCGCAAAGCATGAGACGACGGATTACAGTCCTTTTTATCTGCTGTACGCACGTCTACCGCTAAGGAGTATTGATACAATACTGCCGTTTGGCTCCCACAGCGAGTACTCGGTTGCCAAGACGCTGTGCCTTGCAGAAGAAGCACGTCGAATCGCTCGACTTCGTACCGTGGCGTCACAACACCGATCTAAGGAGCGCTATGACAGCCGACACCAGCCTATCTTGTACAGCAAAGGGGACTTGGTATGGGTGTGGACCCCACAGCGTAAACGTGGATTATGCCAAAAGTTTTTGCCCCCGTATACTGGACCTTTCGTGGTTGTCGATCGGTTGAGCGACTTAACGTACGTGGTGGCCCGTTTAACGTCAGCTGGTCGTCGTTCCAGCCGAACGCAGTTTACACACGTCGCGCGTCTCAAGCGGTTCCACCCTGCTGTTTTCCAGTGATTTGGACTTGCCCCGCGGGCTTCGTCTGTGAGCCGGGGAGTGCTACGGTATCAGACGGGCAGTCAAGGTATGAGCCAGGCAAGGGTGGAAGACGACGAGGACGATATCTTGTCTAGCGGTTGGACGCCATCTTGCCTCGGCTGTACCAGCTACCTAGCGCTCCGCGCTCTCCTGTAAATAAACCTTCCCTCGACCTTTCAACCATAACAATATAAATGAAGTTGGGCCCTTGTGCTTTTGTTTCAACATGTAGGGTGTTAAGCATCTCAAGTGCGGCACAGAATACTCAGTCTATGCCTCTGTACAGCTTCCGCAAAACCTGTATTACCCACTATAATCATCTTATGTTAGCGCACGCACCGAGCTACCCGCGCCACGATTTTGGATCGTGGTACATTTAACACGCGACGGTGACACCGCAGCCGATAAAAGTCAACAAAAAAGTAGCGCACATGTCACACACCGACTTAACGAATCTGCCTTACAAATTCTACTCGTAACGTAGAAACCTTACTTTCTTACCACAAACATTGACGCCAGTAACGCTTTGGTCAACGGAGCAGTGGGAACTCTACGAATGGGAATCGCTGGGTGCCCGTGCTACGCACGTTCTGAGGTGTCACAGCAGCGGAGCTGCCATACGTGTTTTTGACTAGAGGAGGGGCTCATGTCTCCCGTTTTGATGTGTGTTACTTAACCGTTAAAATCTAAAAGCGGCAGAAGTTCGAGGGAAGATGGAAGCTTGAAGGGATGAAAAATTCGTCCACACGGGGTGTCGCTGGACCTCTTAGATATTTATGCGGTAAAGGGTGCCAATACACCCGCCTGTTACAAAGGGTACTGCAGTAAACCATCTTGATTATCACCTTCCTTAGGTGCTTGCTCACTTCTGTCTCGCACTTCACATCAAGACGCGAACATTATTTCAATTCCACTCTCAAGGACAGATGCTGCAATGCAGCTTCGACACCTGGCACGCCGTCTCTCACTGGTTGAGTGGAACTCACCAAACATCAGACGAACGCGACTGTACCAGCTGAACCCTTCCCTGCATCTCCGCCCTCCATCAGGACTTCCTCGACATGAGGCCTCGCTGCTTTGTCGACTTTGGCTGGGAGTTGCCTTCACAAAGGCATACTCCGCATTAATTGGAGCGATCGACAGTGCAACTTGCGAGATGTGCGACACCGACGAAACCCTGGACCATCTGCTGTGCCACTGTCCGCGATTCGTCGTGGAAAGGAAAATCCTTGCTGAGACGCTACACCACCTTGACGATCGGCCACTATCCTTACAAATGCTACTCGAACACCGCCCTCATCGCTCGTCGGCCCACAAGGCACTAAAAGCACTTTTACGCTTTTTCAAGACGACTGGTTTGCGTGAACGCCTTTGACAGTTGGACTTGTCCGACAACGTCTTTTTCATTATTCCCCTTCCTTCTCTCTCTCCCATCTTTCTATTCCCCCTTCCCACTCCCCCAGTGTAGGGTAGCCAACCGGACGCCCTTCTGGCTAACCTCCCTGCCTTTCTGCTTTCCCCTTCCTCCTCCTCCTCCTCCTCTGTCTCGGGAGCGCCTCCACTTTTTTGAGCGCCATGGGAACAGTTGTGCTCCGACGAATGAGGAAACTTATGAATTACTGACGAAGTGTGACGAAGACGAAGGCGGCCGTGAGAATCAGCAAAAACATACTCGATATGATGAGCATCCGACTTAAATGCTAGTTCTGATTTGCTAATTGCCAAATCATAAATATTTGCAACTGCCTTGCTAGCGCAAAAATCAGCAACATCTGCGTGGATCGGCGAGCCTGTGACCAGTCACTTCGCTTCTTGCGCTTAAACTGCAGGAAAAGCAGCTCCTCAGGTATTAATGACTCACGAGTCGCGTTGACCAGTCCACAGAGTCACGAAGCGGGAGGCAGGCGCGGCGGGCATGCGAGCGTAGCTGCATACTCGAAATATTTCCCATGATACCGATGAGTACATCTTATATGCACTAATCTGGGCAGTGTACCGTTGCTTCGCGCTTGCCGCAGTGCTCGCTGACTACCATTTCTTTTGATACACGGTACGCAATAACGTATTTCACTCAGTATAATGGCGGGAACTTGTGAGGCAGTTTCCCGAAATTACATCTAACATACTGATGGAGGCAAAATGCTAGACTTCTTGTATCGTGCGATTTCAGGGCACGCTGATGCACTTCAGGCGGTCTAAATTACCCGGAGCCTTCCACTACGGCGTCTCACATAGCCTCACTAGGTTCGAGACGTTAAATCCCAAAAAACAACAAAACCAAAAAGCATACACGCGCCATTACCGACACGTATGGGACCCGGGCCTCATTCGGGCCTGACCCAGGCCCGGGTCCGGCCCGGGCCCGAAGCTCATAGGCCCGAGCCCGGCCCGGGCCCGATCCAACAATTTCATACCCGGCCCGACCCGGCCCGCGGGCCGGGCCGGGCCCGGGCTTTCGGGCCGGCCCGGGCCCGTGCAGTGCTCTACTGAGTTTATTCTAGTAACGTTGTGCGGGTCCGGCGGCGTAGCGCGCTCACAAAAACGCCAAAAATAAAGCCACCCGTTCAAAATTGAGCAAAGTGACTACTTCTTGTCAATGTAGCCGCACACTGAGGATTCATTTTCAGCATTTTCGCAAAATTTTCAGATTCTGTGTCCGTATCCCTTTAAGATCACTGAGCGCCTGTGTCGTGAGCGTTCTGTCGTTGTCGCACCTCCTGTTCGGGACAGTTATTTCCATTTGGCTGCTCATGCGTATTTCATGCATGGGGCAAAGTGCACTTGGCGTCATTCTGAACATGTTGAGAGGGAAACATCAACGTGTAAAGGCAGTGCTGCAGCGATATCGTCTTGAGATATGTGATTGTGAGCATGACGGAGAATGCTAAATATTTTTCGGTTGAAGAAACCATCTTGTTTTTTATGTGCATAAAATATATACCTTTCCTCGTCACAGTCACGCAAATAACCATGCGAAGAAAGCGATGCGTTTGAGTATTAAAACGTTTACTCAATATAGGCCTTCGTCAAGTATCGCGATAGTATTCAAGTGGCGTATTCAGTCACGTAGCTTGATTAACTGAGCGAGTTGACTGCCTTACATTTCGTGGAATGTGACATGCAAGTATTTAAGCGTAAGTATACGTGTAAGTGATACAACGGATACACAAGGTGCTACTGCAACTCAGTGCGCAGTAACAGTCCTTTTCTTTTTGTTGTTATTGTATCCGACAGCGAAAAATTAGCGATAGCACATTACTGAACCCTTTCAGTCACGTAACAGCAGTGCCAACATTGTAGACAGAAGAGAACTTAAGTACGGTGAAAACAAATAGACGGAGAGAAGCGCTGAGGAAGTCAAACTGCGATGCGGGGAGATGTCAGTGCCCCGTTGTTACACGTGATCATTGTAAATATCATAATCACCGCTAATACCTGGAGTAGCAAGCCAGGCCATTGACCGGGCTAACATCTCCGGATCCATCAATAAAATATTCTCTCTCTCTCTCTCTCAGTGCCCCGTTGAATGGCGTACCACGCTTCCTTCAGTCACGATAAAAACGTTTTGCGTGCTTCCCGCACTGACATGAGGTTGAACGATGCATGTATTACCGATTGACTGTAATCAATACTTAGCTAACAGCTGCTTCAAACCGCTCACAACAGAGTGCCGCTGTGTACATTCCAATGCGCGCAGGTGAACGCCCATCCACGCTCACGCGGTAACGGTGCTGCTACGTACATGTCGATCTCGAGGCCAATTCGCGACTCCATCTAAATGCTCGCCACCTAGCGGACGCTCCTGGAACCAGCCGATCCAAGGTCGACCTCGAAACGCGGCCTGGTATCGCATTACCGCGCGCTGTAAAACAGCTCTGTGGTTCTTTAATCGACTCCATTCAGCCTCGAGGCAGCCCGAAAAAAAAAATCCTCATCAAAAGACTTATGTTGCGTGCCTTAGTGCGTGTCATCGCGATGCAAAGACAGCAACACGTCGTTTCATCGGTTGCTCAAAGAAGCAGACGACGCTTCGCGCAGGGCAACATGGATTAGGAACTTGCGCATCGGCAAGAAGGTGACGGGAACTATGCTAGTTCTTTCCAGACAGTTCAATTGCGATGATTTCTTCCTTCCCGGTGAGTACACAGATTACATTTGTGTGTGCGCGCGTTTATTATCATGCACCATTTTCGAATAGACGGAGTGTAGTTTAGGCAAGCGCGTGAACAAAATAGCGACATCGTTTATACGTGTATATCTGGTAACGTTTTCTGAGCGTGTCAATGCTCAACTTGAACCACGGTAACATTATTGCTGACGTACTTTTGCCCGCATGCATTGTAGTAAGTAGATATAAAGCGAGTGCTTGCCTTCGTTCACCGCCTTCGTCCCATGCGCGCGCTGCGCCTCGTAATTTGTTTGGTGGTTATGGAGGCAGTGTGTGATCGTTTAACGTAGCCCGTTTGTATTTCGAGTTCATCTGGTGACAATTCAGGATTTATTGCGCTCGTTCCAACTTTTCAGCCCTCAACACGTTCACCGCGCCTCTAAGTTTGTCTTCCGGCACCGCGCATAGAACTGCATGCACTCTTTTAACACGTTTATAAGTTACGCATTTGTACTCAATGGAGCAGCGCCGCGCAAAAGTGCTTGCATTTTTCGGAGAGGCCTGCTACGCATGAACACATACCTGCCTTCTTCAACTTCAGGCTCGCTGGAAAGGCTCTTTATACTTAAGAAAATCTGATGCGGGTCTCCGAACAAGTGCGACGTTTGAACGCACAGCGCAATTATTTCCGCTGTTTCGCCGTTCAAATTTTTTAGACCGGTTAATTTCAGATGTTCGGCAGCAAGAACCCTTTCGCATTCGACGAAGCATCGTGACTCGAACCCGCAATCAAGAAACTTTAGCATAGCGCTAAGCGGAAGCGCGGCCGTCACCCTGGATGTAGAAGCCCATCTTTGTTTTCCTCAGCAATGTTGCCAGATGAACCACTTTTTCTCGAGTTGGGAATAGCAAATCTAGGTCGCTTGTATTTGCTTTAGATGAAGAGTGTGTAAATGAAGGTTGTGCAGGTGCTGAGGGTTCCCTGTGGTGTTATGCACAGTGTACCACTGCGGTTCTCCAATGGGCTGGAGCGCCACCTTCTGGTTTCGTGCGAAGAACGCCAGCGCCCAGTGGAGTCCCCGACTGGCCGTGTTCGGAGATATGGGCAACGTAAATGCCCGATCACTGCCATTCCTGCAGGAGGAGGCGCAGAAAGGAACCGTTCATGCCGTCTTGCACGTTGGTGAGCTGAGAATTTCTTCGTTACCGGGATAACGAAAGGGAAGGGGTCAAGGGCTCGTTCTTTATTTGTTAGAAACAACTTAATGAGCATACAGACAATGAAGCCTAGGAAAGCATAGGGGAAGTTACTTGTGGTATTGTAATTGTGGAGAAAGTAGAAAGGAATTAAAGTGGACGAAAAGACAAACCTGCCTTCGGTGGGACCCGAACCCACGACCATCGGATGTCGTGTCCGATGCTCTAACAACTGAGCTACAAAGGCGGTCGTCCCCCCGTCCACTTTATTGTGTATTTATGTACGTATTGTCCTGGGAGTGTTAGGCAGCGCCACTCGTTTGGGGAGCAGCCATCTCATCTAAGTTCACGTTCTACGTGACGCCTCCTGGCAATAAAGTGTGTTCTACACATGCCGCCTTGGCCACGAGTGGCGCTGCCTAACACTCCCAGGATAATACGTACATAAATACACAATAAAGTGGACGGGGGGACGACCGCCTTTGTAGCTCAGTTGTTAGAGCATCGGACACGACATCCGATGGTCGTGGGTTCGGGTCCCACCGAAGGCAGGTTTGTCTTTTCGTCCACTTTAATTCCTTTCTACTTTCTCCACAATTACAATACCACAAGTAACTTCCCCTATGCTTTCCTAGGCTTCATTGTCTGTTTGCTCGTTACCGGGAGACAGACAAATGACAAGCAGCACATTTTTAGTAGCAGTATGCGCAAAAGATCAGGACGAAAATAGGTTAGTTGGTGCTGCCACGTGCCACAATATGACATAAAATAGACGCTAACATATGAAACGCACCGGAATGGAAGCTTAATAGTGAGAAAACTCCAGCAATTGAAATAAACACGCGCTCAAAGGTATTATTGCTATGCAGAACACACTGCACAGAAGAGACACACAAACACGGTGACACGGACCGCCTGGCTGTGTGTGTGTGTGTGTGATTGTTTATTAAATGCGAAGCATTTATTAGCGAACTTCGGCGAGTTTGAGCGCATCTATCTATCTATCTATCTATCTATCTATCTATCTATCTATCTATCTATCTATCTATCTATCTATCTATCTATCTATCTATCTATCTATCTATCTAGCCGCCTACGATTTTGTGCTCTCCTGGCCGTTTCGCTAATCGGATGTTTACGAAAATTGCTATGCCACATCATGACTACATAACGAACATGAATGACAGGTCATAACATGAAAATCGTGATATGCATGTCATGAGCGGCGTGATTTACATGCCACGGTCTTGGTGCTCTCCTGGCCGTTTCGTTAATGGGATGTATGCGAAAATTGGTATGCCACGACATGACTGCATGGCGAACATGACTGACAGCTCACAACATGAAAATCATGATATGCATGTTATGGGCGACATGATTTACATGCCACGCGTTTCGTTAACGGGATGTACACGAAAATTGGCATGCCACAAGATGACTGCATCATGAAAGTAAATGACAGGTCATAACATGAAAATCATGAGATGCATGTCATGAGCGACATGATTTACATGCCACGTTCTTGGTGCTTTCTTGGCCGTTTCGTTAGTGCGATGTGTAGGAAAATTGGCATGCAACAATATGACTGCATGACGAACATAAATGACAGGTCATAACATGAAAAGCATAACATGCATGTCATGGGCGACATGATTTACATGCCAGGCGTTTCGTTAATGGGATGTATACCAAAATTGCTATGGCACAACACGACAGCATGACGAACGTAAATGACAGGTCATAACATTAGAATCGTGACACGCGTGTCATGACCGGGATGATTTACATGCCATGGTCCTGGCGCTATACTGCCGTTTCGTTAAGGCACGGCCACCTGGATCGGGCGCGCGGCGGTGTTGCTCCGGCCGTCCCATTCGGACGGAGGAGGCGTAATTGCAGAAAGGGGCGTGACCTCTCCTTCCGCCGCACCGCGGCGCTCGCCTACTACCCCTCCATTCCTTTGCTATCTATGCGGGAAGGTTTGCGGCGCCTTGAAGATATCGCTCTATAGTAACCGTGGGTTAGCATAGCACCTCCCCCACCCTCACGAAAACGCACATAAAAGAATGGATGGCGGCTATCGCTATATTCTTTATTTGTGTGTGTGTGTGCGCCAGTCCCTGTCGTGATGATGGTGCCCGAAGCGAACACAAGCGTGAGCCAGTTTTCAAGATCATTGTTTTGGTGTTCTTAAGTGCAGCATATCAGTAAAAAATATACGTGCGAGGGAAATAATAATAATAATTTCTGGGGTTTTACGTCCCAAAACCACGATTTGATTATGAGGGACGCCGTAGTGGAGGGCTCCGGAAATTTCGACCACCTGGGGTTCTTTAACGTGCACCTAAATCTAGGCACACGGGCCTCGACATTTCGCCTCCATCGAAATGAAGCCGCCGCGGCCGGGATTCGATCCCGCGACCTTCGGGTCAGCAGCCGAGCACCATAACCACTAGTCCACTGTGGCGTGGCTGCGAGGGAAAGAACGACATTTGTTGAAAACTTTTTTTTTTCTGAGTGCTTCCAGAATAGGGGAAAAGATCCGAAGGTTGGTTGCGCCGCCTAAAGGAGGTTGGCGGAGATCCCTTGGGATGCTGCGGCCTTCAGTGCGCGAGCTTTACCTGCTATGGCAGGTAAAGCGCGCATTGGCATTTTTTCTATAGAAGGAATGCCATTTTAGCGTCGAGGCAACGCAATTTTTTTTTCACGAATCTATATTCCGGTAAACATTTGTTAATCACCCTACCTTGATGAGGCGACTAATAGTCAAAGTATGCTGCGGCAAGTGAAAAATAGGGTTAAACACTTGTGGAATTAAGAGCTGCAGTCTGCCGTAGTCATGCATCTGTACATGCGAACACGCTGATGATTGTCTTATTTTGTACTTGCCATGTTTGTGTTCAAACGGATTTGCAAGCATTACACGTTCACGATGCATAGAATAGTTTATTTAAAACGAAAAACAGAAAGCTCCTGCACACTCTCGGTGCGTCCTTCAAACACGCAATACTTTTCGGCTTAGCGGCTTATTTATTAGTTTTTTACGGCAAGCCACTCTGTCTGTAATGGTTGTGGCAATATTTGACAAGAGGGGCCTTATAAATTTGTTGGCAACTATTGAGCAAGTCACCGATGAATGATCTTCTCTTTCCGCGCAAACAAAAAGAGGACAGTCAGTAAATAGGGAGAAATCAAGGCTAGCTGTCAACCTTTTGCACACATCTTCCTTGCCAATGTGTGGCAGTGCGATGTCAACGGCCTTTTTCACGTTGACCAAGACAGCAACAAACCCGGGCTTCGGGAACACTAAAGCACCTCTTGTCTGCTGACTAATGAGTCCCATCCCAGTTGATCTAGACGGTCTTGATGTATGTAGGCTTGGGCAGGCATTGCATGTCCGGCGTTCCTCGACAGCCTTTGCAATAAACCCGGCAATGTATGCTACTGCGGAATTTTCCACGGTAGGGGGTAGTGGTAGCAATGAAAAAAATAATGTTCATGTAAGATGCCTAATAAAGGCGCATAGTACCAATTATCAGTTAAAAAAAACTGACCAGGCAAACATCGTTTAAGTGAATGTGCTTGTACTTACGAGGCAATACTTTCAAGGGCGCCCAAAAAATGTAATGAGCAGACGACGCTACTTGCCGACTTGTCGTTTGGAATGAAATCTTTCCTGGATATGGCTTTAAGCCATTTTTGCTGGATAGCCTCACCTGCAGGAAACTCGTGGAAGCTTACACTAAGCTTTTTCTCGGTGCTTGACTTGCAGTACGGCACGCATCAAAACGGCATGTTTCTGAAAAACACGGTGAATTACACACGGAATCTCAACGCATTTCAACGAGCCACGCCAAACGAAGTCGCCTAAGCACGCTGCTTGGCTCTATCTCTATCGTAATATGCTACAGAGAACTACACTCTGTGTAAAGATCGATTAAGAATGCATAACAGCGTACCTTGATTGCAGTCACCACGTGCACTTGTCCAATGCGCATTTCTCCAAGCACGTGTGCGGCTGTCTACGGTGCGGCCAGCGCGGCATCGTCCGCAAAGGGGTGGGAGAAGACCGCCGCGTCGCGGCACGCGGCGGAAGTACCTCAATTACATTTTTTCAAAGGCGCGCGCGCCGAGTGGGACGGCCGGAGCAACACCGCCACGCGCCCCTATCCAGGCGGCCGTGGTTAAGGGATGTATGGGCTCCGTCTACTGACCAGAGGGCGCTACGTAGCGCTCATCGGACGGCTCACCCCCGTATTCATAAACGCTCCTCGACTCGACCCTCCACTCGAAACGCTTCTTGAGGGCGGTTTTCCAATTCACAGATCGGCCTCCACTCGACGCGTTCATTGACTGGAGGAAATCTGGAGTGTTTTACTTGAGATAGTCGAGGTAGGGCCAGAGCTACCTTGAACGTTTCCTTGAGTGAAGTATCATGGCGGATTACGCTTCGTTTGTCGAATATGTGCTCCGCGTCGGCGAGCTGTTCGACGACGTAGAAAACTGCGTAGGCATGCCACGACGACGTTTGAGGGACCGGATAAATCCAATGGATCACTACACCGACAGCGAATTTGTGGCGCGCTATCGCTTCACGAAGTGCAGCGTGAAGAAGCTGATTGACTGCTTGCCCCTTGAGGAGAGCTGCAGCAACCGCGGCCACCCTCTTCCACCAATGATGCAGCTTCTGATTGCGCTGCGCTTTTATGGAGCAGGCAAGTTTCAAGGAGTGGCGGGCGACCTGGTGAATGTGCCTCAGCCAACAGTGAGCCGCATCATCGAACGTGTGTCGCGGGTGATCGCGAAGCATTTGTTCCCAGCCGTTGTGAAGTTCCCCGACACCGTGACGGGTTCCGTGAGATGATGGTCGAATGCCACCGAATTGCCAAGTTCCCCGGGGTGACAGGGTGCATAGACTGCACCCACATCCGTATTAAAGCACCACATCCGTATAAAAGTTTCTCCCAGGCCCTGTCCTTAGCGCGCTTGGACACGTTGTCGGTGTTTCTCTTTTCAATTACCGATCTGTGGCGCGTCACCAAATTACACAGTAATTCGCACTCTTCTCGCGTGTACATGAACCGTGCGGTCGTCTTACCGCCGTCGCGCGTGACGCTGTCGTCCGTGCTCATGTCGCCGTCTGTCAGGGCAAGCAGGACGCCACGAGGGAGAGAGGGCTCTTTAATGAAAGGCAGAGAATTTAGCCGGCGTTGAAATATCGCTGACATGCTACTCTGCGTGGGGAGGGAGTTTGGGGAGAGGAATACGAATAGAAAGAAGTACAAGATACAGTGAAAAAGAAAAGAGAAAGAAAAATTGGGCTTTGTGTTTCTGACTATGATGCCTATATTGCGTCCAAAGATAGTTAACGTTTTCACCAACCAGCAGTGATGTGATAGGATGTGTTGCATGATGGGTGAGTGATGGTGACGACGGAGATAAAGTTAAAGTCTATCGAGTTGACCCATACTTTTTAGATATGTAAACAAAAGGTCCATCGCACGGCTCTGTTGTGTGGGGCAAGCTAGAGGGCCTAAAATACACTGTGGTGATAAAGGAACTGTGGAAGTGACTGCATCCAATATTCATAGAGCGCACGCTCATCACTGTTTGCTCTGCATTGAAACAAAATATATTCTACGGTTTCAGTAGAGCCACAGTTGCTGCAGTGTGGGCCAGTCTCCTGATGGAAGCGGTGCCGTAAGTCGTTTGAATATGCAATGTTCAGCCGTAGTCGATGATACAAAGTTTCCAGATGTCGAGGAATGTTGGATTGTAGTTTTGATTTGGGATCTGGGTCGACTGAGTATAAGAAAGGGTGATGATGTGTCGGTAACTTCCATAGCCGGTTCCTTTATTCGTAAGCGAATCGTTTAGCCATATGGGAAGCATCAGATTTGGTGAAATAGATTAGTTTATAGTTTTTACATCGAAGACCGTTACGTGCTGCTTCGTCGGCTTTTTCGTTGGGCATAATGCCGCAGTGAATTGGTATCCATTGAAATGTAGTGTCCTGCGGTAAAAGCGGGGTGGTGTATCCATCGTGCTTATTTAGCGCAAAAAAACAATACACAGGAAGGAAGGACAGGACAAAGCGCTACCGTATTCTTGATCAGAGCCGACGAAGTTGGAGAGTTCTTGGTGACAGTCCTACGCAAGCTGTCCACACCATCTAGGAGGCACCGTTCTTGGTCTTCCAGTGCTGCTTTCCTTGAGATGCGCCTGTTCAAGGCCAGCAGCTCATGTGCAGGGATGTTTGGTTCCGTGCTAAACTTCGGTCCTTTCTTCAACAAATGCGCTACTTCGTCAGGAAGCCTAACATCACCGAGAACTTGATATCCACCGGCGTCGGCTTGCGCAGCGCCCTTCCTATGCGGAGACCTGGACCGAAGACGCAGCAGAAGCTGCATCCACCAGAATTCAGTAGTCTGAGCTGCTAGATGTTTGTAACACCCAAATTTCTTCTCGGCCACGGTGGAAGTGTCCCGCGAGTAGCATATAGCCCTCAACCAATCGTACAGAAGACGTACTTGCCGCCAAATTTCAGAGCGCAGAATCCGACACAGGCGCCGTACGTGACCAACGGAAGGCCTGACACTACCGAAGAGAAGAGCCACTTCTTGTGGGACGAGTCCTTTCTTCAAGCAGAAGGAAAGCATCCTAGCACGGCACACAGCAAACGCTATGTGACTGACCAGAACAGTAGGATCTGGAGTTGAAGCCGACACACAAAACATAGGGCCCACAGCAGAAGAAATATGGTTCAACACAATGCGTTGTCGGGCTAGTTGGTGTGAATCCATCGTGGTGTGAATCGGGCTAGTTGGTGTGAATCCAACTCCAGATCCTACTGTTCTGGTCAGTCACATAGCGTTTGCTGTGTGCCGTGCTAGGATGCTTTCCTTCTGCTTGAAGAAAGGACTCGTCCCACAAGAACAGTAGGATCTGGAGTTAAAGCCGACACACAAAACATAGGGCCCACAGCAGAAGAAATATGGTTCAACACAATGCGTTGTCGGGCTAGTTGGTGTGAATCCATCGTGGTGTGAATCGGGCTAGTTGGTGTGAATCCAACTCCAGATCCTACTGTTCTGGTCAGTCACATAGCGTTTGCTGTGTGCCGTGCTAGGATGCTTTCCTTCTGCTTGAAGAAAGGACTCGTCCCACAAGAAGTGGCTCTTCTCTTCGGTAGTGTCAGGCCTTCCGTTGGTCACGTACGGCGCCTGTGTCGGATTCTCCGCTCTGAAATTTGGCGGCAAGTACGTCTTCTGTACGATTGGTTGAGGGCTATATGCTACTCGCGGGACACTTCCACCGTGGCCGAGAAGAAATTTGGGTGTTACAAACATCTAGCAGCTCAGACTACTGAATTCTGGTGGATGCAGCTTCTGCTGCGTCTTCGGTCCAGGTCTCCGCATAGGAAGGGCGCTGCGCAAGCCGACGCCGGTGGATATCAAGTTCTCGGTGATGTTAGGCTTCCTGACGAAGTAGCGCATTTGTTGAAGAAAGGGCCGAAGTTTAGCACGGAACCAAACATCCCTGCACATGAGCTGCTGGCCTTGAACAGGCGCATCTCAAGGAAAGCAGCACTGGAAGACCAAGAACGGTGCCTCCTAGATGGTGTGGACAGCTTGCGTAGGACTGTCACCAAGAACTCTCCAACTTCGTCGGCTCTGATCAAGAATACGGTAGCGCTTTGTCCTGTCCTTCCTTCCTGTGTATTGTTTTTTTGCGCTAAATAAGCACGATGGATTCACACCAACTAGCCCGACAACGCATTGCGGGGTGGTGTAAATAGGCAATGTCGGCAGAAACGGGTTGATGATTAGTTTTCTTCAGGTAGTTGTACAATGTTTGCAGCCAGTAGCGCACCCAGGATCTCTGCCAGGGGGGGGGGGGGGGTGGTTCAAGTTTTCACGAAGGGCCAGGCATGCGATTACACAGTTGTTGCATGAAAAAAAGTAAATAAAATGCCAAATGATAGTAACATCGATAATGATGATAATTTTTATTATTTTTTTCGGCGTTTTGCAGAGACATTAGCTCCACATTCTTCTAGGACATAGGAGCAGTTACGGAGTGGGACGGCGGTTAGGTCGGCCTCAGGGGGGGGTTACAACACCCGAACCCCCACCCCCCCCCCCACCCCCGTCGGTGCGCCACTGTTTGCAGCGCTCCTTTGGAGTCGGTACGCCACGATGCAACAAGCACCTTACACCGCGCACCACGGAACATCAAGATAAACTCTGGCGCGCGCACACAATAAGCGAACAACAGTCGCACATCCGGACCTGTCCGGGCATGCTATCCCAGCGGATTCGGCTCTGGCGTGGCTTGGATGAACGTAGCATCGCCTGCTGTCGAAACTAGCTGATGTTTCAAATTTCACTTATAACTTCCAATGTAACATGTATTTAATAGGTGATAATTTTTAAATGGTTGGATAGCATTTCAATCGAAAATTCTCGTATTTATTGCAGTATTGGGCTGTATACCCTCGCTACCAGATGCGTCTTTCGCAACTCAAGTGAAGGAATGTTTCTCGAGCAGCCTCTTGGCGGAGGAGCGCTCGTGTGGCGTTCTTGAAATCCAGCGGCTCCTTGAGAGGAGGAAGGCGCTGCGCCTCGACTCGGTGAAGTCGAGGAGGAGCGTTGAGTGAAGGTGCGTTTGTGAATACGGGGTCAGTCGCGCACGGTGGAAACCGAGGCGACAGCGACGCGCGCGTTTGTTCGCTGCTTTCCGGGCGTGCTGCGAACCACACGAACGCTCGCGGCGTCGCCCTTTGGAACAGTTTGCCGCAGGTTTGGAGCGCGCGTCTCAAAGGAAATAAAACGAAAGAAGAAGGGATGGGCGGTCGCTGCTGCTGTAGAGTTGGAGACGCGCATCGCGTTCGCGTATTTCCCTGTCACAGTCTGCCCAATTTTGCTTCTCTCCGCCAGGCAGTGCATTCTGGCGCTGATGTCGCACATGGAAAACTCGACTGCACGAAGCCTATACGAAAATTGGCTTGGCACAACATGACTACATGACGATCATAAATGACAGGTCATAACATGAAAATCGTGACATGCATGTCATTAGCGGCATGGTCTACATGCCACTCGTTTCCTTAAAGGGATGTATACCAAAATTGCTATGGCACAACACGACTGCATGACGAACGTAAATGACAAGTCATAACGTTAGAATCATGACATGCGTGTATGAGCGGCATGGTTTACATGCCACAGTCTTGGTGCTCTTGTGGCCGTTTTGTTAACTTCATATGTACCAAATTCGGTATAGCGAGACAACAGTGTAAATCCATTTTACGTTCCTTATGCGTGCTTCGCATTTCCTTGATTCCCACTGCACGTGGGATCTGCAAATTTTTTATAGTGTTGTTTTCGGGCAACACTAACTCGTGCACTCTTGCCAGGTGGTTATTGCAGTGAGGATGGTATAACGTCAGTGTGAACGCGCCAGAACTCTAGATTGGGAGTACTGGATGGATGGATGCTATGAGCGTCCCCTTTGTAACGGCGCGGTGACATGTGGGCCACCAGGCTCGTAAGAAGACTTAAGAACTTTATTTTCTCTCTCTCTCTTTAAATTTTCCTCATGCCTTTTAACTTTACTTCACTGAAATCGATCATACTATAGCAAAAACCAAAATTCATAGCCCAGTTCCCTGCCGCTTATGGCAGAAAGTCCATATTTTTCCCTATAATTATTTTTGTCCGTTCTCTCTAGTTTTCTGCCACCAGTATTCTAACCGTCTCTTACTTATTTAAATCGCGGCTATTTCAGCTTCCCGTTGTTCGCCCTAAAACCCAAGGCTTCCTGTGGGGTGGTGCCCAAACGTACACCTGGGTGGATATTTCCGCATTCAATCAGAACATGCTCCGTCGTTTACCTATCTTCCTCGCAGCATGCGCATTTTTCTTCTTCTTTACTGAATTTCGCTTTATAACTACGCGTTTTAAGGCAGCCCGATCTCGCTTCAAACAATAAAGCGCTTCCTCTTGAATTATCATAAAATGCATCCCTCTGTCTCTTTATTTCCTTTTTGCCCTCTCGGTAGTTATTCAGAGTCGGTTTTTTTTCCATCGCTGCCCTCCAGTAAATCTTCTCCGCCTCTCTGACTTTTCCTTTTACGCTCTTTGTTGTCAGATCTCTTAGAGCGGTATATTTACTGGTGAGCCTCCTAGTTCTCTTTCTCCACTGCTTGTCAACGCTCTTTCTATATAAATAGCGGAACACCTTCACTGCCCACCTACTATCTTTCATATTCCTTAGCCTCTCTTCAAACCTTATTTTGCTCTGCGCTTCCCTTGCCTCAAAACTCGCCCATCACATATCGCCCTTTACAGCCTCGTTTGTCGTTTTCACGTGAGCACGCAACCCGAGGCGTCCCACAGTTCTTTGATTCACATCCATTCCTGATTGTATCTCTGGCCTCATGCACACCACTGAGTTCCCAAATGTAAGCCCCGGTACCATTACCCCTTTCCACAGACCCCTAAGCACCTCGTACCTACTGTGTCCCCATAACGCTCTGTGCTTCATTATGGCTGCTTTCCTCTTTCCCTTTGCTGCCAAGGCTTTTTCCTGTACCTTCATGTATCTATCACCCTCATTTACCCATACGCCAAGGTACTGCTATTCGCTTACTCTCGGTATTTCTTGGCCCTGTATGGATACCGCCTGGTCGTTGGGGTCATTGAATACCATCAATCCGCATTTTGTTACACTAAATCCTAGTCCTAGAGCCTCGCCTTCCTTCCCGCATATATTCACCAGCCGTTGTATATCATCTCGACTGTCCGCGAATAAGACAATATCCTCAGCATAAAATAAACCCGGAAGCATCTGCTCAATCATCACGCCGCCCTGTTTGTGTGACGGATTAAAACCAATGTTGCTATCTCCTAGCGCTTTTTCCATTCTAACCATGTACAGCATGAATAACAGCGGCGACAAAGGACATCCCTGTCTCAGCCCCTTGCTAATATCAACGTTCTCTCTGCTACTGATTCCTTCCCATTCTACGCAAACTGTATTTTCTCGATATATTCCCCTCAAAAGCTGTACACAATCGTCGCCTATGCCCATTCCTTCCAAAATTTCCCACAATATTTCCTGATTAACATTGTCATACGCTCCAGTGATGTCTAGAAAAGCCACATACAACGACCTCCTTCCTATTTTAGATATTTCTATACACTGTGTAAGAACAAATAGGTTATCGTCTAAACGCCTGTCTACTCGAAATCCATTCTGAAGTTCTCCCAAAATATTGTTACGTTCTGCCCAGGCTTCTATTTTTAATTTATTGCTTGCATAGCCATCCTGTATAGTACCGATGTAATGGTTAGCGGTCTCTACGAGCGAATGTTATTCTTTTCCCCCTTGCCTTTATAGATTATGTTCATTCTGCTTTTTCGCCAACTGTCCGGTACTTGCCTCTCCTGTAAGCATTTTTCTACGGCATTCAATAGTGCTTCTTTAGTGTTCTGTCCTAATTCGTTAATGAGGCTAACGGGGACCCCATCTAAACCCATAGCTGTGCGCTTTGGAATTTTTCCTTCGGCCTTTTTCCAGTTGAAATTCTCAAGTTCTAGGTCTTCCTTAGTTTCGCTCTCCGTCATGGTTTTATCCACTGGGGGAATCTCTTGGACGATCTTTTTAAACGAACCGGCTGTTACCTTCTGGATGTAACCCAACGCTTCGTACCCTTCCAGTTGATTTCCTCTTTCATCAACAATATGCTGTTGCAATGTGGCAGACTTTTTACCTAGCGCTTTTATGTGGTTCCAAAATATCCTAGGCGCGCCCTTCTTTTTGTCACGAATTTCTGTCACCCAGCGCTCGCTTTCACCTTTAATTTTTGCCTCGACCAATTTCTGTACAATAGATTTTTTCTCTAAATATATTTCCCATCTTTCCGTGACTTCGACTTGCGGCCGCTTCTCCCTTTCTGCCTGTCTGTGCTCCCTTGATGCTTTACGTCGCTTTTCGATCGCTTCCCGGATTTCCTTGTTCCACCATCTTTTTGGCGTTCTCTTTCCTTTCCAGCAAACAGTTTTTTTCTCTTTACTTATTTCTTTCGTCATTGCATGAACTAGCTCATTATACCCCCAGTCCTTGCCTCGTATTTTGCCTACTTCTTCCTCTACTCTTGCGGCTATATTTTTTATTTGTTTGTCATTTAAATACGAGCTGCCAAACTTCGACACTATGTTATTATTTTCAGTTTTATATCCCAGTTGTAACGTTATGCGTTTATGATCACTACCCAAGCTGTTCATTCCGTCCTCATCTATTCTCATTTCTCTCAGTTTTTCATAGATCCCTTCCGTCATAAGACAATAATCAATGTTCGATTGTCTGTTTCTGACCTCCCACGTGATCTGTCCATCACACTTGGGCCCTGTGTTAACTATCACAAGACTATGGTGCTCGCAAAGATCGAGCAATAACCTCCCATTGGTGTCTGTATATCCGTCAAGGTCGTGGATGTGGGCATTCATATCCCCTAGGAGGATGATTTCGGCCCCATGACCAAATTCTTTGATATCGGTGTTTATGCAATGCTTTATCTCCAGATTCTTTCCCTCACAGTTATTTCCCGTCCACACGTAAGCTACACCTAGCCACGTTTTCTGTCCACCTACCGTGCCCGAAACCCAGAGGTGCTCTGAACACGTTTGTTTTACTCTCTCACATTTGGCTCCGCTATGAATAAGCATTCCAACACCCCCACCTTTTCTTTCTGATGCGATCCTGTTGCACCCTTCCCAAACATAATTGTCAATATGTGGTGGCTCTTCCAGGTCTCTAAGGTGTGTTTCTGTAACCGCATAAACGCCTATCTTTTCTTTGTTTAACTGTTCCTCAATCTCTAACCATTTTGCCTTTTTTTCTGCCACCCTGCATGTTTATGTAACTAATTGCTACACGTGCCTTCGCTCTTTTCTTCCTTTTACCTCTTTTCTGGCATTTCTCAGTGCTGCCTGTCCAAAAATCCCCCTGGTTGTTTCCTTTGTTCCTTGCTACCCCGGACTCCGAAGGGCCCGCGTGCCCCCCAAAAAAGCTACTGCACGTCCTGCAAGCCGCCAACCTGCAAGCCGCCTACCTCATGACCAAGCCTCCTATCGAAGTGAATTCTGTCTCTTTGGAAACCCCCCACCTATGCACCTCCCTCTTTATTTCCACTACTTCGAAACCCTTCTCTGGACTCCTAAGCCATATCTCTTTGTTTGCATCGACAACCGCTCTTTGGAGGTTGCCGTAACGCACTGGTATTTCCGGTACCGTGCACACTACTATCTGCACCTGGGGGGAGATGGCGCGCATGTCGTCGACGCCTTTTGCCAAGGTCGTCGCTAACCCTGACGATTCTTTGTTGAGAACGTCCTTTAGCCCTGCCGCAATCATCACGAGGTTGCATCCGTGAGCCCCAGACCTGAGGTTTTCTCTTGCTTGCCTCATGACTGAACCCAGCCTATGCCCTGGGAACGTCCCTACCAATACTCGTTTGTCGCCTTTCACCCTCTCTTTGAGTGCCTGGGCACATCGAACTAAATTGGAATCGCCAGCTATGATAACCCGCTGAAGTTTTCCAGCTGGAGTCACCTGCACCTGGCTACTGTCAGGGTGTTTAGCCTGCGTCCCCGCTGCTGCATTGTTTACTCCCTCCGGCAAAGCTCCTTCCTGAAAGCTCTGCCCTGTGCTCTTTGCACCTGCGTTTTTCGCACCCTGTTCTTGCTGCCCCCCCCCCCCCCCGCGCTGGAGGTCGGCGCCGCACTATTCTCGCTGTTACCTGCTTCTTTGTTCACCTTAACTACCATGGCTAGTTCCTCCTCTGCTAACCTAAGCCTCTCCCCTATGGTCTGCGTTTTCTCACGCTCTTTTGCCAACGCATTTTCAAGCTCAGCGATTCTGTCCACAAGTCCGCTCTGAGCAGCGATCATTTTTTCCATTTTTGCCTCGATCTCACACTGTCTAAATTTTGCGTCAGCTTCTTCTGCCTTCTCTTCCGCACAAACTTCCATTTTCACAGCTGCCTCGCACCCTGAACACTTTGCGGTCTTTTTGACCATGACCGCTCGTAGCACAAGAGTTACACTATCTAAAGAACAAGGGCCCTCGGTACCACAAACACTTCCCTAAGACAATACGTCCCCAAAACCTCAATGGTTAGCCCACACTTCAAAACACTCGTGGTGGGTGTACGTGCACCTCAGCCACGTGGAGGAAGAAATAGGAAAGCAAAAAAGACCCCTCCAAAAAAAACCGTACCAGCTAATAACCTCGGTACTACAAACACTTCCCTAAGTACAAACACTTCCCTAAGACAATACGTATCCAAAAACTCAATGGGTAGCCCACTCTTCAAAACACTCGTGGTGGGTGTACGTGCACCTCAGCCACGTGGAGGAAGAAAAAAAGAAAGCAAAAAAAAAACCCAGAAAACTGGTTACTGACTCCCAAAAAACCGTACCAACTAACAACCACAAATGTAGTTTATGTTAATGACTTATACTAGAAAAGCGAGCTCAATGCATGCAAGAAAACTTATCTGCCGCTGTCATTCCGGACCTCGAAAAACACATCCGCTCACGCCGGCGCCCTAGCCAGCGCGACAACGCAGCCCCCTAGCAGCCGGCCCGGGAGTCCAGAAAAGGACAACAAACCCGCGGGCTTTTCGACGCCGCACTGGTTATGGTGTGTCTAAGGAGAGCCTTAAAATGTACCAGGCTGGTGGGACTACACAACGCCTTCCAGAGTAAAGCTCCTGGAAGCTACAGCATGTTGGTGATTGACTGTAACAGGGAGCGGAATACGAGGAAGGGACGAGATCAGCGGAGCACAACCGCTAGTTTTCAACTGATTTATGAGAGGCATTTCTTGACGAACTTCCGAAACGGTGACCGCGTCTATTTATCCGCCAGAGCTTCGGTGCTTTCATAGTTGTTTGATTCACTTGGCACACGACAGAGATGGCATGGTAGGATAGAAATGTACGACGAACCCGAATGATTGATCTTAACATCGCTTACATGATGAGCTTTCTTCATGCAGGTGTAGGCTGACGATAATGCGATCTCACGTGCCTCATACTCGTAGTTCTCGGCCCGGTGTGCGCGGGTATGCGCCACCGGTGTTTCAATGTTAACATAATAGGCCTTGTCAATAAAGATCAACCATAGCATATATTGTAAATGTCATAAGAACGCAGTTTACGCTAGTAGGGCACGCCGTTTGTTCTAGCTTGCAATTGATATGCCTGCATAACAAGTAGGCGAACACAGACACGCATGCTGTAATGGAAAGCTCGGCAGGGTGGGTAGAAATATGCCCCTGGCCCCCGTGATGCCAGACAGGCAGCTACCGCTCGACCAGGTGGCTCTTGCGAAGCGGTACCCTATTGAAAATTCTCTCTTGGTGGTTGCTGGAATTCGTGGTGGTTAAGATGGAAATATTAGTGGATATGGTGGAAATAATGACGGATATGCTGGAAAGCGTGATGGCAAAGATGGCTCATGGTGGTGAATAGTGGATGCATTTGGTGGAAATGGTGGCTGACGGTGGTGATGGCGAATGTGTCATGCTGTACTGCTTGGTGGAAGACGGTGGCGTGGTGGAGTCACGGAGGTGCCATGATGGCAAGCTTAGTGGTTGTGGACAGCAAGATGGTGGCATGGTGGAGGAATGAAGGTGCCATGGTGGCACACTTGGTGGCTGTGTACAGCAAAATGGTGGCGTGGTGGAAGCATGGTGTTGCAGTGATGGCGAGCGTGGTGGTTGTGGGAGAAGGTGGCTGCGTTAGCATACCTGGGATGGTAGTAATCGTTGGCAGTAAAATGTTTAGGGTCTATAGTTGGTGCGCGATTAACGAATACGTTTAGAGTGCCCGAGAAATGCGGGACTCAGTTCTTTGAATTGCGTGCACCGGCCTGTTCGTCACTGCCGTTGTAGATTCTACGCCTATTGCACCTGAAAGAGCATTATTCCGATCGAGCTGAGCTTTCCCTCTTCGCGAACACGTGCCCTTACTAAGGGTAAAGGTAAGCGCATATGTGCAACGTTCTATGTTGAGAACACGCGCCAGCACTCGTGCTGCATAGGAGGACGGCAGCAGCTGTCCTGGAAGTGCGCGCCCCGTTTATACACATATCACTGATCACTGGAAGTATGCTGGTAAATGCTGCAGGGATGTACTGCACGACGGCTACTCTTAGTTACGTGCAGGATAGTACTTATCATGTTCTAACAAACAGCGCTAGACAAGGGACGGTGAGTGAACAAGATGTGCGATTAAGGTGCTGAACTAACAATTATAACCAATGGTTTACTGCCGCAGGAAAATACAACATCTGTGCAGAAAAACTACAAAACATAGCCTGTGCGCATGGAAGATGCAATGCAGAAAAACTACAAAACATAGCCTGTGTGCATGCATTGGTTGGTCTTATATGCAAAGCATTTGTTTATATATCCAGCAATAATAAAACCACTGGTTGTTGAGCGCCTTGGGTGTCATTCTCTCACCGCCCTGTGTCTCCGAGTTGGTGATACAGGTAATCGGCATGGTGCACGCACAGGAAAAAAAGAAAACGAAAAACGAGGAGAGAGACCTTGCTGTGTTTCGTTGTATCTGCCCTCGTTTTTGTTGTTTTTTTCCTGCACTGTGTACCATGCCTACTACGCTGTCCTCCTCTTCTTTTTACTTTTTGTTTTTTGCTTGTTGCAATCAATATTTGTACGACCACCACACATACGGCTCAACAGTATTAATTACTGAATAACATCATTTTGGCTGCAGCTGATAATGCACAGAATATGCGCTACAGGGCAACTGTGTACTGTTGCGCATGCAATCTGGCGTTACACATGCAACATGAAGTGGTGCGGAACACGTTGGACCGAGGCCGAGGAAAACGTCGCGAAATGCAAGCTCGCATAAGTTAAGTCATTTGCATAATTTACGGCAAATTTCAATTTTAGAATAGTATGTAAAATAAACACTACATTGCGTAAGCAGTTTTTAGCCTTAGAGCATTTGTTTCTGTATTTCCTTACACTGAAAACATGAGAATTGGTCTGAAATTTTGAAACCGAAACCGCAACCCGTGGTGTCGCCACCATCGCGCTATTGCTGTTTTTTTTTTTCTTCCAAACATGGCGGCGCGCTGCGGCTGTCGTGTACAACGTGGGGGCGATATTTGTTTTCGTACGGACGATTTCTGGTTGCGTTGCATCTCGGTGTCTGTTTAGCATTGTGCTCATTAGCTCCAGTGGACCTTCTTGAGCCAGTGTGAGGTGCGGTGTGCGATAGACTGAGAAAGCAGCAGCCGGCAGCGTCGACACCTCGGAGATCCTTTGTTGACATCCATTCGCCGAGGGACGTGAGTCGTCGCGACACCGTCTGTCAGTGTGTACGCGAGTCAGTGAGAAGCATTGCCGGAATGCTTTCTACGTTCCGTGATGTGTGTTCCTAGGAAATTCGTTCTCGTTCGCACACATCGAGGGTCGGCACATCGCTTCTCGACCTACGGACGAATGACGCGGCTCGGCACAGCGCCTCAAGGCCGTCAGACGACGCAAACTGGAATCAGCATGTTTCTTAACTAAGGTAGGTGGCTGTGAATGCTGCGCTTTGTGCCCTATCATTGTTGTGTGCAATCTTTACAGCAAAGGAAATCGAGTAGCGTGGTGCAGAGTGCGGTGCCGGTAGTGTTAAATTGGCGTGTGCACGATGTGTGTGCAGAGCTTAGTCGCAACAATTGCGAAGTGCTGGTCCGCCCGCGCTATCGTGCGTGAATATTCCATGAAAGGGTGCATAAAATTGTCGCCACGAACATGATCGTCTTGCTTTTTATAGGTGTAACTACATGACTCGCGAAACGTGCCTATTGCTGTGGTTATCGCTGATGTACGCAAACGTTCGTGCATTAACTGCCATTTTAGGGCTGCAAACAACTGCGATCCAAAGTCATTATGCAGGTATAAAAATGTGTTAGCTGCTATTAAAAAGGACAAAACTGAGGAAGTTCGAAGGATTATACTGCCTTAAAGGTAGTAGAATCGCTCGGCGTTGTAAGTGTGCCGCTTTTCTGTTAATTGAGAGCTACGCTGTCGCTTCGTTACTCGCCGCAGCCGATCACATGTTTTATCCAGGAAGACTTCATAGCCATTCCTTGTACAGATATACGCCTTTGTAGCCGCACTCTCTCCCCTTCCTGTACTGTATTTCAAAGCGTAAACAATGGCCTTTTTTCACTGTTTCATAGACTGCCTGGAGAAGTATACCAGCAGCCATCCACAACCTCCACCAGCACCATCGGCAGAAAGCAGGCTTGCTGCGGTCCGGAAGCACCTGCGCAGCTATTTTACGGAGGCTGGCCGCCAAGGCAAGCGAAAAAAGCCGACAGCTGCCAACACAATATGCAATGAATAAAACTTGACTGCATTTCAACATACTAGTGAGAAGTTGGTCGATAATTTTGATCCTAAGGTTGATATAATGCGCTTGCACACTGTATACTAGCATTCTTCAACCCTCATTTCGAAAAGTGCATGCTTTAAAGGCTACCATCAAACCCCTGAACTGTGCTCAGCAGCTCCAGAACTACTGTTGTGTACTACACATATGTATTCAAAATATCTACAGCATTGTTCACTATTTTGCCATCGATACGCATCTTAAATATATTCATATGCTGTCTCGTGCCGCATTCCTACCATCATGCCCATCCACTATGTTCCATCATGTTCCAGCATTCATCATGGTACACTATCCAGCATGTCCCAGCTTACGTCATGGTGCACTATCCACCATGTCCTGGCTTCCACCATGCAACCAGTGCCATCACCATAATCCACCATGATGATGGATGGTGGATTCCACCATTCCACATACTGGCAATATTTTCAATAGGGTACATATCGTAAACAAACGTATTCCATCAGCTGTTGTAGTGACGGCTCTCCATCACCGGTGCTCGTCTAAACTCAAATGCGGTTGGGGAGTGTGTTAGCTTTTCAATATCAAACGATACATGTTAAATCAGAAGCATTTATCGGCAAGCCTTACAGACATCCACTCTAGCTATCTAGCTAAGACGTATTCTTGGGCTAGTTGGTTCGTAACCAGTGATTCGTAACCAGCGAGAAATCAATCAGTGATTTTTCTGTTTCGGTTGAGCCGGGTATTTCTGATCACTACATGGTGTATTTTTCCTGTCTAATTCAGTCTTGTAGCACCAATCGATGCAAAGGGATTACGTTTAAGGACTTCTCGCGCTCCAGAGACGAGAGTGGGTTGGACTTCCTTGACCTTTCTCTCAACAGCTTTCACGGTGACGATGTTATTAGCCTTTGGAAAAAGTTTAAAAACATGTGCATGTACTGTATTAACAACTTTATTCCCGATAAAACAAAGAAAATAGCATAGAAAAATCCCTGGATGACGCGTTAAGCTCTGCAACTAAAAAGAAAGATTAAGCGCTTGAGACGACAAGGCGCCCCTCGTAGTACTATTCTAAAGATCCAACCCAAATTAAACGAAATAGTGAAAAAGGCAAAAGAAAGGTACTTCCAGCATACGCTTCCTGATATTATGCGAAATGCCCCGGAAAGTTTTTGGAGGCACTTAAAAGGAAAAACAAGGCCAATCGACCAAATTGTACACGAGGGCTCCCTGGTCGTCGAGAAGCAAAGCATTGCTGATCATTTTAACAAATATTTTCACAGTGTTTTTTCCCGTTCTTGTGATATGCCATTAACAAAACATATGCCTCACATTGTGCCATCCGATATAGTATCGCAACCAGGGGTAGTTTCTATGCTGCTCAATCTGAAAACTAAGTCATCACCTGGTCCGGATGCTTTACCAAATGCTTTTCTGCAGAGATATGAAGAAAAGTTGTCCCATTTTCTTGTTGTCATTTTTCATGCATCATTATCTTCTGCAGTTCTTCCTAGAGATTGGTTAAGTGCACGTGTCGTACCTGTGCCTAAGAAAGGCGACGCAACTCTTAACAAACTATCGTCCAATTTCACTAACATCGTCTTCATGCAAGCTACTTGAACATATCATAGCCAACGAGATTAACAAATTCCTTTCTGATAGAAATATTCTCTCCAACTACCAGCATGGCTTTCGCAAAGGCTTTTCTACGGTTACCCAACTGACTGCCATCGTTCACAACTTTGCGTCTGTCCTTGACAAGTCTGGGCAAGTTGATGTAGTTTTTTTAGATTTTAGGAAAGCGTTTGACCTTGTTTCGCACTCTAACCTGATAAAAAAACTCGAAATGATTAGCTTACCAGCATATATAATTAATTGGATTACTGCCTATTTGTCTAACCGTAAGCAGTTTGTTGTTCTCGGTGACAGTTTTTCGGGCGAACTTCCGGTAACTTCAGGTGTCCCACAGGGCAGTATTTTAGGACCCTTGTTATTTTTAATTTACATTAATGACACAACTAACACAGTTACAGAGCCCGTTCAAATCAGATTGTTCGCCGATGATTGTGTGGTATTCAATGAAATAACTTGCAGAGATGACCAAGTTGCACTTAATTCTAGCCTTCAAAACATCGTGTCCTGGTGTGGCAAATGGAATATGGAATTAAATGCAGAAAAATCTGTCTTTATGAAAATTACCAAAAAGGTTAAAACGCTATTCTTTCCCTACAACCTCGCTTCCGAATCCCTGACAGAAGTAAATCAATATAAATACCTAGGTGTTACTATAACTAACAATTTATCCTGGAATGCGCATGTTTCTAACATCTGTAAGTCGGCTTTCCGTAAGCTTTGCTTTTTAAGGCATAAATTAAAACAGGCTCCCCACAACACTCGCCTAACCGCTTATTACTCGCTAATCCGTCCAAAATTGGAATATGCATGCACTGTTTGGGATCCTTACACCAAACGTAACATTGACTCATTAGAAATGATACAACGCAAAGCAGTAAGATTCATTTTTTCCAGATATCGTTCAACTGACTCACCAACACCCTTAATGCTAACTAATAACATTCCAACGTTGCAACTACGGCGGAAAATCCTCAGACTAAAATTCATGTTCTTGCTAAAAAATAACCGTTTGTCCCTTAACCCGCAGCCTTTTCTAAATCCGCTCAAAGCACGTCGGACACGGCATCGCCATGCTGAATCCCTAACGCCTTATAGCACTAAAACTGACCTATTTAAGTATTCATTTTTCCCGCGTACGATAATAGACTGGAACAACTTGCCTTGTGAGCACCTGTCCAATATTGACGCTATTGCACAATTAAGATAAGCTTTTTTCTGTTTTTTGACTCCCCCTTTTTTATTATTGCTCTGAAAATGTATATGCTTTGTTTGTATGCCAACTCTTGCATTGCTACCCTTATATTTCGTTCCATACTTACAACGTTGCTTCCCTGTTGTTATTACTTTGTACTTTGTTTTTCCCATGCCACTCCTGCTTGGGCCCTTTTGGGCCTGCAGTACGCCATAAATAAATAATAAAACATATAAAGCGCCCCGTGGTATCGTTGTCTCTGTTTCTGGTCCTTGTTTCGTAGGCGCTGTTATATTATGACGTATAACTAGCTCCGCCATGCTGGTCTAGTTGCTGCGGCACTCGTATGCTGATCCGAAGGCCGCGTGATCGAATCCTGGCGCCAGCGGTGCATTTTTATGGAGCCTAAATGTTCAGACCCGTGTGCTGTGCGATGTCACATGAAAGAATCCCAGGTGGTCAAAATTTTCGGATCCCTCCACTACGGATCCCTCCACTATCTATCTGGTGTTTTTATAGACTACACAAAAGCCTTTGACTGTCTGAACCACAATACTCCTTTAAAGAAATTGTATTGCTATGGCGTACGTGGTGTAGCTCATTCCTTGCTTGATGACTACTTGAGTCATCGTCAGCAGTGCGTTTCAATTAATAACTGCCTGTCCTCTTTTAAAAATATTACCTCTGGTGTTCCACAGGGAAGCCTCCTGGGGCCATTTCTTTTTAATGTATATGTAAACGATGTGACCAAAATAAATAATGACGTTTCGATTGTAATGTACGCAGATGACACAAGTCTGTTTGTAACCGGCCATGATGTAAATGAAGTTTTTACGAAGTCTCAAAAAGCACTTTCAGATCTTTCGCAGTGATCGAGCAATAACTTCCTTAAAATCAATGCTGGCAAAACTAAAGCGATCTTATTTAAGGCCAGAAACAAACTTGTCCGCCTGCCAGCAGACATGTGTCTTGGTGGGAGTCAAATTGAGCTAGTAGAAACGCATAAATCGCTAGGCGTCATCCTTTCTGCTGATATGACGTGGACGGCTCACATTGACTATCTTGCGAGATCACTGTCTTCAGCTACGGGAGCGCTATCGCGGTGCCGCCATTTCTTTCCCAGCAATGTCAAAATGCAAATATATAATGCACTGTTCAGCGCTCGTGTAAACTTTTGCACACTTGTGTGGGGAACAACAACGCTGACAAATCTGCGCAGAATCCTCATGCTACAGAAGAAAGCATTGCGATGCGTCGCAAACGTTTCTTATACTGATCCCACTCGACAATTCTTTCTTCACTATCAAGTGATAAACGCCACTTTGATTTATCAGTACCGCCTATTATATTCGTTCTTCTTCTCAGATGAAACTACTAAGAGCTTTCTAAGAAGTCTCTGCAGTTTAAAAAAACAAATTTGCGATCCTAGAACCAGAAGCCACGAGAAATGGTTGGTACCGCGATGGCGCACAACTTACGGCAAACAATCACTGGCTTTCAGTGTACCAAATCTCTTGAACAAATATCAAAAACAGGGTATTGATTTTAGCAACATTGGTAAAAAAAAGTTGCATGTTCTATTTACGTCTGAATTTCATTAAACATAACTATCAGCTTCTACCACTACACATTTCATTCACTGTATGGTGTAAAAGCTTTTTAAATTCATGTGCTATGAATTTATGTAGTAATATAAAAATGTTAAAAGCAAGCATGTTTGAATATACTATACAACGTCATTATCTTTCTGTTTTTACATTACAAGGTCTCCTGCAATTAATAACATCTGCCACTCGTACAACAAGCTCGCGACAAAGTATACTTGACCACATTATAACAAGCCATCCATCATCGATCTTTGTAACAGGCACCATTTCATGTGATATCACTGATCATCTGCCAGTGTTCGCGATATCAAATCCAGCTAACCAAACAACGAAAAATAAAGTCACGCGCACATTTTATGACAAGAAGCAGATTTTACACTCCTTGGCAAGAGAAAACTGGCAAGAAATGTATTCTGCAAGTTCAACTGAAGAAAAATATAATGCATTTATCAACATCTTACAGAGACGCATGACGGTTGGAGAGACCACTATCACTGTTACAAGAACTAATTTTAAACGCAAACCATGGATAACGGCTGGCCTTTTGCGCTCCATAAACCACAAGAACAACATGTACAAAAAGTTAAAACGACAACCGCATAACGTCAACCTCGAAGCACGGTACAAGCGATACAACAACCACCTTAACAAACTTCTGGAAATTTCGAAGCGTGGCTACTTCAGTTCCAAAATAGCACAAGCTAATAACGACAGTAAGGCGACGTGGAAAGTTATTGATGAAGCCCTCAATAAAAGAAAGATGGATAGCAATGTTACAGCAATTATTGATGGTGATGACATTATGGTTGATAATACCGCTATAAGCAATGCTTTCAATGATCACTTTGCAAATGTAGGCACTACTAGTAACGCAATTTCATGCAACAACACTTGTAGTAGCCTGCCTAGCGCGAAAAACTTGAAATCTATTTTCTTTTATCCAGCAACGAACGATGAAATAAAAAAAAATAATTCTTGCACTCAAGAACACCAAGTCAATAGGTGACGACAGCGTATCGGTTCAAATTATAAAACACTTATCTACACTTCTAGCTGAGCCATTAACATATATCATCAATGATATTTTCGAAACTGGTTGGTTTCCTTCGAAATTAAAAGTCGCCAAAATAATTCCCGAATTTAAGAAAGGCGACAAGATGAAAGTCGCAAATTATCGTCCGATCGCCATATTGCCAGCATTGGCCAAAGTTGTTGAAAGGGCAATGTATATTAGATTTGTAGTGGAGTTAGGCAGCCGAGCTGCCGTACTCAAAGAAACAACAGTGTCAGTTGCAGAACAAGGAATAATGCGTGTTTATTCTTGGCCACGCTTTTATAGGCATGCGGTTGCTTATCCGCTGCCGCGTCAGCGCATCTGACGACGAAGTTAAACGTCACGCAGTAGACGTTATCACATTCCTTCCCCCATGATCTTTTTGTTTAGTTCAGTGACGGAAATCGTGCGGCACGTATCGGTCTGGCTCTTTCCGTGCCCGCTGGCTTCTGCGCAGGGCTGGTGGAGAGTCAGAAGGCTCTTCCTCTGGTGCCTGAGAAAGTTCTTCGTGAGCCACCAGCAAGGGCAATTTCTGCCTCCCTGTTGGCGGCGGAACCACCACTGTTGTGTCATCGGGAAGATGTTCTGCCGTGGTTGCCTCCGGATGTGCTTGCTGGGCCGTGGTGGGAGCCTCCCGAAGACCTGCCGAGTCCTCTGTCGAGGGTCGTGTCAAGGCCTCTGAACCGACGTTTGATCCTGCATACTTAGAAGAACTGCGTGAGCGTAAATGGTCAACATGAACGTGCCGGACTGTGTTCTGAGTCTCTACCAGATAGGTCACAGGGCTAACTGGTCGCACCACTTGCCCCTCCGTCCACGATACCTTCTCTTGCCTAACAGTTTTCACGTACACCCAGTCTCCTTCTCTAAATGACCGGAAAGAAGATCTCCGTTCGTCATGCTGCCGTTTGACCGTTTCCTGCTTTCTATGCATGTCGTCTCGAAACGATGGCCTTAGTAAGGACAACTTCGCGCGCGGCGTTCGCCTCAGAAACAGTTCGGCGGGGCACTTGCCTGTTGCTGTGTTAGGCGTGGTCCGATACGCCAGCAAAAAGTCGTCCAGTCTCTCCCTCAGCGACCTGCTGTTACTCCCCTTGTCGTGCATTAGCTGCTTGCGAAGGCTCCTCTTAACGGTTTGCACTGCTCTTTCAGCAGCCCCATTGGATTCAGGATGGTACGGCGGGCTGTAGGTGCGCCGGATACCGCAGGCATCGAGGAAGTCTTGGTACTCCTGCGAAGAAAACTGGGGGCCGTTATCAGAAACCAGTTGCTCAGGGAATCCATAGGAAGCAAACAAGCTCCGCAAGCGCTCAATAGTCTTTTCGGCTGTAGTTGAGTGCATAGGAAACACTTCGATCCACTTTGAAAACGAGTCAATGCACAACAGGAATGTTGTTTTTTCGAAGTCGAAAAAATCCACATGCACTCTCTGCCAGCACCGGGCGGGAAATGGCCATGGCTCTAGTGGTGGACGAGGAGCGCTGTTTTGCATCTCTTGACAAATGCTGCACCTCTTTACTGCTCTTTCTATGTCTGCGTCGAGCCCCGGCCACCATAGCAGACTACGTGCTAGCATCTTCATGCGTGACGCACCGGGGTGTTCTGCGTGCAGCAGTCCTAACACCGCGTCTTGCAACTTTGTTGGCACAATAACCCGACTTCCCCACGTGACACAACCTGCTTCCAACGATAGTTCCAAACGCCTGTTATAATATGGTGCGAGCTCCGCATCTTCGACTTGCGCTGGCCATCCTTCCAAAGTATATTGATAAACCTTGCTAAGCGTGCAGTCATACTTGCTTGCTTTAGCGACGTCCTTGGCGGTCAGTGCCGTTGTTTCAAAAACAGCGAGGGTATCTGTCTCCTCGGTCTCTGTTCCACTTGAAACAGGCAGCCTCGAAAGTGCATCTGCCACTTGAATTTCAGATCCTTTTCTGTATCTCAAGTCGTAACGATAAGACGACAAGATTAAAGCCCATCGCTGCATGCGAGCGGCCGCTAAAGATGGGACTTGCTTTCCTGACCCTAAGATGCCTATCAGTGGCTGGTGGTCCGTGAACAACGTGAATGTCCGCCCGTATAGATAGCGATGAAATTTATTGAGGGCAAAAATTATCGCCAACGCTTCTCGCTCGATCTAGGCATAGCCACGTTCCGCCTGCGATAGTGTTCTGGACGCGAAAGCGACGGGTTTTTCCGTTCCATTTGGAAGTCTGTGGAAGAGAACTGCGCCGAGCCCATACTGCGACGCATCGCAGCTAACAGCCAAGGGTTTTTTTGGATTGTAAAAACCGAGTACTGCGCTTGTTGTGAGCAAGTTCTTCGTTTCTTGAAACGCGAGAGCACATTCGTCCGTCCAATTCCAACGCTTACCCTTCCTGAGAAGCTCATACAGCGGCGCAGCTCTGGTTGCCAAGTTGGACAAGAACTTTGCGTAGAATGTCACCATTCCAAGGAACGACTTTAACTCTGTTGTATTTGTGGGCTCCGGTGCATCCTTTATCGCCCTTACTTTTGATCCCAGTGGCCTGATTCCCTCCGCTGAAATTCCGTGGCCCAGATAGCGAACTTCGCTGCAAAAGAGCTTGCATTTTTCCATGCGCAGCGTCACATTGTGATCGCGTAACCGGGTCAACACTTCTTCCAGCTTCAGCCGACAGTCATGAATACTTGACCCTCCGATGATGACATCATCGATGTAGCACCCTACTTGAGTGACGCCCTTGAGGATCCTGTCCATGAGTGACTGGAATATGGCAGGAGCACTTGCAATGCCAAAAGGGAGCCGCTGGTATTGGTAAAGGCCTTGGTGTGTGTTGGCATGTTCGTCAAGTTCCACTTGCTGGTAAGCAGAAGCAAGGTCAAGAACGCAGAATACCTTTGAGCCTGCCAAAGTTGCGAATAAGTCTTCTGGCAGAGGCAAAGGGTAGTGCTCAGTCAGTAGCGCAGGGTTAACCGTGACCTTGTAGTCGCCACACAGCCGTAGTTTTGCTCCCCCATCTTTTGGTACTACCACCAAAGGAGTTGCCCAATCGCTCCTGGTGACCTTTTTCAATATTCCAGTCCGTTCTAAGGCGTCCAGTTCCTCAGACACAGCTTGCTTCAGCGCAAATGGCACTGGTCGAGCCTTGCAAAATACTGGCTTGCTGTTTGGTTTCAAGAGAACTTGCGCTTTATAGCCAGTTATGAACCCGATCTGCGGCGAAAACACTGCCTCGAAATTCTTCATTAAGTCATCCACAGTCTGATCGTGCTCTACGGCTCGAAGTTCTAGCCAGTTCAACTTAAGCTTCCTCAACCAGTTGCGACCAAGCAGACATGGCAGCTCTCGTCCACCACCGTCTACGATCAACACAGGTAGGGTATCAGTTTGATCACCGTGGTCGACTCGCACGTCCACTGATCCTACAACCGGCACTAGTTCCCCTGTGTATGTCCTTAAAGGAACAGTCGCTTTCTTGATAGTCAGTTGAGGAAACTCGCGCTGAAAAACGGATTTCGGCATGACCGTGACGGAAGCACCTGTATCTATCTGCATCTTGAAGGCTCGCCCTTCAATCCTCACATTGACATAGTAGGCAGACTTGTTAATTTTCATACTGTATATTTCTTGCTCTTCGTCCGAATCCTCTGTCGGACTATTGATTGCATTCAGTGACTTTGTTCTGCCGAGGCGCTGCCTGCACATTGTTCGCAAGTGACCTTGCTCCCCACAATTATGGCACTTATACTTGCGATACCGACAAATTTCCGAAGTATGGCGTTTACCGCAACGGAAACACGCTGGGCACTCAGTTCTGCTCCGACAGCTGTCTTTGGTACGACTGCTTTGCCTGAGGACATCAACTTCCAGCCCGGACCGCTTTTGTGAACTACCTTGGTGCTCTTCTAATCACATTTGCCGAGTCTGTGTTGAGGCTAGCTCACGGTTGAAAGCGATTTTACACGCCTCTTCGAATGTCAATTGTTCAGCTGCGAACAGCTCGCGTTGTGTATCGATGCAGCGTAGCCCGGCGACAAGCCTGTCTCTAAGCGCTTCGTCGAGAAACTTTCCAAACTCACAACTTCTGGCCAACTGCTTTAGCTGCACCACGAATTCGGCCACAGTCTCTTGTTCCAACTGCACCCTTCGATTAAATCGGCATCTTTCGGCTATCACGGCCTTTCGGGGACTGTAGTGACCTTTCAACAGAGTCGTTACCTCGTCATACGTTTTGCTGGCTGGCGAGTGCGGTATTAACAGATTCTTCAGTACCTCATACACTCGAGGGCCTACAGCTGTCAAGAATACAGCTAGCTTCTTGTCTTCAATCACATCATTTGCCGAGACGTAAAGCTCAAATCTTTCCAAGTAGGACTGGAAGCTATCACTCCTTTCGTCGAAAATGTCAATTTTTCCCACCTTCGCCATTGCAGTGACGCCCCCGCAGACGTCGTCTTCACTTCAGGCAGCAACGGAAGACGCACGTGGAAAGCCGACCGGGGGTCCCACCCTCGTCGCCAGTGTAGTGGAGTTAGGCAGCCGAGCTGCCGTACTCAAAGAAACAACAGTGTCAGTTGCAGAACAAGGAATAATGCGTGTTTATTCTTGGCCACGCTTTTATAGGCATGCGGTTGCTTATCCGCTGCCGCGTCAGCGCATCTGACGACGAAGTTAAACGTCACGCAGTAGACGTTATCACAAGATTGAACAAATTTTTTGAGAAACACAATCTATACGCACCTGAGCAATACGGCTTCAGGAAGGGAAAATCAACAGAACATGCACTACTTAACATTGTTGAAAAAACAAAAGTAAACATAGAAAATAAATTACTTACAATGGGTATTTTCGTTGACCTCTCGAAAGCGTTTGACATGCTTGACCATGACATATTACTAACCAAACTAGATCACTACGGAATACGCGGGACAGCCATAACGCTTTTGTCGAACTATATAAATAATAGAGAGCAATATGTGTATATGAACGGTGTGTCGTCATGTCGATATATAACCAATAGAGGTGTTCCGCAAGGTTCAATTCTAGGGCCATTCTTGTTCTTAGCTTACATTAATGATCTGCCATCCATAACATCGGAAGATTGTATCCTTTACGCAGATGACACTAACATATTTATAACAGCAAAAAACGAAAATATCCTATACCACAAAGCAACGACAGCCTTACAAAAATTATCATCCTGGCTTAATGCAAACAAGCTACTCGCCAACAGCTCTAAGAGTAATTACATTATCTTTGCCCCAAAAAATATCCACCTTACTTTAAGTAATCAGCTTGAAATGAACAACACAGTACTAGAAAGGGTTAGTAATACAAAATTTCTCGGTGTATACTTGGACGCGCAACTTTCATGGCACATGCATGTGCATGAGACAACACTTAAAATATACAGAAAAATACCCATTCTTTACAGGCTACGCTACATTTTCCCAATAAAGACAATGTTAACATTATATCATTCTTTCATACATTCACACATCACGTATGCGATAGTAGTTTATGGATTAACCTACCCGACAACACTGAAACCCCTCAAAGTAGCACAGAACACAGCTGTGCGTGTCCTTCTCTCCATACCGAAAACAGACTCAGCTTCATATGCTTATAGACTACTAAACATACAACCCATCGCCGTTTGTGTCAATTATCGTGTATTACTACTTGTCTACAAACTTTTGCATAACGCTGTTCAATGTCCGTCAATAGCATTAACATATCAAGCGCCCACATATTCCTTACGTTCTACTTTAAGTAAACCATTATGCATACCCCGCATAAGGACTAACTACGGATCACATTCATTTTCTTATATTGCATCAAAACTCTGGAATACTTTACCTTGTACCATCGCAGCATCCACATCATTTCATTTGTATAAACAGTGTGTTCGCGATCACCTGCAAAACTCACAGCAGTAATACTTGAATTAATATATATTATTTCGATTTCTTTGTGGTTATATGTATTTATGTATTTCTATGTATCTATATTGTATTTATTGTATTTCATTGCACTTGTATATATTTATATTGCTCTGTAGCTCAGCAGTACCTACTACTGTTAAAAACGGACCCCTACAACTGCCTTTCATTGGGCTCTGGGGTCCTACCTGTATAATAATAACCAGCCATTATATGTATGTTACACAATAAAACTGATTGATTGGTTTACATGAATTACATTTTTGTTTTCACATGTTTAAAATGTATGTTTTGCGTTTTCCAGTATTTCTGTGTTCTTAATTTTTTTTTGTTATGTAGACAAAAATGTATGTCAACACTGCCTTGTGTACGGGCCCCCAGGCACTTTCAAGCTGCATTTTTTGCCGCTTTTCGCCTGGGGAGACCCCCAACAACTGTTGGAAATAAACTTTCTTGATTCTTGATGATTCTACGGCATCTCTCCTAATCATAGCGTCGTTTCGGGATATTAAACACAGAAATCTATCTATCTATCTATCTATCTATCTATCTATCTATCTATTGTGGGCAAGCCGACGACGACGAGGGCCTGCCTGAGAGCTCAGCTCGGGCTCGGCTCGCTCGCGCTCATGCTTGGCTGACTGCAGCAGCGGGCAGTCTGGCCTGGGCCTCGGACGAGTAAAGGTGCTTGTTGTTTTGCTGCCTCTGTGTTCTCTCTGGGAACTCTGGCCGACCACTAGCCCTGAGCCCACATTTGGCGCCCGCAACGTGGGGCTGGCTGGTAGCTCTCGGAGAGGGACACTGAGGTAATGAGGCTTAGCTATTCGTTCCTTTCTCGCGAGTTCCTTTGCTATTTTTATTTGTTAGCGGTCGCGATATGCCTATGCGTGCTCTTTGTGGTTTCGCTCGGGTTGCGTGAGCACGTGGCAGGTTCGGTATCTTTGGGTTTTTGTTTGTTCGTGTTTTCCTCCGTCCCTTTTAAAGACGATAGTCTTTCTTGGGATACTTCAACGCAGAAATTTTGGTCTGTGTGTGTGTGTGTGTGTGTCCTGCTGCGAAAGGTGAACCCCTTCCTCAACGACCACCCAGCTTGAACTGGTGGCTACCTTCATACTTCTGAACACAGTCGGCCAAAAAGCAAATATTACGCATATCTGAGGCGCAACATCAATACGTATGTATTGGACGGTGTGTTCCTTTAGTAGAAAATACATAGATGCGTAATTCTAAAGACCCTAGTGCTTGTTAGGATGCGCAAAAGCGGACGTTTCCTGTACTAGGCAACCGTCTTGCATTTCCCGTAACCATGGCCAGATGGCGCCCTTATCTCGCGCTCGTGCCGAACGGAAGGCAGGGAACGGCCGCCCGCCACTCCGGCCGGTCCCTTTCTCTCCTCGCGTCTCTTCGTTTTCTCTCTCGCTTGCGCAACTCCTCGGGGGGGAATAGAAACACGCGAAACGGGACTCATGTAGTACGGCCGGTAGAAGGCTATCGTCTTTCGACGGCATTTGCAGCGAAACACGGAGATACGCGACCAATTTTTTTCCTCTCTTTTTTTTCCCATGGAGACCCGTTCATCGGCGCGCAAGGTTGCCTCGCAAGACGAGTCGCAGCTCCCGGGAGCTTCGAATGCGGTGGGAGATGGAGCCGGTGAGCAGCGGGGAGAAACAATGGCTTCATCGCCTTTGGGCCAGATCGCCTATTTGTGCCAGATGCTGACGGCTCGGCTGGAAGACATGACAGCCGCCACGCGCACGGATCGCGAGCGCGCTCAGCCCGTGGCGCTGACGAAGATGACGTTGGACGTTCCAGCGTTTAGCGGCCACAACTCCAGTAAATCGGTAACCGGTTTTTTGGATGAATCGGCTATTTACAGGACGGCTTCTGGCGTCACGGAGCCCGACCTGCTCGAACGCGTCCTGCCCGTTTCCTTGCGAGGTACCGCGGCACAGTGGCTGCGCCTGCAGCGAGCGTTCCTGTCCTGGGACCAATTCGTCACGGCATTCCGGGAGGAGTTCCTGCCGGTAGAATACGACTACCGCATCCGACGCGAGCTGGACGCTCGAACTCAGCACCCAGACGAAGGTCTGCGAGAGTATGTTCGGGCGATGCAGGAGCTCTTCCGCCGCGCTGATCCTAGCGCCACTGAGACGGTTAAGGTCTCCCATGTCATCAGGCGGTGCCATCCACGTTTCAGGCCATACCTCTTTGGGCGCTCGTTTTGCTCCCTTGAGGAGCTTGCGCGATTCGCTCGGCAAATAGCGGAAACGCTGTCTTGGGAACAGCATTACACTCCGCCACCACCAGCCGACATTGCTCTCGAGCCAGCCTGTGCTTGGAGGGAGAAAAACAATGGGCCAGTACCATCGTATTGTCCCCAGCCACGAACTTCCGTGGCAGGCCCGGATGGAGAACTCGATTCTCTTGGCCCCTCTGGCGGAAACTCTTCGCGGTGGCGGGGGCCCTGCACTCCCAGGGTTACCCAGGACGACCATTCCCCGCCACCAACCCGGTCCACTCCCTCAGACCGGCAACGAAATCCTCTGAACGCCGGAGGTCCCTCTCGTGCCGCTTATAGGCCGCAGACACGGAGAGGGTATAGGGAAGATGTATGCCAGGTTGGCTCACGCTACCGCTGTGGTCAGCGTGGACACTTCCGGAGTGAGTGTCCCATGACGCCCTCGACTAATCGTGTTTCTCCCCAGGGAAACGCCTACGGCCCGCGGTGGTAACGAGCCCGAGCTCCCCTACACCGCATTATCTATCTATCTATCTATCTATCTATCTATCTATCTATCTATCTATCTATCTATCTATCTATCTATCTATCTATCTATCTATCTATCTATCTATCCGCCTACGCTTGCATGCTCTCCTGGTCGTTTTCCTCAGTTCGTACGCACCAATGGCAGTGGTATAGTGTATGAATGTACGACGGACATGCATTCTCGACAGTGACATTTCCAACATGATATGTTCGTCGCGATTAAAGGCTTTGTGACGTCAAATTTGTCTTTTGTGCGTTCCTTGTTTTAAATAATTATTATTGCTACGGGAAGTGCTTCACAAACTCGAAGATTGGTGAATATTCTGGGTAAATACTTCCGTATCCTATTATTTACGTGAACGATTTTCGCTTACGGTTTCTGTGTGCCGTGTTGAACAGCGACGTCATTAGAGGATTTTAGATTGTCCGTAGACTTCCTTACGTGTAAGTGAACGGCAGCGCTGGTTCAGAGGCACACGAAGCTATTATTAGTCTCGTTTGCACGTTCTTTCTGGACGTCTTGTGCAAAGCATTTGACGTGATACAATACTTAACTTACAGCACTTTTGTTATTCTCTCCCGATGCGAACGCTCACGCCTCCACAAGGAAAATTTGATGCATTGTATCTAAACGAAACGGCTTCTGGCTATCGCTAGAAGTTCAGCTTCTTCTGTAAATGCTTCCGGTAGAGCGGTATTCGTAAATGTAGTGCCTGTTAATGATTCCTATACAGCTGCGGCCACGTAAAAGGACAGCGACAGTGGAATTTACAAACCAGTAGGATGAACTCAGGAGTACAGCGCATAATATTAAGTGTTCATCGCTTTTAAGGATGCGTCCTGCTACTGTCTGCATAGCATGGATTTCCTATTACAGAAGCAGAGCGTTTCAATGGTTTCGCGGGAGCACGCGAGTAGGAAGGAGGAGAAAGGAAGAAGAAAGGCGGGGAGGTTAACCTGGGCTGAGCCCGGTAGGCTACCCTGCACTGGGGAAGGGGAGGGAAAGTTCTGGAAGATAGAGAGAGCAAAAATAAAAAATAAAACAATGACGAACAAAAATATTGCAGTGTAGCTAAGGTTATAAAAGTTCTTTGTCCATATTCACAGAAGGTAAATGAGCCTAGAAGCGTCCAGAAAATGCAGCAGCGCTTTCGTTGCTTGGCGTAGCTGAAATGCACAGCACCATACGGTTTGTAAATAGGAACCGACGTAAGTCCGCGAAACATTACCTCAAGCTTCTCGTATTCCACCAAAGTAAGAACGCGCTTCTCACACCACCTCTAACGATTGCAAATGCTCTTGATGAGCCATCGTGCTCGTGTTAGAGTTCTCAAGTGCTGGACTTCTGTAGGCTTGCTAGAACTGGACTGATAGCATCCAGCACTTACAACGCGCTTCGAGGAGTCGGTGTCTGCATTTTATCCAGTAGGACGCGAACAGCACTCGCCAGTGAGCTGATGATGGCTACGACTTGTTTGTCCTCTTCCGTCAATTTATAAGGCACAGACGAAGCGTCCTTTGCCGTCAAAGGCTGGCGTCGCTCATCGGGCACCTGTAATTTAGAGAGCTCTGGCCAGGAGTCACGTGTCTCGCTGCTAGAAACAGGCGTGTCCTTCGACCCAATCGCATGTGGCTTGGGTGGCGGTGATTTTGGACAAGGTTGACGTGGTGACGAGGCTCTGGAGGGCTTGGAACACCGTCGCCGACGAGATCTTCTTCGTTCAATCGATGCGGCCACTTCCTGGTGAGACCAGCGGTCTCTAATCATTTTTTTCAGAATGGCCCTTTCCCTTTGAATAACAGGGCAGTCCTTGAAAGACGCATCGTGAGGACCATTGCAATTTGGCCTGGCATGTACTCGTTGTGTGGGGCCTAGTGCATCGCGAGCAAACAGTGCTGTTTCTGCACACGCTACTCACATGACTCAACTTCATGCCCTTCCAACATTGCAGCTGTTTGGGTATGAACGGGCGAACAGCATGGCGGAAGCGGCCCACCTTGACATGTGATGGGAGGGATTCGTTCTTAAATGTAATCTTGACTCGTCGTGAGGTGCCGAGACGAGGCACACTTGTGATTACGGTGTCTCCTGTTGCGGGCTTAATTAGGACTAGGAGGTCAGTATCCGATATGGTCTCGTCAATATCGTGAATTACTCCCCTGCTGACATCATTGTCGAGCGGAATACGTGGGCGGACTCCCATCCCGTTAAGTTCCGTCACATTGCGCAAGGTCTCCAACGTATCCACACTGTTAACGTCAATTGCCAGAATGTTCTTGCGTGTGTTCACTCTAATATCTTTAATTGCATTAGGCACCAGCGCCTCTAGCTGTACAGAGACTGTTGCCTGTTGAGACGTTGTCGGTGGCAACAACGGGCACGAAAAGTATAGTGAGTAGCCCAGTGTGCTTTGACGACCTCAATGTGGATGCACTCGAATTGGATGATGTACTCACAAGCCTTCTCTTTGCCTTTTGGCTCCTGGCCAGCTCGAAGGAGTCGTCAGCGGAGTCTTCACCGTTGACATGGTGTCATCACTGTCACAGTCGCTGACGGTGCCGTTGCGCTTCCTGGAGTCAGCAGGTGCAGGCAGTACGGGGTCCGGTGGACGCACGTGGAGCTCCAGATCCAGCGCACGTCAGTAGGAAACCGCACTTGATCAAAATTATTCACAAAAACGCATGACTGAGGGACGTAGCGTTCTGCCAGAGGCAAGATTCAAAAGCTTCCTTCCATGCCAAGGGCACACTGATTTACGTAAGGTAAATTGGAACGCAGTGTCACCAGCCCTTTGAAGCGTGAACGGCGAAATTCATGGACACGCACGTGCTCTCAGACGATCAGCCATTACTGAGGTCAGACTTGTTTGATGCGTCTCCTCAGGACCTCCAAAATCTCGTGAACTACTCACTCGAAAAAGGTTGGATTCCTCCAGATTGGAGACTTGCGAAAATTATCCCTCTGCTTAAAAAACGAGGAGTGGATATGCATATTGATAATGTTAGACCTATCGCACTAACTTCGCATGTTAAAAATTAATTGAAAGAGTGCTCTACATTAGAATCACGAAATTTTTGGCAGATCACTCAATACTGAGCCCATGTCATATTGGCTTTAGACCTGGATATTCTATATGGTATGCACGTGTAGATTTAGCAGGACGAATTAAGCTTGCTCGTCACAGGCGACAATATGCAGCATTAGTAACTCTAGATTTAGCTAAGGCATACGACAGTGTAGAGCATGTCATCCTTCTGAATTCATTAAGAAACTTTAATTTCCCGCGCTATATTATTAAAGGGGTCGTGAAAAGAATTTGGAGATGCCGGTTTGTAATTTTCACTGCTTCAATACGCGTTCGACAAGCCGATCCCGCAATATTTCGGCGAAATATTCAGTGCACATTTAACAACGCCCGTTTTAAATCTCAGCTTTCTTGCGCTCCCGAAACGACTATGCAACACTACCGGCCGGCGTGGTACTATTTGGTGACGTTGAGTTAAGATACTTTTAAGCTCAAAGGCACAGTGAACTCGCGTTTGCTCTAAAGGAATCGATTTACTTGAAATCTAGAAAGGAAGAAAATACTTGGAAACCGTGCGGTGCCACCATTCGGAAGAAAAGCGGCTGCACGGTTTGTTTTCCCATGGCCTCCGAGGGCGCGCCAATCTCGGAGGTATGACGGCTACTAAGATGACGTCATCTGCAGAGTTGAGGGGAACGCGCGCAGTGAAACGAAACTGCGTTTTTTATCGCTCTAAATCAACGCACACGGTGCAACGGAACAATGCATATTGTTGATTGGAGGGCCAGGACCCCGAATACGCACTTAGTACAAAATGTTCAGAAAACGTTTCACGACCCCTTTAACTGGTTGTATGAGTTTTCAAAGGATAGAAAGTTCTATTGTTCCCAGTGTGGATTATCCTCACCGAAATATAATAAGTCCAGAGGAGTCCCTCAAGGTTCTGTTTTATCTCCTGTATTATTTAACGTTCTGTTAAGCTCAGTACCGTTGCACAATAACATTCAAGTGTATGTTTATGCAGACGACATTGCGTTCTTTGCTTCTGCTGGTGATATTCGTTCATTGCATGCAATCTTACAATCTTATTTAGGAAGACTAGAGTTCTGGTTGGTGATATTCGCTCATTGCATGCAATCTTACAATCTTATTTAGGAAGACTAGAGTTATGGTTTACTCAAATTAGCATGGCTTTAAATGTTAGCAAAAGTTCTATTATTGTTTTTCCTTTGAATGATCCAGTAAGCATTTCCCTTCAGTATCGCCAGGAAATTATTCCCCACGCAGAATGCGTGAAGTATTTAGGTGTGTTTTACGATCATAAAGTGAGTTGGCGCGACCATGTCGAGCACATTAAATGTAAGGCTACACGGGCTGTTGGGATGATTGGTAGACTTGGCCAGCACCCTTCTGGGTTACGCAGAGACATTGTTCTTATGATATACCGTACGTATGTTCGTCCGATTCTAGAATTTGGTTGTATTTTATACTCTGGTGGTCCGGCATACAAGATTAATCCTTTGGTTCTTTTAGAGCGAGAAGCTCTTCGGAGTTGTCTCAAGGTACCAAAATTTATTGCAAATCATGTTCTGTACCAAGACGCCCGAATCCCCACGTTAGCTTGCAGATTCCGTATCCTCACAGTCAAAACATATTTAAAAATTTGTGCGTCTACACAGAGTCGATTACACTTCATGTTTTGTACTGAAGCGCTAGTATTTTTTAATGAGCCTTGGTCTCGCATTTACAAACCTCAAGTTTTGTTTGTGCAGAATCAACTAGAGGCTTTAGATGTTAACATTCGCGATATCCCATTGGCCAATACTAAAATTGAATTGGATAATATATTCCCTTCTAATGCCAAACTCCTACCTTCCAGATATTTAATAGGCTTATTAGAAGATCATTTATGTTAAATGGGAATTGATAATATAATTGCGACCGATGCATCCACGCGTGAGGAGAAAGCGGGAGTGGGCATTTTTTCAGGGACTTTGTCTTGGTCATATACCTTGCGCCTCCCGTATCATACACCCATATTCGAAGCAGAGCTCTTAGCCATTCTCTTAGCCATTCGCAAACTTCCTGTACAAAATTCGGCAGTTGTTATAGTGACTGATTCGCTTTCGGTATGCACATCACTCGCTTCAGCTTCTCCTTCCGAGTCTTCCGTTCTAAACGCATTCACATCATTAATTCCTCCCCACGTGCGTGAAGTGCGATTGATGTGGGTGCCAGGCCATCGTGGCATATTTATAAACGAGATGGCTGATGTTCTCGCGCGGCGGTCCCTAGATGGGCCGGTAATGTCTGTGGTGCCTACCACTGCCTTTGTTACTTTGTCTAGATTCCGTAAGTACTCCTTACTTCAAGATTCTTTAAAAATGAAGTTACCTATTGAAGAATATGGGCACCTTTCTTTTGTTTGGGATAATAAGTGGCGTCCCTCCCGTAAACTGGAAGTGGCCATAACACAATTTCGCTGTCGTATCCCTCCATTCAATTTTTATTTACACAGGTCTGGTCTGGTGTCATCTCCCCTATGCTGTTATTGTCAAGAGCCTGAAAACATTGATCACTTTTTAATTACCTGTCAGCGTTATATTAGTCAGAGGAAAATGCATTTCGAAAGTTTATTCAGGAATTTAAAAATTCCCCCTGAATTCTCAGAATATTCTTTCTTTTGAGGCGTCCTCACTGGCTACAGCAACAGGAACGTCTGCTTAGCCAAGTGCAATTTCCTTCGTGACACAAGAAGAATTCATTGCTAATCATAATTCCAACCAAAACTTGGTACCTCGATATTGCTGCCACTAGTTGATTAAGCTTCTAATTATTTTATTATGGTTCATTTGTATTATAAATAGTTTATCATTCTCTAACATTCCATTCTTCCTTACGTTGCTGATTCCTCCGCCTTCCTTTGTTTTAGCTCAAATTTTTTCCTCTTTATATTAACCGCCGGCTTCATGGCCAATCCCCCGTAGTGGGCAAGAGGCAAATATCAAGGAACAAAGAAAGAAAGAAAGAAAGAAAGAAAGAAAGAAAGAAAGAAAGAAAAAAGAAAGAAAGAAAGAAAGAAAGAAAGAAAGAAAGAAAGAAAGACGCTTGCTGCCAAGCTCGCGCTTGCGAACGCTTTTTCGTGGCTGTAACTTGGGCATCTGCCGATTCCTTGCATGTGGGCAGCTCTTGCTTGTGCTAGCTTCGCGACATTTTTCTGGTGGAGGTCAGGGATAGGCGTTAGATGCTAAGATCTCCGCAGCGCACCCAGGGCCAGAGCCCGGCGAGCTCACCACCGTGCACCAGTCGTCGTCTCCAGGGGCTCCAGCCACAACACGGTCTTCTATCCGAACGACCTCCTGTCACCACGGCAGCATCGCACCTGGTCATCAACAATGAAATGAACACGAAAATTGGTACGGCACAACACGACTGCATGACGAACATAAATGACACGGAATTACATGAGAATCATGACATTAATGCCATGAGCGACATGACATACATGCCATGGTCTCGGTAGTCTCCTGGCCGTTTCGTTAATTGGATGTACACGAAAATCGGTATGCCACAACATGACTATATGGCGAACATGAATGACACGGCATTACATGAAAATCATGACATGCACGTGATGAGTGACATGATTTACATGCCATGGTCTTGGTGCTCTTGCGACCGTTTCGTGAACTTTATATATACTAAAACTGGCATGGCGAGACAGTGTCTGACGACCATGGGTGACACGTTCTAAGAACATGAAAATCGTGACATGCATGTCACGAGCGGCATGATTTACATGCCACGCGTTTCGTTAATGGGATCTATACCAATTGGTATAAATCCCATTACACAACACGACTGCATGACGAACGTAAATGACAGGCCCTAACATTACAATCATGAGATGCGTGTCATGAGCGGGAGGTTTACATGCCACTGTCTTGCTGCTCTTGCGGCAGTTTCGTTGACTTCGTATGTACGAAAATCGGTATAGCGAGACAACAATGCAGATCCATTTTACGTTGCTGATGTGTGCTTCGCAATTCCTTGATTCCTACTGCACGTGGGACCTGCCATTCTTTTCATCTGTTCAGCGATATGTGAAAACGTGCCGTGAGTGTCAGAGACCCAAAGCCCTACCCGTCAAGCCTACCGGCCTCCGACGCCGTTCCAGAAAGTTGGAATGGATCTTTTCGGTCCGTTCTCTATCTGATGATGATTTGTGGGGTTTAACGTCCCAAAACCAGTTCTGATTATGAGAGACGCCGTAGTGGAGATCTCCGGAAATTTAGACCACCTGGGGTTCTTTAACGTGCACTGACATCGCATAGCACACGGGCCTCAACATTTCGCCTCCATCGAAATGCAGCCGTCGCGGCCGGGATTCGATCCCGCGACCTTCGGATCAGCAGCCGAGTGCCATAACCACTAGACCACCGTGGCGGGGCTCCGTTCTCTATCTCGGCCTGTACGAACAAATGGGTAATCGTGGCAACCGACTATGTAACCCGCTATGCGGAGACCAAAGCTGTTCCCCGAGGAACTGCAGCTGAAGTGGCCAGCTTCTTCGTCCAGAATATCGTGCTGGGTCACGGTGCACCCACTGTATTCATTACTGACCGTGGTGCAGCGTTTACAGCGGAGATATAGAAAGAAGTCGGAGCCACGACAGATGAGACCATATCGAGAAAGCCGAGGCAGCGCCCGCTTGCTCGGCACCGCGTCCGTACCCAGCAGATTACCGACGCCTGTCGTTAAAACCTGGCGACCGCGTGTGGGTGTGGACGCCTATCCGATACCGTTGGCGCTCCGAGAAATTGTAGCGCCGCTACTTCGGTCCTTACGAAGTTGTACGCCGCCTCAGTGGTGTGAATTAGAGCTGTGCACGGGCCGTATTTCCGAGCCGGAGCCCGGCCCGGGCCCGCTGACTTTGTCGAAGGCCCGCCCGAGCCCGACGGCAAAGGGCTGCGAGCCCGCCCGGCCCGGCTCGACGTACGAAAACACAATCGCGGGCCCGGGCCGGCCCGGCTTTTTGACGCTACGCACGTCAGCTGTACACCAACAAATAACGTAATAATTATGCACGTGCATATAAAAAATACTGCGAGACAACGTTTTACGTACCAACATGCAAGAAATTTTTTATTTGCATTGTATACCTGAGACAGCGCGGCACTTTGCCTCATGCCAGCGACAATGGAGTTCGCTCGCCAAAGCCGTCATGGGTATGGGGTATGGCCATGATGCAAGCGTCAGCTTGCACGGAGGCGATCTACATCGGGTCGCTGTCGCGTGCATTTTCACTCATATGGGATTTGGCCTTAAATTGAACGCTAACAGTCGCGTGGCGCCGTCACTAGCTCAGGTGGTGTTACTTCTCTGTTTGTCGGGGTGCAACAGAGGGAGTGTTTTACCTGCTTCCTTTTTGTTTAAAGTAGCGAATGGAAAGGAAAAGCAGTAAAGGGCGGTCGCGGAAAAGGCGCTGTATGCGTGCTGGAAAACAATTCCCGCTCATTCTCTATATTTCGGGCTTGAGTCGGGCTTTGTGCCGGGCCCGAGCCCGGCCCGATAAAACTCCAAGTAGCCCGAGCCCGGCCCGGGCCCGAGGTGAAAATACGTCGGCCCACCCGAGCCCGGCCCGCGGGCCCGGTCGGGCTTTCGGGCTACCTGGAGCTCGTGCACAACTCTAATGTGAATTACGACGTGGTCCCTCAAAGCTCTGATCCTGGTTGGAGGCGACGTCGCCCCCGTGCTCAAGTCGTGCACGTTGTGAGGATGAAGCCGTACTACGCCCGCGAGACATAAGGAACTCTCAAAGCCGCTTCCAGACTGTCTACACCTATGTGTTTTTGTTTCTCTTTTTCATGTTATCAGTGTTGACCATAGCGTTGTACCGCTGCCCTTCCAGCGACCGGGACGGTCGCTTTCGAGGGGGGAGAAATGACGCAATGTATAGATTGGAACGCGGGCCCTTGAAGCGAGAACGACGAAGTTCATGGACATGCACGTGCTCTCAGACGGTCAGCCATTGCTGAAATCAGACGCTTGCTGCCAAGCTCGCGCTTGCGAACGCTTTTTCGTGGCTGTAGTTTGGACACCCGCCGATTTATTGCTTGTGGGCAGCTCTTGCCTTCGCTAACTTGGTGACAATATTAATATTACATTGTCATTTTGATTATTACCACCATTGGTGTTTAAGCATAACTGTCGCGCCCAAACGCAATATTAAAACGTGTGCTCTGTCGCACGTTGTACGGCCTCCTGCGATAGAAACAAATGCAGCGCCATCATTGTCATTATTTTCGTACATCATGGACTAATGCTAAAGTGCATGCAATAGCCTTCTAATGGCAATTAACTTTCCAAACATAGAATACCAGAAGCATCCCACCCTCTCTACTACATTCACTAGATTACAAAAGTGTGCAAGAACGACGCAGTTAAAAGAGTTACACTGAAGTAGTATTAACTCTCTGAAACCAAAGACAAAGCCTGGTATTAAATTTTAACTTTTTAATTTAAATTTTCTTTATTTACCAGACAAAAATGGAAGGTCGCCAAGGCTAAAAGCCGTGAAAACGGCTTGACAAAAGGCCCTGGTGACCTGTACATACACGTGGCTGTAGTGCGGAAATGATACGAGGCACGTGACACGCAAGTACAAAAAAAAAAACCATGAAGAATACATACTGATCCATAAATTATTTCACAAGTGATTGTTTGCAAATACATATTATGAAAGTGTAATTAAAAAAAAAGGTTTCCATAAATCAATGTACACCGTGCATAGACTGTCGTATACATTGATATTTTTGTGTTATTTGCACCCATATATACATTGCGCAAATACGTGATACAGACATATCGCTAATATAGCACAAGATAACAAAATGTAACATAATACAATGTATTTACAGTGCATAAAGCTATGAATATATAGAATGGACTATGAATATAGTTTGTTGCGAATGTGCCTGTGACGCCAGAGAGCAGGAATGTGAGTGTAATTGTTTCTTGTTGAAGGTGATCGTACTTTCGTGCGTGTTAAATGATGTGGGAACGTTGTAGGCCAGGGCCTGGTATTTCCACGCAGTGCGGAAACGCGGTACCAACCGGATGTCTGTATTTCTTGTGGGAACTGTAATGACACGACGTTTTAGGCATGACAGTGATCTGATGAAGTTGGAGAGCTCCCCATTCGAGAAATAAAGTGTGTGCAGTAAGCGAAATGTATAGAAGTTGTCCGCTCGTGTTCTATTGAATTCTAGTAATGCTTCACGCGTTGTTCCGAGCGGGTCAATATTTCCAGTTTGGTGGACTATATCTTTTTGCAGAGTAATGATTTTTTTTATGTTTGCTTTACTCGTCGGGGCCCAGACAACGGTGCAATACGTTAGGTGTGAATTGAACAGCACGTAGTATAAAATGTTGCGACATCGAGATAACACCCCTGTCACAGAAGAAAACTTCTTACAAATAAAATTTACATGTGCATCCCAGCCTAGGTTGGATGAAAAATAAACTCCAAGTATTTGGTGGGAATCAACGATATTTATCGACACTGATCTAAGAACTAAAAACTGATGGGCAGTAAGTACTTTGTCTTTTGCGCGCAAAATATTCCCTCTGGTTTTATTTGGATTAATTTCAGGCCAGTTCATTCTGGACCACGATGAAATCCTTGAAAGTATATCATTTGCTTTCCTTATAATATCATCTAAGTTAACGCCAACAAGGATTATTGCTCAATCATCCGCATATATTTTTTATTTTTATTTACAGAAATACTGCAGGCCAGATGGCCCAAGCAGGAGTGGGATACAAAGCATAAAAATGTTGAACAATAAAGCAATAAAACAGGCTACAGTAGGAGGAGAATCCAAAAAAGTAATTAATGGAATAAATACGGCAAAACTACAGTACAACTAAATTAGTGTGGATACAGCAACAGTGAAACAAATATCAAGTTAATGAAATACAACCAGTTTCACTTAACACTGCTTAAGGTAGGCTAGGAGGAGGTACTCGACTGTGTAATGGACAACAGTTGGTCAGGTGACAGGTATTCCAATCTTTAATTGGTTGGCTAAAGAACGAGAATTCGAATATGAAGTGACGCAACGAAGTAGCAACACGAACTGAACTGTTTATTGCTTGGCACTTGACCTTTTTATAGACGGAAAACCACATGAGTCTCGACACGTAGTTGTGGCCGAGTACATCGGGGCTTGCGAACCAGTGATAAGGAAACGTGCGGGTGATAGCGGTTTATCGACGACGCTGCATCTCTTCCCCCTTCAAAATCCCAGTCGTTCCGGAGGGCGTCTTGTTCGCGTTGAACGGCGGAGTAGAGTTGGGACTACTTCCGGCGCCCCGGTTTCTCGCGTCGCGACGGGTGACTGAGGGGTCGCTGGACTGGAGTTCAACGTTGCTCTGTCTTCTCGAGCGTCTGTGTCCGGCTGAGTTTCCCCTAAACTGGTGCTGTTCCTCGATGTGTTCTTTTCCGGCGTGGTTGGCGTCAGCCGTGCCCTCAGCTGATCGACATGCCGACGCTGGGTTCCCAGGGTGGTCTCCACCTTCACCATCCGATTGCCTTCCGTTGCTATTACCGTCCCTGGCAGCCATTTCTGCCCTTGTTGAAATTGGCGGGACCAGATAGGCTTTCCGGGTGGGAAAAGCGGTGGCGTCTTGGCCGACGAAGGTTCTCGGGTAGCCTCGGCCTCTGCAGGCGCTTCCCCTGCTGGAAAGTGGGCGGACAACCTTGTCCGGGGCTCGAATCCCAGCAGCAGTTGTGCTGGTGATTTGCCACTCTCGAGAGGCGTAGATCTGTAACGGAACAGAAAACGAGACAATCTTTCTTGCAATGTGCCGCGCTTGTTTTTCTTGAGGCCCTCTTTTATTGTTCGCACCGCTCGCTCCGCTAGTCCACTTGATTGCGGGTCGTACGGCGCAGTCCTGGCATGGCGTATGCGATTTTCACGCATGAACTTTGCCATCGTTGCGCTCGAAAACTGGGGGCCGTTGTCAGAAACCACACAGTGCGGGATACCAAAACGAGCAAACATTTCCCTAAGCAAGTGAATAGTTGTGTCTGTGGTAGCTGTTTTCAGCGGCATTGCCTCTATCCACTTTGTTTCCGCGTCAACTAGGACAAAGATTAGGTACCCGTCAACAGTACCTGCAAAATCCATGTGAACTCGAGACCACCGCTTTCCTGTTTTAGGCCACGGTGATGGTACTTGCGCCGCAGGCATGGACCACCCTTGCACACATTGGGGACAGTTTTGCACCAACCTTTCAATATCTTTGTCTAATCCAGGGTACCAGAACAGCGTACGAGCGAGCCTCTTCATGGCCCCAACACCTGGGTGCGTGTCGTGCAGCTCATTGAGTAGGCACTGCCGGGCTGCCTCTGGCACGACCACACGATGACCCCAGTACACGAGGCTATGGCTCACGACGAGTTCATGTCGGCGGGTGAAGTACGGTTGCAGATGTTGTTGCTGCCCTGTAAGACGTGATGGCCAGCCCTGCTCGATCCACTCCCGGATTTTCCGAAGTGTGCTGTCCTCCTGGGTCAAAGAAATCATTTGTTTAGACGGAAGTGCACTTGCGTCCAAACCCTGCGTATACAGTACGTATTCGGTCACTTCTTGACTTCCACGTTCATGGTCCCCTGGCAAAGGCAAGCGACTAAGGGCATCTGCGTTACCGCTGTGCGTTCCCTTGCGGTATTCCAGATTGTACTGATAAGCTGATAGAAGGAGCGCCCAACGCTGAATTCGAGCTGCCGCCATCTGCGGGATGGGCTTGTTGGGGTGGAAAAGCCCGGTGAGTGGCTTATGATCTGTCACCAGCGTGAAACGATTTCCCAGCAAGAAATCGCGGAATTCGTAAATTCCAAACACCAGGGCCAGCGCTTCTTTCTCTATTTGGGAATAATTGCGTTCTGCTGACGTCAGCGTTCGCGAACGAAATGCAATCACGTGATCCACCCCATCAATGCGATGCGATAATACTGCCCCTAAACCATCTGATGAAGCATCACACTCCAGCCGCAACTCTTTCTGCGGATCGTAATGAACCAGAAAATTCGCCCTCAACAAGGCGCGCTTCGCTTCCTCGAAAGCTCTTTGATGCTCTTTTTTCCAGTGCCAGCATTCTCCCTTGACCAGTAAGCGATAGAGCGGAGCCAAGATCGTGGCCAAATTCGGCAAGAATTTCGAGTAATAGGTTATGAGCCCCAGAAAGGACTTGAGTTGGCTTACCGATTCTGGCCTTGGAGCATCTGTTACGGCTTCGAGGTTGTCGCGAAGTGGGTGAAGGCCGGTCGCATCAATCTTGTGCCCCAGAAACTGCACTTGTTTTTCACGGAACCGACATTTGGCCTTGTTCAGTTGGAGGCCACTGTCACGAAGTCTCTGGAAAACTTTTCGAAGCGTGGACGTGTCCTGTTTTTTCTCGGCGATTATGATGTCGTCTAGGTATACCCGTACTCTTGGCAAGTCCCGTAATAACGACTCAATGCGGCGCTGGAACAGTGCGGGAGCCGACGAGATGCCGAAGGGTAGTCGGTTGTATGAGTACAAGCCCTGGTGCGTATTGATGACAGTCATCGTCTTCGCCTCTTCGTCAAGGGGGAGCTGGTTATAGGCATTTCTCAAATCCAGTGTAGTGAATACTTCTCCCCCGTAAAGCGCGGCAAAAATATCATCCACCTTAGGCAAAGGGTACTGTTCCAGGTGAGTGCCGGATTCACGGTGAGCTTAAAATTACCGCACAATCTGATGTCTCCATTTTTCTTCACCACTGGTACGATAGGAGCAGCCCATTCGGAAACGCTCACCGGAGATAAGACGCCTTGCTGCACGAAGCGGTCGATTTCAGCTGAGACTGCTTTGCGAAGCGCGAAGGGCACCGGGCGGGCCTTCAAAAACCGTGGCACGGCCCCTTCTTTCTTGTACAGCTTGACGGGCGGACCTTTGCAACAGCCAAGCCGATCTTCAAATAAGTCTGAGAACTCTTCCAGCAGCCCTCTTAAGCCAACTTCAGCCTGCAGCGCATAGACACTAGGAAGAGCCCTGTCTTCTAAAAGTGACACGCCAGCTTCACGAAAAGCTTGAATAGTGTTTCGGCCACACAATGGTGGTCCGTCACAATCCACTACCACGAGCGAACTATTCACTCGCGTCTTGTGTTCGACGCTCATGACGACTCTTCCAACCACGCGAAGAGGACCGAGGAAGCAAGATAGCCGAAGTGGCGTTTTTTCTAGTCTGGGCCACCACTTACGGTTCTTCTTGAAGACGTTTGCTGGAATCACGCTAACTGATGAACCCGTGTCGATCAGCATCCGCAGTGTCCTGCCGCCCCAGACAAGGCTCCGTTCGATGGGCCGCGTTCTTACCTGGTCAACGCTATTCTGGGCGGATAAGGCGAAAAGCATTTCCTCGTTACTGTTCTCTCCGTCCGAAAGCTCTCGGAGCGCGTACGATCCCTGCCGGCTACTGCGCCTGCACTGGCACATCCTAGCCAAGTGTCCTTTAGTGCCGCAATTGCGGCACACTTTCCTGACATGCTGACATTCGTGTTCCGAGTCGTTGGAGCCGCATCTCCAGCACGATTTACGCGGTGTTCCCGTGTCGTACCCGCTGCCTATTCTTTGTCCGCTGCTACGACGCCTTTGAACCAGGTGCACGTTACCCGCGTCGTTCTCGCCGTCTGCATTTTTCATGGACCGGACGTTACGGTCAGCTGTTTCTGACGATATGGCGAATTCCTCAGCTTCCTGCACAGTCAGCTTACTTCGGGTCAGCAGGAACCGCCTGGCCTCGTCGTCCCGTATGCCGCACACTATACGGTCACGTAACATTCTGTCCAGAAAGTTGCCGAAGTTGTAGTCTTTTGCAAGACGTCGCAAGTCCGCGACAAAATCTTTGACCGTCTCGTAGTCTCCTTGCCTCCGCACAAAAAATGCGTGACTTGCCGCAGTCTCGTTCACCTGCGGGCTGTAGTGTTCTTCCAACACCTTTGCGACGTCTTCGTACGTTAGGCTATTCACGGGCGTCGACGGGCATCGTCCCTGAATGACTCGAACCACGCTGTCGCTGAGTGATGCTACCAAGAGTGCCCGACGCTTTGAGGAGTCCGTGATATCGTTGCCTTCAAAGTAGGCCTCGAGACGCACCCGGTAGGCATCCCAGCTGCTCGCCGTCTCGTCAAACTCCGGCGGCCTCGATCCCATCCTCGTCGCCACTGAGGTGACGCAACAAAGTAGCAACACGAACTGTTTATTGCTTGGCACTTGACCTTTTTATAAACGGAAAACCACGTGAGTCTCGACACGTAGTTGTGGCCGAGTACATCGGGGCTTGCGAATCAGTGATAAGGAAACGTGCGGGTGATAGCGGTTTATCGACGACGCTGCAGAATACATTTGTTCTGGCAAAAAATGGGGTTATAGAGAGCGGATGAGTATGACGAGTGCGCCGGGTTCCAAGTGGAGATACGTAAGGTGCTGGGTCGAGCCCTAGCTTCCGATTAAGCAAAGAAAACAAAAACTTCAAACGCTGATCTTTGCGCCGGGACTGCAATGAAAGAACCTGATTAGATTCCATAACTGACGTAATTGAAAGCTGGTGGCCATATAAGGCAAAAATGAATCGCACAGCCTTTCGCTGGATTTTTTCAAGCGCGTTTATGTTAACGTTGGTGTATGGTCCAATACGTAACAACCGTATTCTAGCTTAGGCCGGATGATGTGCTCATAAGCGAGACGCTTGACATGTGATGGTGAATCTTTAAGCTTGTGACGTAAAAAGCGAAGCTTACGTAGAGCAGCAGAGCATATGTCAGCAATATGGGTGTTTCAGCTTAGGGTATTTGTTAGCGTGCTGCCAAGGTACTTATAATCAGAGACTTCAGTTACGGATTGAGAACCTATGGAATAAGAAAATTTGAGGGGGCAATGTCTTTTTGTGATAAGAAGAAGTACAGTTAAGCTCCATGCCCCATTCATTACACCAATTAAGGATATTACTGAAGGCTATGTTGAGTGCGAGCTGATCGTCGATGAAATGGTATCGTTAAATAATGCGCAATCGTCTGCAAATGAACCTATTTTTATTGGTTCTTTAATGGATGAGGCTAAATCATTTATGTAAATGAGGAACAAGAGTGGCCCCAGATCGCTGCCCTGGGGCACTCCTGAAGATACTGGAAGAGTCCCTGACGTTTTTGCCATTTATTTCGACATATTGTGTACGATTGTTTAAGTAAGCGGAAAACCAGGAAATAACAAATCCCGGAAGGCCTATCATGTAGAGCTTTTGAATTAATTGATCATAATGAACGCGGTCAAAGGCTTTCATAAAGTCTAAAAATATCATGTCAACCTGACCACCAGTGTCGATAACTGAGACTCAGAAAGGAACAACAGAAGCCAGCTGAGCGACGGTGGAAAAACCTTTTCTAAAACCGTGTTGGTGAGGTGACAGTATGCTATTGTCGTCGTATATGGCGTATATGGCGTATTTAACTGTCGTGTCTAGTTGAGCAATATCATTAATGTAAAAACTGAGCAACAGCGGGCCATGTATACTGCCTTGAGGTGCACCATGAGTGAGGGGCGAAAATGACGAGCTATTTTTATTAATGTAAACACTTTGGCACCTATTGCAAGATATGATTGAAGATTTACCAACACCACGAATGCAATTTTATGCTAATTCCTCTAACAATACGTTATGATGAAGCGAGTCAAATGCTTACTGAAATCTAGAAAGATACCAAGTGTGAATTTATTTTATTCACAGTTCTACAGTATAGCTTCTTTAATGTTAACAATGCAGTTTCAGTGCACTTGCCGCATCTAAAGCCGAACTGCGCATCCGTTAGCACATTATGCTTACTAAACGTTATGCGAGCATGATTAATTTTTCCGAAACATCTAGAGAAGACGGGAAGGACTGATATAGGCCTGTAGTTTGATTTGATTGATTTGGTTTATTATCAGAAACACGTGTAAAAATACGCAGATACAGAAGGAGGTCTCAAAGTAGCGAGACTGTGAGTGAGACCTCCCATAAGATCATGCGTCAGAGCAACCACGCTAAGGTACAGAGCGGTACAGATAAAAATAACTTGTACAAAATTTGCATATGTGCATGAAACAATAAACATAAGTTATGCAAATGTACAGATGAGCACAAAGAAACATGTACACTAAAATGCGACAACCGTAACTATGAATAACCCAATGATTTATAAACATAATAGGTGAAAACGCAGGGCTTTTTTAAACGTATCGAGGGATCCATCCTTCATATCCCTAGGCAAGGAATTCCACGAGGATACAGAGGGAAATTTTGCGGTAAACTTCCCATAATTAGTCCTGGCTTTGGGGAAGAGAAAGCTGTTAGCCTTTGCGAAACGAGTCGATGACATCTGAGGAAACTGACTTGGTTTTAGTAAAGGAATGGGAAGCTTTCCATTCCCGAATTTGTAAATAAGAATGCCGAGAAAATATTTGTTCAGGTTCTGAACTGATAAAATTCCATGTGAACAAAGTAAAGATGACGCATTTGACACGAAGCTACTGAATGTTATTATTTTCAATAATTAGTTCTGACGATGTTGGATGGCTGATAACTGAGTGCCACATGTATTTCCCCATGATGAAATGAAATAGAATTACGTTGCTGTGAAAGAAAGCGTAGTAGAGTGATAACAGAATTTCGAATCGAAAGAAAGGGCGAACCTTCAGCAAAATTCGAATGGAATATGGGCATACGCCGCTTTCCGCATAAGCAGTAGTACATGAGAATTAAGCTTCAGGTGTTCATCGAGTTCGACCCCGAGGAACATTGTGCCAGAAGTAGCGTGAATTTTAGCATCTCCTACAGGAACAGAAAGATTCTTAGGTATAATTCGGTCATGTGACGAAAAATGGAACGCAGTTTTATTTTTTAGCATTTATATTTAATTTAACGAGTCGAGCTCTTTATCTGCTGTTAGTACAGTGGTATCGTCCGCATAGAGTATACAGGACGAATGTGCTAGACTTTGAAGAAGGCCATTTATATAAATTCAAAATAAAAGTGGGCCCAAAGTTAATCCCTGTGGAACACCGATGTTGATGGTTCTTGGGTTCGAATAGGTCACGCAGGTTACTACGAAACAGCTCTAACGGGACACCAGATGCACCAATCGATTCCAGTTTCTGAAATAAAATATCGTGTGAAATAGAATCAAATGCTTTTGAAAGGTGAAGGAAAACGTCACCAACAACATTACCTCTGTCAATAGCCGATTTAATTTCATCTGTTAGCGATGTTAGGGCTAGTTCGGTTGAGTATCCCGGCCTGAAACCAAACTGTTTACTAGAAATAATGTGATACTTGTACAGGTAATTTCTCAAACGTCCAGCAAAAAGCTTTTCTATGACCCTACTGAAAAATAAAAGAATTGGTATGGGTCGGTAATTAGAGGTCAAACGCTTGTCGCCTTTTTTAAAGACAGGAATAATTGTTGCTTTCTTCAGGGCAGTTGGGAAGAACCCAGTTTCGAAAGCAAGATTCACAATATGACATAGTGCATCGCAGACTAAATGGGCTATCACTTTCATGTTGGCAGCAAACAACTCATCGAGACCAGCGCATGTATTCCTAATGCTATATTTCATAACGGTGAACACTTCCTCGGGTGACGTTGGATAAGTAAAAAAATTACAGCATATCCACGGAGTGAATGATGATGAGTGGACGAAGCTCGGGAGGTTCATCGTAGATCGTGCCGAGTACCGGATTAATTTACTTAACGCGCACGCTACGAATCCTTATGGTTCAACTATGCACAAGTGAAATCTCCCACCGGCACTTCATTGCAAGTCAAGATCCAGTGCCTATATATACATATGGGTGGCCGGTGAACGGTTCTCCAACGAGAGCAGTCGCTTTTTCTCAATCAAGAAACTCGCGGGTCAGGGCGCGTTCTCCTTCTTTGCGAGCTGGTAGAGCGTTCCTCTAAGAGCGTTTCCATAGTCAACGCGCGCCTTTCGCTCTCTCTCTCTCTCTTTGTCTCTCTCTCTCTCTCTCTCACAAGACAGCACGCGCCGAGGGCAGGAGGCACGCGCCGAGGGCGAGCGCGTGCCTCCCGGGAGATACTGCCGGTTACGCCTGAGGCGGGGCAAGGTTAGACTAAGAGGAGCTTCGCCCCTAAAAAGTGAATGTGGTAATCTTGAACACGTGTAGTCGAGGGTTACTGTAGACTGAGGCACATCGATGCAGAACGAGTCTTAGTTATTGTGACTTACGTGTGTTACGTGAATTATGCATTACGTGTATTATTCATACCTGTACATGTTTTTCCGTCAAACCGGCTTGATTTCTGAAAAAAAAAAAAACGCGATGTTTGATTGCACCCTATTTTCACATCTGTTATGTCATGTATGACTGGTTATTAGTGTGTGTATACTGGTGATCAGCGCTTCGTCAGGCTTCCTTTGCCTTTGCGCCGATCCCCTAGGCAACTATGTATACTGGTTGTCTGGAATACATATGATATGATATATGATAACAGAATTCGCGACATCAAACGAGTGTTCGATCACGCGATTTTCCGAATGAGCAGTCGTTCTGCCGAGAAAAGAATTTACGGTTTTCCACTGTTGCTTGACATCATTTCCGGCTCGCTTTATTTTATCTTCGAAGTACTTCAATTTAGCAGCCCTAAGCAGCTTTCCCAAAGTGTTTGTGCATTGTTTATAGCGCCTCTGAATATTAACGTTGAACGGACAGTTTGTCATCTTTTTATATAACTTATCCTTTTTCTACAGATATTTTAACACGTTAGCTTTCAACCAGGGATTAATTGGGACAAGGTACTTTTTTTGGTATGATACTAATGTTGGGGCGGTCGTAACTGCATTTGAAATAATAGAGGAAAACTGCTGATCGGCCATTTCTGCATTGTTGCACTTCTTCACTGACGACCAATCACACAGCTCAAAAATCACACAGCTCAATGCAGGGAAATGGTGGGTGGCATGGTGTACAGAAGGCGGGTAAAGTGGAAAGGATGACGGGCAATGATGGGAAGAACTGGGAGGCTGCTTCCACCATCGTGGAAATGCTGGGAAGCAGCGGGCAGGCGACGAGGGTGGTATAAACGATGGTGGCACATGGTGTACAATCCTGGAAATTTTTGCCCACCATCAGTGTCACGCTAGAAAGCAGTGGGCGATACTGTGAAAGATCATTGAAGGCAATATGCCATGCTGAAGAGAACCGTATTTTGCAAATCAAGACTTAATGGAGAGCTCAAGTTGGGGTGGCTGTGATAAGCGTCACATTGAAAGCAGCGGATAACAAATGTGTCATGAAACATTGCGTATATGCTTATCGCAGTTTCTTGTTAGCACTCTTTTTCTTGTTCTTTTATGAAAATATCTAACTGCGATTAATGGCAGTGTTATTAGTGCTTTCGACCAATGCTACGTTATCGATAAAGTGGCAGGTTGGGCGAGTTAGTGATACAGGTAATCGCTATGGTGCACAGCGCAGGAAAAAAAAGTACCAAAACGAGGGCAGGTACAGCAAAACACAGCAAGTCTCTCCTCGTTTTTCGTTTTCTTTTTTTCCTGCGCTGTGTACCATGCCTACTAGTTGTCCTCTTCTTCGTTTTTCTTTTTGTTTTTTGCTTGTAGCAATCAATATATTTGTACTACCACCACACGCACGCCTCAACCGTATTGATTGCTAAATAACATCATTTTGGCTGGAGCTGATAATGCACAGAATATGCGCTACAGGGCAACTGTGTACTGTTGCGCATCCAATCTGGCGTTACACATGCAACGTGCGGAACACGTTGGACCGAGGCCGAGGAAAACGTGGCGAAATGCAAGCTCGCATAAGTTACGGAATCTGCAGAGCTTACGGCAAATTCCAATTGCAGGATGGTATGTAAAGTAAATACTACATTGTGTTTGCAATTTTTAGCCTCAGAGCATTTGTTTCTGTATTTCCTTACACTGAAAACATCACAGCAGGCAGGCAGGCACAGAACTTTATTTTTGTCCTGAAAAACTGCAGTTGGACGTCCCCTTTTAGGGGGATCCTGTAGCAGTTGCGGGCCGCTCCCACGCAGGGACAGGAAGACCGTGGCCCTCCGCCCTCTCGCAGGCTCTCTGGACAGCCCGAAGTTGAACCGAAAGGTCGCCGCTTCTCAGGGCTTCCTCCCAGTCCTCTTCTTTGGGCGCAGTTCAACGGGAGTCAGTCACACTGTGCGTCGCGTTTATGTTACAGTGTACTAGAATATACGGGTAGTGGGCTCAGAGAGCGGCAGGGAGCGACGCTTCTCACGTTGACGGCACGAGATGGCGCCAGTAGAGCATGGGTACGAAGCTGTACCCATGCTCTACTGGCGCCATAGAAGAGCAGTATGCAGTACGAAGCTCGAGCAGGCTCGCGCACCATACGCGCGCTGTGCGTTACGTCGCAGCATGGAATTGTTGCTCCGCATTTCAGTGCCTGTCCCGTGAAATAGTTACTGCTGCCCGCAGAATCGCCGGACTAAATGGCATACGTAAATGAGATTGTGGCTTGTAAAACCGTACAGCATGGCTCGATGGGACCGGATTTGCTCAGAGGCGTTCAGCGTCTTTAAGCGTGCGCTGTCGCTAAACGACGATCTACTTACATGGAGAACATTACTACGATAAACATTACTATGATAAACTGTTTGTCAACAGATTGAGAGCTGATTTTGGGATCTCGGCGCGGTCTTGCCGGGGTCAGCACATGAAAATTATTACTCGGCATACAAAGGAGAAATCGCTGCCATCATAAGTTTCGTCCTTGCATCATTCCGTACGCAAAAAGTCGGTGTTGAAAAAGTGAAAATTTTGAACCATCAATGACGTGAACAATTATTCTCAGATTACATGTAACTTTCTAGAAATTTCCGGCCACGATTTGCAGAAGTCTGCCAAAAATAGGTGTTAGGTTGGCAGACATACTCGTAGGTGTTTCCGAATAGACCATTTTTATCATTCGATGCATCCTATGATGTTTCCGGGTTCGCAAAGGACAGACCTGGTGGTGCGACCTTCTAGCTAATTCCAAAGTCTGGTGCTGTCATTGATTAATAGCGAGGTTCCCTGGCTGCAGAGCGCTACTGAGCGGCTTTAACATATAACTTCCTACCCTCCGAAGAAACCAAAGCGTTGGTGAGTAACAAATAGCCACTTGAGTGTTCTATTAGGAGTGAATTGTACAAGAAAGACTTGTTTTCATGACATACTCATTCTGTATTGACAGCCGTGCAGGTGTTTTGTGTTCCCGAAAGTGCATAATTAATAGGGCGTCCCATCATGCACTAAATTTCTGAGAAAGGCAGAAGTTATAGAAAAAATTTCTCAGCTAAATTCATACTTGCAGTAGTCGCACGTGTGTACTTACAACGGCTATATTTTATGACTAAGTGTCAATTAATATTCCTTGTAATTAGTCGACTTCTTAAATATTGCTTTAATCGCTAACAAGTCCGCGCAAAGTAGTTGTCCGCCTCAGATAACCCGGATATCAAGCATTCCGAAAAGAAAACCAAAATCGCGAAATACGTGTTATAATGAAATAGACGCGTGCTTGCGCACCGCTGCTCAAGCGTCCCGAGTGATGATTTAGCAAATGTACGGCTGCACGCGTTTGTCGTCGCAGCGTACATGCAAGGAGATTCGAAAAGTGTCACGATTTAAATGGCACCGAGATAAGCGTAAGCGTGTTTCGAGATGTGTAGCTATGAGATGTCCCTACTACGCACAAAGGGGGAGGCGGTTCCACGCTCTACGCAATACTTCTCAACTATCACCTCTACCGCACCTCGTCTAACAAAACATCACAACCAACCTCGCTCATCCCCCTTTGGCCACTCATCTCAACAACCGTTTAACCCCAAAACCGGATTCGTGCTGGGGCTGGGAAGAAAAGAGGCAACAGGCTTAATTAAGTTAACAAGACATGTAATTTAATGAACCAACACGATTGCAACGCACAACTGACAATAGCTAACGCGATAACAAACGATCAAAGCCATCAAGGAGCAAACTAAACTCATACTACAAACAAGGGTCATCAAGGCAAATACACTAATCAATAAACGACCGACAAACGGAAAGTACACAGTGGCTAACTAAGGTGCACTGTCTCAAACGCGCCCACTGCAGAAACGGAGAGAGCGCTTATCTGGGAGGCAGGCTCCATGTCTCGTCGCCGGGCATGGGGGGCTCTGATGTCATCTTCGGAATCGTCGTAGCTCACGGATCATCTCCGATCATTGCTTTGCTGCTCACATCAGGCTCTCGCAACGACTACATCTCTCCGAGGTTCATACGCAAACCGAGACTCACTTCTTCGACCCCAACATGACGGAATGCCACCGCATCTCCTCGCGTCTCTCGATTTTCTGCCAAAATTCTTTCGTCCCCGGCCCCGAGACGAGTTTCTCTCTCTCTCTCTCTGACCACCCTTCGTCGCCGGCTTGTACCAAGAGCGACACGACACAGGTGCGGGCGCGACTCGTCACTGCCCGTGGCTCTGGTGGTGCACTGTTGTCTGCGTGCGACCGCGTAAACAGGGACACCAAGCACCCCCGGGCGAACTTCCTCAAGTGGCCGGTGCGTGAGAAGAGCGGCCAGCACGTGTGCGCCTCCAGATGGGTGCACGCGTACCCGTCCCTTCGGCCATAATGAACACTGGGAGCGCGAAGCCGACGCCCCATGTACACGTGCGTGTGGGGCCACCGTGCAAACGTCGCCTCTGCTGTCATTGTGCGGTTTCTGTGAACTTGTAGACAATGAACGCTCCGGCGATTCTCCGACCGCCGCAGCGGCCGAAAAACAGGAATAGTGATGTCTCAAATGTCCGTTTCCTACGTTCTCCTCTCTCGCCCCATCGACGTCCCTCGGGGCGTCACAGCTATGTAACTGTCAAATATCGCTTGCAGCGCGCATTTATTTCGCATTCCACGTATACTTCAAGGCTGCTTGTCTTTACTGTTAATTAAAAAAAAAAGGAAATGTGACAAAGTTTAGCATGAAGGGAATCATTCCCGGTTTATCTGACGCGAGCTGTAACTTTCTAACTGAAATATAAGGGATTAAAGCGATATTGAAAATTTTGAGTAGGTAAAAGCTATGTAATTCATACTTACTGACAAAAAAAAAAATACTGGTTCAAAGCACACACCACTGCCCGCAAAGTATGTGAGACTATTTCGCTCCAGCGGTCAGATACTTTCAAATTCTTTGTGCATGGTTGTTGAGACATGATCCCGTGGTACCCGTCGTATTCTTTCAGAGAACATAGGCCGAAGAAACAACTACGGGCACTTACTCAACTTCCCATGCAAGTTTCTTTTCCTTTTTTTTTTGCTTTGGTGCTTTCGGTGACGCATTAAGGCCTTTTACAAGAAAATGAAGCCTTCTGGCAGCACCAAACTTAGCGATGCTGAATGTAAGCATAGGGGTTAAGCGCTTCGGGGTTCTCGCTGGATCCTAAAGAAGAACACATCTGAGTTTTACGCCACAGCATCACATCGACTGTGCTGTAGCTGCAGTACAGCGAAGGAAACGCGAGTTACTTCATTCTGCGCTCGAGGTAGCGGAGAACAATAGCACACGACACAGCGACGCAAACAGGACAGTAAAAGAATTGGTAGATCCCACGTGCAGTGGGAATCAAGGAAATGCGACGCACGCATCAGGAACGTAAAATGGATTTGCATTGTTGCCTCGCTGTACCAAGCTTGGTACATATGAAGTTTTACGAAACGGCCGCAAGAGCACCATGACTGTGGCATGTAAACCATGCCGCTCATACACGCATGTCATGATTCTAGCGTGATGAGCTGTCATTTACGTTAGTCATGCTGTCGTGTTCTGCCATAGCAATTTTGGTATACATCCCATTAACGAAACGCCTGGCATGTAAATCATGCCGTCCATGACATGTATGTTATCCTTTCCATGTTATGACCTGTCATTTATGTTTGTCGTGCAGTCATGTTGTTGCATACCAATTTTCCTATACATCCCACTAACGAAACGGCCAAGAGAGCACCAAGACCGTGGCGTGTAAGTCATGTCGCTCATGACATGCATGTCACGATTATCATGTTATGACCTGTCATTTACGTTCGTGATGCAGTCGTCTTGCGCCATGCCAATTTTCGTATACATCTCGTTAACGGCACGCGTGGCATGTAAATCATGTCGCTCATGACATGCATATCATGATTGTCATGTTGTGACCGGTCAGTAATGTTCGCCATGCAGCCATGTTGTAGCATACCAATTTTCGTATACATCCCATTAACGAAACGGCCAGGAGAGCACCAAGACCGCCGCATGTAAATCATGTCACTCATGACATGCATGTCATGATTTTCGTGTTATGAGTTGTCATTTATGTTTGTCATGCAGTCATGTTGTGGCATGCCAATTTCCGTGTACGTCCCAATAACGAAACGCGTGGCATGTAAATCATGTCGCTCATGACATGCATGTCATGATTTTCATGTTATGACCTGTCATTTATGTTCGTCATGCAGTCATGTTGTGGCATACCAATTTTCGTTTACATTCCGTTAGCGAAACGGCCAGGAGAGCATTAAGACCGTGTCATGTAAATCATGCCGCTCATGACACGCACATCATGATTTTCACGTTATGACCTGTCATTTATGTTCGTCATGCAGTCATGTTGTGCCATACCAATTTTCGCATACATCCCACTAGCGAAACGGCCAGGAGAGCACAAAGACCGTGACATGTAAATCATGCCGCTCATGACATACATGTCGTGATTTTCCTGTTATGACTTGTCATTTATGTTCTTCATGCAGTGATGTTGTGGCATACCAATTTTTGTAAACATCCCATTAGCGAAACGGCCAGAAGAGCACAAAATCGTAGGCGGCTAGATAGACAGACAGATGGATAGATAGATAGATAGATAGATAGATAGATAGATAGATAGATAGATAGATAGATGGATAGATAGATAGATACGCTCAAACTCGCCGAAGTTCGCTAAGAAATGCTTCGCATTTCTTCTGGGGATATTGCTGAGCGCAGCCGCCGAGCGTACAGCCCTCGCTACCGCAGCGCCGCCGCATACATACGCGACCCGTCAACACTCTCCGCCTCACGCCGGCGCGTGGAGCATGCCCTCTCCTGAACCCACTACTCATATTCTAGTGCACTGTACCGCGGTCGCTGCTGAAACAGAAGTTCGACGCCCTTAAGTTGCTTTCGGTGCGGTGCGGTTCAGGATCGGTGTTCTCTCGGCGTGTCGCATCCTCGTAGCCGTCGTCGACAGATGGTACTATTGGTGGCCGCCGCTCACGCCAAGTCCGCCCATGTCCGCCGCCTTGCTTCTCCGGTGACGTGGCAAATCACCGGCCCGCTGTAAGGCCTAGCCTAGGCCTCCTCCTAAGTGATGCTCGGTCTCCAACAAAGACCGGGCCCTCTGCAGCGATTCTTCTGCTGGTCGTCCAGTTGTGCCGGCGAAGGTGGAGCGCTGCGGGTACGCCGGGAACTGCTGCAGGCCCGGCCTTGTATGCTGATTTCCTTGTCTTTGTGAGGGTTTGCCCTGGAAAATGCAATATAAATGCTTTTGATCTGTTATTAGCTTGATTCTTGTGCAGAGGTTAAAGGATACCTCCTTTGGCTA